>JAPDOI010001965.1:0-115851 GCA_029168955.1 Aplectana chamaeleonis
TTCGAATTTTTCCATTCGAGTTTTGGAGTAATACAAAAAAATGTCATCGCCACTATTTTCCAGAGAAAAGCCATATTGCTTCAGCTAACATTATCTATCTTTTTGATTGAACCAAACTGTCGAATAGGAAGCAAACAAACTACTCACGAGACGGTTGTCAATGTCTGAAAATATACGAATTATGTAGATAACTGCTTCTCATTATTTAATTCCGATAGGAAGTGAGTACTAAACAATAACTCGGGCGTCGGTTCCACAACTAGACTAATAAAACCCACCGCCGCTGCCGTCTTAGTGGCCGAATAGACTCCCCCCTCTGAAAGGAGCTGCAGCATGCAATGGAATAGAGTTGATCCTGCGGCACCGTACGATCGACTCCTCCTTTAAATGCTGCCGCGTATTTCCACGGCGGGAGTCTATTCGGCGCGTGACGCGCTGGAAGCGCGGCGGACTATTAAAGTTCTCCGCGCGCCGTGCCGCGCATCTAGCGCCGCCATAGCAGCACCGCCCGAACCGCCATGGCGGTTCGGCCATATCAATCAATTTTCCCTTCTCAGTTCAGGTACAATCTAACATCAAGAATTGCGAGACTATCCTACGGTGCCGTATACGCTAGTACAAGCGAGAAATTTCTGTGTATGTCACAGTTAACGCCCAACTTTAACCCCCACCGCCCTGCCGATGCCGCCGGAGATTTCAGTTGTTTCTCGCGCGTCCCGTGCGTGCTGCGCGGTGAAAACTTTCATAGTCCACCGCTCGTGCAACGCTTAGGCCTAGTGCATACTTCGTCACGGGGTCGCCGCGACAGAGTCCTCAACGACGTGAACGGTCATCGGCCGGTCGCCTTGCAAATGGAGTTGACGCAATATTTCGTCCACTACCAAATGCACACATTATATTCTTGACAAAGATCTTCTATCAATAATAGGGTCTAATGTTCTGTAATCTAAAAGAGCGGTTCATTTGTGGATGCTTAACACGGAGCTGGACTTTGTTTTCGTCCTGCCCCTTTTTCAACTGAGTATGCTGTGTGTGAGGAGCTTTTGTTCAATTTTAGATTCGACTGAAATTGTGGCGCGCGAATCGCGCACTTAGATTTGGCTTTGATTCCTTACCGCGCGCAACCCGCACAGAGAGTCCACCCACTCACACTGAAGTTAGGAAAATGAGCAGTATACCATTGAAACCGCCCTACAAAGTTAGGTATGTTAGCAAGTTTTCATCCCGATAGACCCCCATCCAAACTAAAAATGTGACCCCCTAACGTGGGCGTCAAGTCCAACGCGGTCGCCGAAGCCTTCGGAGCGGCTCTTGTCAGCTCCGGCGGCTTCGGGTCCGTGTTGGACCTGACTGAGCAGAAGACGTCTCAATCCTTCTGGCGCGTGATTTGACTTTGAATATTTATATTGCGCTTGCCAAATCTTTTTTTCTACAATTTCACATTATTTAAAAGATTTCGATAATCGCTAAATCCAATGAGAGAATTTTCACAACGATTCATGACTTTGTTCACCGCAAATTCTATCCTCAACATTTTCACAACATTTCGAGAAACCGTTGATCACTGTATTCATTTAAAGGACTTCACAATATTTCAATGATTTCTTTGATCGCCAAATCTAATTTACGATTCTATTCAAAAGGGGTCTCCCAAGCGAAAGAGGCTTGGTGCTCGCCAGAAACGTTCCAAGAAAAAGGGAACAACAGGAAAGTGAAGTGAGGAGAGTGTAGAAAAAGTGAACAATATTTTGTCCGAGCGATATTCTCGGTCGACTCTTCCATACAGCGAAAACAAACCGTTGCGGTATTCTACTCGGAGGTACTTTGTAGTTTGAAAAATAACTCCGATCATGCGAGAACCGTTAAAAATCTACCTGTATTTGTATCTGACAGTTTTCATTGAAAGAGATGATGTCAAACTGGCCAGAGCAGACGGTTAGCTCCATCTCTTGGGAAAAATGAAACAATTGAAATACATTATCAAGCAAGAGTATTCCCATATAATCTCGTGAACGAATAAATGTCCTTTTTTTAAACCCATTAAGTTCTTCCTCGTAAAATATCACAACGGTTTGTTTTTGCTGTATAGAAGAGTCGACAAAGAATATTGCTTGGAGAAAATATTGTTCACTATTTGTACACTCTCCTCACTTCACTTTCCTATTCTTCCCTTTTTGTTGGAACGTTTCTGGTGTGCATCAAACCTCTTTCGCTTGGAAGACCCCGCTTGGATAGAATCGTTGACTTTTATCCTGATATTACGCAGTAATATCCCTCAAAAATATGCAACACTTCTCAACCTTTTTGGACTGATACGATAATCAGTATGCAATCAACAGACGATTATAAGTTGCCATCGGCACAAAATTCTCACCGTAAACAAAGTTAATGATAATCAATTGATAAAGAGTAGGGTATAAAGGAAATTGAGAGCGGTGTGTTATCATTCTCACACCGTCTTTCCCTGGAGGTGAGCGGCTGAAGCTGAAGAGACTAGGTATAAGGGAAACAACCTCACCGTTTACAAAGATATCACTATACCTGGGCCTAAACATGGAAAACTCTGGCATGAAAAACTGCTACACTTCCGTGAGAAATTTTTGCCGATGGCAAATTATAACTTGTGCAATCAACTTGTGAAGCCCGCAACAAATTAAGCGCAACTCAGATTTCGCGGCAATACGCACATATTACATGAACCGCTCTGCACTTTCCACAACGTCTTGAAGACGTCATTTGAAGCTCGAAGCACTTTTCAGGACGTCCGATGACGTCATCAGAAGCCCGAAGCTTTTTTCTCGATGACGTCATCAGAAGCCCGAGGCTTTCTTTCACGACGTCCCTATGACGTCATCTGAATCCCGATTGACCTAGAAATCGATTACTGACCAGCCTACATACCTCCTACCAACTTACCCGCTCGCCCAATTGATCGCCTGCTATCATTGGCAGTGGCTACTCCCTGACTCAGAAGTTTCAACCCTAGTTACATGTTTTTCTTAGTAACATACATTGAAGGGTACAACTAACTTACTTAAAGGCAATGCACACGATAAATTGTTGATGTTCAGTTTCTTACAGATTATGATAGGTCAAGAGTTTGCTGTGACAGCAGCGTCAGGAAAAACTGCAGAAATAGACGAGAAGGCACTTTTTTAACTCCTTGCTCTTTGCCGGCTGTTTGCGTGCCCTTCAATGTATGTATGTTACTGAGGAAAACATGTAACTAGGGTTGAAACTTCTGAGGAGTTCCGGATTAGCAGTGAATTGAAAGCGTGACGGCCTACGGCCCACGGCACACAATTCATGAATTTTTTCTTAAGCTTTAGGGCTCACGACTTTGTTATTTCAGAACCGATTTGGCCCAAATTTTGACAGGTGGTGTGTTTTCGCCCCATTCACGTATACCCGGAAGGGAATCTGCAAGAAATTTGTTTGAATGGTTTTATAAACTACTTTATAAAATTGTAAGTGATCACAAGGCTCAGTGAAATTAAACCTCTCCAGCGCCGCTTCGCGACTGGAGCGATACAACCTCACCACATTTGAAGAAACTTGTCGACCGCCAAATCCATCATAAGGAATTTCCACAACATTTTTAGGAATACCGAATCTTTGACCTTTTCCGCGGAGCCTAACCCTTTTAAAATTCTATCTATGCAGAGATTCAAGGCACTGATCACTTATAAGATACTTCTTTCAATATGAGATAGTCATGTAAGGTGGCTGAGTGGCGTTTTATACACCGAAAAATTTGCGATCCATGAAAATCTCGAGCCGATGGTGACTTACATAGTGATCAACACGCAAAAGACTCATTCTGTGCAATGCTGCATCCCCATAAATCCAGAACATTTACCTACCGATGAAGTTATTCGTTTCGGCGTGGCCTTCTCCCCAACCTTTTTGAAAATCGTCCAAGAAATCTCATATTTGGGTTGACCGCCCAAATTAACCCTAGCAGTTAGTCCTGAGCGAAAAATTTCAACCGAATTTAAAAGTGGAATAGCGCCAGTTTTTGTGAAATTCAATGCAATTTTTCCATTTTTGTGGATTTTCATTCTCCAAATGGAGCGTCTCTTCTCTATGAATATGAATGCGAACATCATTTGGAGAAGGAATAGTGCATTGCATAAAAAATCATGAAAAAAAGAAATTTTGAGATGCATCGAAATCATGAAGAAATCCATGGTAGTATTCAGGAAAATTAAAACCTTCGAGTAGAAGATGGTCGTTACATAAAAATATCCTGAAATGAACATATTAGTGCCTCCCAGGCCGGATTTCTGTCGCTTGCAGGTCGCGATGTCGTAGTGCAGTGCACGACGACGTGACACACCATCCAGCCGGCGCTAAACAGCGCGCACGTTGTGAAAAGTGTGTAGATTGTCCGCGACACAGCCACGACATCGTCGCGTATAGCAGCTCCCACTAGATCTGTCGCGCGCGACGACTGTCAGTGCTACTTGTGAAAAATGAAAACAACTTTACTTGTAACATAAAGGTCGAAAACAAGTTACTTGTTACATATCTCCGCCGATGTAAATTACTTGCGACCTATCTCAGGTCATTTAGTTACATGCGATATATCGGCGGGATACTGCGTGTGGTACGCTTCCGATATGTTACATGTAACTTAAATGACTTGAGCTGAGTCGCGCGGTAACTTACATCAGCTTAGATGTGTTAAAAGTAACTTGTTTTCGGTTTCTGAGAGCATATCGCGTCCTGTGCGCCTCCGATATGTTACATGTAACTTAAATATACAGTATAAGTCGCAAGTAACTTAAATCGGGCAAAATATATTTCCAAAGTTGATTTTACGACGCACTAAGGGGTCAGGCTTACGACTGGCGCTGCTGTTGGTTCAATTACCCAAGCTTGGAGGTACTTGACCCAAACACCAGCAGGAAGGCCCTGCACAGAATTTTTTTGCGTAGTGTGTGGTCTGGGGCGCGCACTTTGCGTCGCGTGTCGTCTGCATTACCTCATGTTCATCTATAGTGAAAATTCAAATGCAAGTTATATGTAACATAAGTGTAACTTACATGTAATTTAAATTTAAGTTACATGTAATATAAATGTATGTTACATGTAATATAAAATGTAAGCTACTTGAGACATCTCAAGCGTTACATTTATATTACAAGTAACTTGCCTTTGATTTTTCCGAGCAGGCGCGATTGAGTGCCGCGCTGGGCGCGGCGGTACAGTAATTGTCAGTCCCTACACCGCAGCAATCATCAGTCGCTGCGACGCAAGTATGCACTAGGCCTTACGGCAAGGACTGAAAGATTCTTTAGTCGCTTGTCATTACGAGTGAGTCATAGCACTGATAACTCCGCTCTGCCTTGATTTCAAAAATATCTACGATTTGAGATTAAGCAAAGTAATCCTTGGCGCGCGAACCGCTCTTAGCCCCAGCGAATGCCCTGGAAAAAATTTATTCGGTAAATTCGACTATCGAACTCATTCCGAATGTTTTCATAGATTTTCGAATATTCGACTCGAATACCTCGGGATTTTAAACTTTTCGAATATTCGGTTTTTCGAACGATTCGGATTTTGAACTTTCGAATATCTGATTTTTGTGAATAATCTGAATTTTGAGGTTTTCGAATATTCGAGCCTTCGAATACCTGGGATTTTGAATACTTCGAATATCTGACTTCTCGGACAATTCGGGAATTCGCCTTTTTTGAATGTTCGACATTTCGAATAACTCGAAGTCGACTTTTTCAGTCGAATGACTTTTCGAGTCATTTCGATCTGGCCAAATGCATAGAGTACTATACTTTGACTGAGCCGAATGATCTGGAAAATCATCTGATTGAGAAGTCGATTCCGAATTATCTGAAAAGTCGAATATCTTGAAAAGGCTAACTCCTGAATTACTCGGAAAAATCGAATATTCGAAAAGTTCAAAATCTCGAATTATTCGAAAAGTCGAATATTCGAAAACGTCCAACTTCCGAATTAGTCGAAAAGTCGAATATTCGAAAAGTTCAAAATCCCGAATTATTCGAAAAGTCGAATATTCGGAAAAGTTTAAAAACCTAAATTATTCGAAAAGTCGAATATTCGAAAATTTACGGGAAACATTCGAATGAATTCGATAGTCGACTTTTTTTCGGATGTTGATTTTCCGAAAAACATTCCATTGACTCCAGGAGCAGGCTTGTGCGCCAATGATGCACACTGACGCAAATCGTAGATGTGTTTCGAAATCAAGGTGGACTGAAACTATCAATGATGACTCACTCATGTGTCACGCGACTCGAAAAGAGTCCTCACCATAAGGGCGTTCAGAGCTCATTCGCGGCGTGACGCGACGCTGTAATCCAAGGCCCGGGCATAGTGACAAAGGTGCGAGCGACGAGAGCGAGCGGAGAAAATGGGGGCGTGGGTTCCTTAAAAACTCCGCGGCTTAGTCGCCGGCGACCCCGCAAAGTTTGATTTTGATTAGAGCTGCAGTTTAGAGACTTTCATTCCATCATTTTGGTGCTGCCGAGATGTCGTACGTTTTTGCCGTGGCAGTGTGGAGGAAAGAGGTAATTTCATCGGGATAGACGACCCACTAGAGAGAGAAATTTCAGTGAGAAATGTTTATCCCACGGAAGCCGTCGAATGAATTCAGACTTTTTCAAACACACTGAACTGTTCGATGTTACCATCCGAGCGGTAGGTCATGCCCGAATAATCGCTGAATTCATTGTGTTCTTCAGTGGGTCGCCTATTCCGAAAGAGCACCAGGAAGGAAGACCACCTCTGTGCAAACCGACGTCAACTCCTCTTTCAAGAGGGTTTTTGCCCGCGGGAGAGGTACTGGCTGGTCGCAGCTCTCCTAAAGATTCTGAAGCTACAAAGGGTCGGTAAGGCGTCGAGAGGAATCCAAGGTCTGGGCTCAGAAGTACCCATGTGCCACTTGCAGCAAGGATGTCACTCTGGAATGGAAAAAGTGTCCAATGCTTTAGATGTCGGAGGTGAGTGCACCTCTCCTGTTCGTGCCTCAGTCTCTGTGAGGCATCACGAGCGATCCTTCATTCCGTTGTGTTCAGTGTCTCTGGCCCCAGCAACTCTAATTCCTCATTCTCCAACCGCCCCTCTCTATTGCAATATTATTAACCTCCACAGCCTTCGAGCCAGGCTATCTGAACTCTTTCTTTTCGCACGCACTCATCATCCTGGTGTTATGATGGCTCAGGAAGTCAAGCTGTCTCCTCCTTCCGCTACCGCTCGACATCCTTCCATTCCTGGCTAAACTGCTTATCATGCTCCAGGGTCATCTCTCGGCGGAGGAGTTTTTACTTTTGTATTATCAAATCTTAGCCTCATCTCATACCAAACACTCTCTATGACGGTGCTCTTTCAATACCTACCTATCCATCTCTCCCTCTTTGAAACACCTATATCTCTTTAATATCTCTATCCCTCCTAACACGTCCTGTCCTCAATCTTACGACCCTACTCCTTCACTCAAACAGTTGTACGACTGCTCCTTTCACCCTCTGCTGTCTTCGCAGGCAATCCTCCAGTCCAGACATATCTCTTGTATCTTCTAATCTCTCTAGCGCCTGGCTCTTGGTCGACCGCTACAATCCTGTCCAGTTATCATATCTCCTGTCTTTGTTCATGTCGATCTCTAATTCTCTAGCTCCTTATTCAGGTATCAGTCGAATATCTTATCTTAATATTTCCCTTGCAGAATGGCGCTTGCTCAGGAGGCAGTACTTCCCATGTGGTTGACTACGCATGGAACAGAAACGTGCACCAGAAAGAACGTCACTTGACCGACGCGATCTGCAAGGCCATGAAAGCAGCGATTCCGGAAGGCCGAGTCAAGACCTTTTTTTGCCGATTTCACCAGGGAAATCTTGAAGCTAAGGACACGGGATGCAAGGAGAGGCCCAGATCACCTGGATCCGACAATCGCTGAGCCGGATAGCGAGCTTATGCGAGATCTGGACAAGCACAGGAAGGAGTGTTGGGAGAAATTCACGGAGAAGATGAATTCTAAGAGTGACGGAGCATCAACTTGGAAAGTTCTAAAGAAAATCTTGAGGCAAGAGCACTCTCCACCAACTATTCTACGATCGAGTTCGAGAATGGAGCCTTCAAATCGGGAAAGGAGGCTGCAACTGCTCTCAGAAAGAATTTTTTCATAACTCAGGCTAAGAGAGGGAAACAGAATCGAGTGACCGTAAGATAGCTCTGTAAGTTACTACTTATGAATGAAGCAGAAGCTGTGACCCCCGCGCAAATTGGAGAAGGGGTGGTCAAAGAGATGCACAACCTGAAGGCTGTCAGGCCGGATGGTATTATTCCAGCGGTCTTAAAGAAAACTGCCGAGTGAGATTATGCTAATCCTGTATACTTACCAAATAATATAATATACTCAATGTTATGTTACATAGATAATATGTTACTATACTATACTTGCGCGTATATACTCTGATAATTCGTAATTTTTTCTTATATAGCCAACCGTCTCGTAAATATATAAGGTGCGTCCGAATGAGAATGGCTGCCCATGCGGCCGGCGTGCCGGCAGGCGGTCGTCGCGTTCGCCGCTCTCGGACGAGCATGCGAAGCGTCCCCACCGCTATCGACTACGAACGGGGCCGGCACTGGCTGGCAGCAAGTTCCGCTCCGATCAATCCGCTCTGTAGACGGGGATAGGAGACGGCTGTCGTTGAAACTCAACACTTCGTCCGAGGGCGGCACATGCGATGGCCGCTCAGTTACACGCCGGCCGCGTGGGCCGCCATTCTCATTCGGACACACTTTAGAATAATTTGCTTCTCTATTCGACAGTTTAGTTCAGTCCTAAAAAGAAGGATAGAATATGCTAGCTGAAAGTAATTTAGCTTTTTTTTCTGGAAAGTAGTGGGAATGACAAAATATTTTTCTCACTTAATCAAACAGTCGAATAAAAAATTCGAAAATCATTCGACAGTCGATATTAAAAGTCGACTTTATTCGAAAAGTCGAAATATCTTGTGTCTAAAATCCTGAATTATTCGAAAAGTCGAATATTCGAAAAGCTTCAAAATCCCGGAATAATTCGAAAAGTCGAATATTCGAAAAGTCTAAATTCCTGATTTATTCGAAAAGTCGAATATTCGAAAAGTTCAAAATCCTGAATTATTCGAAAAGTCGAATATTCGAAAACTTCAAAATCCCGGAATTAATCGAAACTCGAATATTCGAAAACTCCTAAAATTCCGAATTATTCGAAAAGTCGAATATTCAAAAAATCTGAAAATGTAAAAGTATAGTGCATGCCCGCCGACAATTGAGACTACTTTTTTTCCTTGAAATCGGCATGATCGTGAACATTGCGTTCACTTGTTGAAGGTTGGCGCAAACTCGGTGCATCTATGCTATAGCATACACCACCGAGTTTACGCCAACCTTCAACAGTGAACGCGAAGTCTCTTTAAGATCCATGCCGACGTTAAGTCCACTTTTCTCTCAATGGGCGGACTTACTTTGAGGCGTTTGAATCTTCCCATCTGTCACTGTTTAAAAGGCCTTCGTGCATTAAGGTACGCCATTTACTTAATATTAAGTCGTCACTACACAGAGTCTTTTTCTTCTTTTTCATGAATCACCCACATTCAGGTTTTTGCAAGCATGAAATTTTGTCTTCTAATGGACTTCAGTTGAAGTAGCATGTACACCCACTTAAGGCATGAATTCTATCCTTCCTCTGCCAGCAGACGGTGGTGTTTCTTCCTCGCTCATTCAGCAATGTTCTGGCAGCAACCACACCTCAGTCAAGACCTCTGGGTGTCGGTGGTGAGCGGCCCAAAACATGCCCCGGCAAGGTTAATCTGAGCCCAGCTGGTGGAGCGGTTCGTTCCGGCCCTTCTGTTGGTGTCCAGGACTTAGCCAATGTTCGGTGCAATCCTGGGCTGTGCGTCCCGCTAAGCCTGCTGTTGCTCAGATTCGGCTAGGGACGTGGCGGAGCATGCCGACCAAGGTGAGTTTGTAAACATGACCGCGAAAGACTTGATAAGCATGATACTTCAGAGAAATAAAGGCCCAACCATTGAGCGAATGTTGAAATATCCTCTCCGAAAAAATTTGTATAGACATTTCAGATCCTATCGAATCTGAAAACGAGGTCGTAGTGTGGTTGTTTTTGGTCTTGTGGAAGAAAATGAAGATCTAAAGCCATCTGCACGGCAGGTTGAAATTGAGCGTAAGATAACTGGTTTATTTGATACCATGAATGTTCAGTGTCGTCCTAGTGAAGTTTACCGAATGGGAAACCCCAGAATAATCGTCCTAGACCTGTAAAACTTGTTCTCCCGTCCCAGTCCATTTGGAGTACAGTTTTGGCAATGCTCGACTTCTTCGAGATTCTGACGAATACAAAGATGTCTACGTTCGAAGAAGTATGACACGCGAGGAGAGAAATCATGAGTTCGATCTGCGACAAATGGCAAGAGCTCGAAATACGGAAGAGAAAAGGCGTAATTGGGTTGTTTATCGTATGAACTCAAGCGTATTTCGCTCGAAGTCACTCGACGAGATTCGGGAAACGTTTGAGCTGGCTTGGTGCGCTTCATAACATCAAAGTCTGCTCCAATTAATGCCCGTAGTCTCGTCAACAAGATTAGTTTTTTACACTATTTTATAAGCAGCCAAAACCCTGACATTATATGCAAAGGGGTGTGTATACAAGTCTGTTGGTACCTGCTCGTTGGTGCCCCTGCTTCTACCGAACCCAGCAGACGTTTGAGTGTACACAGGGAACGTTCGAGCGATATAGCGTGCCACAACTATATCGCGAAAGTATCCCGCACATTGCATAAAGGTGTCGCCGTCCGGCACACTAAGTGCCTCTGGTCCATAACACCTTAGGATCCGTACCTAGGAGTCATGGAGTCTTTGGCCACAAGCCTGGTACAATTTCGCTACCCTGAACTGTCGATCGCTGTCGAGTGATATCCAAAAAACTGCGCTATCCAGACTTCTGAGCTATTTCCATGCACCGTTTGCTGCTTTGCAGGAAAACCCGCCTCAAGATAGACCCGTCATCAGCGTCGGAGAGTACACCATCTACTGCGGTAACGCTGACAATAGGAGTCAGAGGTCGTGCAATAGCTAAACGCGAAGGATTTCCAATGGTATGGTCAAGGAGTTCGGCCCGTTAACGTCAAGTATTAGGAATGCATTCGTACGACTGCGGGATGCAGTCAGAGGATTCTAATCTCAGGATAGGTGAGTACTCATGCGCCCACCGAAACCGCCGAAGACAATTCGAAGGATGCGTTTTATGAGGAACTCAATACGATTGCTGGCCAGGATACCTTGTCAACCGATGCTGTTGTCGTCAGGGATTCGACGCAAATGCGAAGATGGGACTTGATCAGGAATCCGAAAGTACTCGGTAAAATGGTTCTACCCAGTGGAGCAAACATCGGACAAATTTGGGCTACCGCCTTGTCGACTTTTGTGAACGCAGTGTGGTCTGATTATTGCATCGACATTCAAGAGGAATCATCGCCGCCATCAGCTTACGTGGCAGGGACCAACCCGGCTATCTCCCAGAAGAGCAGCGGAAGCGGAAGATGACAACTTTGAAACTACAGCTTGACTATGTCCTGACGAGGAAATATTCCAGTATCGGACATTCGAAGATCTAGAGCTGTGTGGGATGTCGCATTCGATTCGGATCACCGTCCTGTTCTGTTGAACTTCACTGCGAGGATTCATAAGAGGAAGCGAGGGGCTCAGCCTCTCCAGAGGATTGACATGACAAGTCTCAGAGATGAAGAGTGCAGAAGGAATTTCCGACAACGCGTTTCTATTCACATCCCGGAGTACGGACTAAGAAGAAACTTTGCGACGCGGATTCTTTTGTCATGTGGCACATCCAGGACGCTTTCTGAAAGAGGCACTTCGGTTGTACAGCCTAAGAAGAAGTTCCGCCTACGTCTCAGAAGAAACAACATCTACCTACAACAGAGTATGGTGCTCTCCGAACTGCAGGAAACTTCGTGGAGGAGAAGCGTCTGAGGGAGGAAGTTGCGTACGGCAGCTTCAAAGTGACCGCGAAACGAGAGTGGACGTGTAGAGCTAAGAAGGAGTTCGAGAAGGCTTGGGAGGAGAAGAATCCGAAGAAAGCCTACACGTTGCTGCGTGACAGTATAGCGGGAAGATGAAGAGATGTTCTCCTGTCTTGCTGAACACTACCAATGGAGTTGCAGTTGGTGATAGCGACGCTGCCAATATGGAAGGATTACTTCAGTTCACTACTGAATCGTCCAGCGCCATCAGTACCTGAGCTCCCGCATGTTCAGAAGAGCACATTACGATGTCAGTGAGGAACCGCCGACTGAGTCTGGAAGTTTTGGATTGTGTCCGGAAAATGAAAGAATGGAAAGGCAGGTGGAGATGATAACATCACTGCTGAAAATGCTGAAAGCTCTTCCTCCCGTCTGGGATTCGTGAAATGACCAACACCATCCGTGCCATATGGATGAGCGAAAGCGATACCCGATTCGTGGAGCACATGCGATCATCGTACCTCTTCACAAGCAAAGCTATCCGTCACGGATCCTAAGAACTACAGAGGAATCTCTCTACTTCGTGTCATGTACAAGGTTTTAGAACGCGTATCACTCTCGAGCGACTTATCAAACATCGTGAAGGAACGACCAGAGATGAGCAAGCCGGTTTTCGACCTGGAAGATCGACCATCGACCAAGTGTTCGTCGTGAGAAAGAGTAATTGAATCGTGGCAGCGGTTTCGAAGCCATTACAGCTTGCTTTTTTGGACTTTTGAAGCCGCGTTCGACTCCTCCTCTTTTTCATCGTGATCGATTGCTCAATGCTCTGCGAGCAGATGGAGTCCCGGAAAAGTATGTTCGGTTAATCGAGGACATGAACAAAGGAACAACAGCAGCAGTTCGTACACCTGTCGGATTTACGTCAGCTTTCGAGGTGAAAACAGGAGTAAGCGCAAAGGAGCCGTTGCAGGACCTTTTCTTTCAACTTCGCCGTTGATGACATCAATGCGTAGAGTTGCAGAACAGTTTCCTGCGGATGTGATCCTAACACCATCAGGACGCTCTTCTTTGTCGACCTGGAGTACGCCGGGACGACATTGTGTTATTCGCTGAAAACAACGCAAAACTGCAAAGGATTGTGAACCTCGTTTCGAAGTATGCCGCAGCCTATGGATCTTCGTCTTCGTCCCGACAAATGCAAAGCAGATGTGGGTCTCTCAGAGGCCTTCAACTGAGAGTTGTGTGTGGACGGACAACATGTAATATCCGAACTGGTGGACGATTTCTGTTATTTGGGCTGTTTGCTGAAGAACGATGAGCCCAGTTATGCAGCGGATATTCGATTTTCAACGATGTGCGAAAGCTACGTCTGCATTCAATTCCTCTAACCAAGTGTGTTTGTGGTCTACCACCATCGCGAAGGAAGTCCAAGTTGCGCGTCTACCTATCCGCTATTCGGGTCCCTATCATGCGATGTAACGGATCGGCAGACGTGGGCAGCTTTCAAAACGCAGATGGAAAGGTTGGATTGCACGGAGAGGAAGCTTTTTAGGCGTTTGCTTGGATATTTCTGGCCGCGTGTATGCCATAACGAAGACCTTTACAAGGAAATCGACGCAGTACATCAACGCTTGACACGAGGGAGGTGCCAGCATCTCCTAACGCCATCTCAAGCAGCAATGGAAAGTCGACTTCGGCACTGCTCGGGCAGATATACTTCAGAAAGAACGCCGGATCGTCTCGTACAACACGCTTTAAAATGCTTCCAAATCCTGTCTGGAAACGGCCACCTGGAAGCGTAGGCGAAAGTTCTGAGACGGATGTGGTTAAAGAGGATTTAAAGTCACTCGGCATCGAAGAAGACAGTTCAGGCGCGATGTTTCGTTTCGCAGGAAATGGAATAAGTGACAGCTGGATGGAATGTGTTCAAATTGTGGCTGAAGACCGTGAAAATGGACACGGCTGACTACTAGGACAGCACACCTCGGTGAAGGAGCGTGGAATGACCGCGTCAGGCGAAAGCCAACCGATTAAGTCAAGTAAGTCAAATCGCTCAAATCGTCGCAACGGCCGGCTGATGATTTCCCACGGTTTTCAACGTCCGTGGTGGGATTATGAAAAACAAATGGTGGTTTTAATACAGGTTTAATGCAACCTGCTTTAGTGATGGAGCAGTAAGCTTGAAACTTGCTGCTTGCTTCGTGGTGCTGGCGCAAGCGCGCGAGGGCGAGCGGGCGAGGGCGCGCGAGAAGGCTGAGCGCTTCTGTGAGTGGCCTGTGAGTGAATCGTGTGCCCAGGATGACCATCGATTTTGCGTAATCGCACGCTCTCGCCGCGTATGGACGGAGCCTAAGGCGCTATTCATACTACTCAACGCCAGCGCGGCACGCGCGTGCCGTGCTGGCGTGGCGTGTCTGTATGGATGCCTTGACGCCCCGCCCGCGCGGCACGCGCGTCAGCTCCGCCCGCTCCGGGCCATGGCGTCGCCGCTGCAGTATTCATACTGCCACCCGGAAACTGCCTTGGCGTTTTCATCCACACTTCGATATTTATTTATCGATCGTCTCATTCATTCCAGCTTCACCGCTCCGCCATGGTGTCGCCGCTGGAGTATTCATAGTTTCCGCAAGCGCGGCACGCGCGTCACGCGCGTAGAAAGTATTCATACTCAAGCGCCACGCCAGCGCGGCCCGCGCGTGCCGCGCTGGCGTTGAGTAGTATGAATAGCCCCTGACCCTGTGACAGTTTCAACAACTACATCACCGCCCCATCATCACTTTCATTGCACATCATCTTATTTGAATTCTTCATCATCCTGCGCTGGATTGAGATGGCACAGTTAAAGGCAGTGGTCGCGATCAAATATGCTTGTCTTCTTTTTCTCTCTAAACCCTTTTCTTGGCTTAGAGTAGTAGGACCTCTAAGAAAAAATTGCGAAAAACCGCTGTTTTGGGACAAATTTGAAGCCAGAACTTTCTTGTCTTTTGAAGGTGGACGAGCCCACCCCACATCATCGGCATCGATGATATCTAATATCAAGAACATCAGCTGGCTTGAAATTGAATTTCAATCCATGAACTCTACTCATCTAGGCAAAAACACTGACTGAAGTGCTTGCTCTAATTGTTCAACTGGTTTTATTTGATAAATTTGCATTTATTTCTTCCTCTGAATGTCGATGATTTTTGACTGCTCGCCATGAGACTGCGATCTTTTTGGGCGGCGCTCTGCACGTGTGCACGGACTGACATATTTGGACCCTAGAAACTCCAATTCTAGCCTGTTTCTCACCGCGCTACCTTCATAGTTTTCAGCTTTTTTCGATTTGAGCTGATTTTTGTAGTTTTTTCGATAACGTTTTTTATCGTGACTACTGCCTTTAAGGCGAAACTTTACCCCCCTCAACCAAAGAGGTGGCGCTGGAATGTTCTTAGTTTCTGCCATCGTGTAAAAAGCATTCATACTTGAACGCCGAGTCAGCGAGTGTATGAATAGCGGGCGTTAAGCAGCATAAATAGCTCATTATAGTTATTATCCAACAAAATTACTTTCTGAGGATATCATGAATGGTAAACATGTGGGTAAGGGTAGCCACTATAAAATAAAGATGAAGGCTGGGCTTCCCCAATCCCTCCCTACTAGGATACGTAGCGCATTCGACGTCTATTTCATAGAAGCTTGGTTGTTTTCAAGGCCTATACTGTGGCATGCGAGAGTCAACCGTCTTCCCAGTCAGATCCCTCATCTCCTTATATGAATCTAGTACCGATTCGAGGACTCTGTGGGATCTGGACGATCCTGGGCGAGGATCGAACCCTACCGTACCGAGCGAACAGCAGCGCCTCCCTCCACTACACTACCCCATGTCGGGTAACCATCGTAGCGCGATAGATGAGTTTACCATAGGGAACTGCGAAGAATGCTGTGAAATTTTCTAAACCAATGGGTTTACCGTCTATGAGTTCGGTCACTTGTCTCTGAAGTAAATTTGCTTCAAGCCGAGGTTCACGGTTTTTCTGTTATTGCCAAATTTTGACTACTTTTACAGAAAACAGAAAGCAGAAAGAAATGGCCAAAAATGGGCAGAAATTAGAAAATTCCGCATACTCCTGGTGGGGTGCTTGAATTGTGCTCCCTAAAGTTAGAAAATGACTGTGTGGTTCGGAGAGTCAGAGTTTCAAGAACCCGACTTTTCCATCCGACAACCGTTCTCAAGTCTTCAGCTCCATAGAGGAGCATTTTTCATTGTACTGCCTACAGTCTGACGAAAACCATCTAGTAAATCCTGTTTTTTGACTGAAAAAATGGAAAGTGATTTTCTTTGCTCATGATACCTGCAAGTACGGAACAAGTTCAGAATTTCAAGCGGTTCTGCATTGTGCTTGGGGAAGGGTTCGAGAGAAACGCTCTAATACAAGAAAGAGGGTTAAAGGTCACATAACGGAAAATTATGGATGTCAATAACGCGAGTAGGGTTTTACACACGCGTGCAAGGAATGTTCAACGCGTACAATAACGGTTGCAGTATGCTATTATGGAGCAGAAACATACATTGCAATCAAAGAACGAGCGAAAAATTACCCGAGTAACATCGGTAAAAATTTTGCTAAATTCCAGGTTCAGGTCAGCAAGAACTATCACTGTATGGAATAAGACTGCTGACCCTGACGATGATGAGACGAGACCGCAGTGTACAGCGTAACAAAGTCATCTGACCGACCTGTCAAGGGCAATCTCCCCCTTTTTGGGCATTTTGCGGTGTCGTTTGCCTAATTCAATGCCGGTAGCACGATTTCCTTTTGTGTTCTCGAAGGCCACTCCTTTATCTGAAAACAGTCTAATCAATTCCGTCAGTGATGTTTGTGCATCCTTTTCTTTTTGCTTGTTCGTGTTAGGTGACATCAAGAGAAAGAATCTGTTAGGTCGTGATTCATTCGAGTACAGTCCGTTTTCGGGTGTGTGACCAATAGATGTTCAGTCTAACTCCACACTTAATTTTTTTGTTGTTGTTACGAACGTTGGTCACAGCTGCAAAATGTGTGGACACGTTTTCTCGCCAAGCGCTGTGGCATGGAAATGACCTTCGTGCGCAATTATGGTTTTAGACCGCTATTCCCCAAGCGGAAATATAAACTTTCAACAAAGTAGTGAATACAGCCAAGGTTTCCTGTGCCTAACAAGGGTAATGAAAACAAGCGTTTGAGGCATCTGCGATAACGAATTGTATTTTATTATGGTTAAAGGCAGCAGAGACGCTCGAAAAAGTTGTTGAGATAATTACGTTTCTGAAGTCGCATGGCTCCTAGTAGACTGCTCACGCCGTTTGAAACGTCAAAAACGAGTCAAAAATATTAAATTTCAACAATGCAAAGCGGAAAATTTCTGCAACCCCGCCCCTGAGCGTCTGCAACCCCGCCCCAAAATACAAACTCGTCCACATTGATAGTACTAATAATGCCCCTTTGGCTGGTTTTTGATGCTTACAACGAATTGAACGTTTCAGTACAGTCTGTAATGGTATATCGGCTTCTCTATATCAACCACTTTGTGGCTAATATTCGCTGTTTAAAACCGCGCGCCGTAAAACTCGTCCACTTTTACCTGATAACAAAATAACCGTTATTCCTCTACTTGCACACAGTTTTGGTCCGTTTTTTCGTCAGTTCCCAATACAACCAGCTCCAAACCTTTGATTTACGTCATAAAATCGATACCATTTTTGAGCGTGTCTGCTGCCTTTAATATATCTTGAGCCTTCATAGTAAAACTTCTCAGTAACTTGACCCCATCTGCTGGTTTCAAGAGTTACACGTGCTTTCGAAAGTGAAGGTACTAATCAGGCAATTTTTAGGGCGTTTTGAAAAACACTTATTGATTTGGCTCAAAACTTGTATATGGAGGGCCTTTTAGGGTGTTGAAATCTGTGGTCCGTTCGTCGAGATGCTAATTACCAGCCAGCCGCCGGTGAGATTTAAACCGCCGCGCCAGCCTCTGGTGAGATTTAAATGTTTTTTTCCTGAGGAAACAAGCCACGGACCTAAATATATGTACTAACAATGTAATTCGTTTTCGAAGATGCGACAAACACATTGTATACTTCCCTTGTAAAAAGTCAGATAAACGGGTTGAACCTCCAGAACCTCGAATTGGAATCGAATCCAGAAAATGCCATTTCGACCCGTGAATGAGTTCATACTGAGCGTTTAGTACCCATACAACAACCACTGAAGCTGGAGCTTTTGTGAACGGGAAAGTCGGATCGTCATTATGCTTTTCTAGACCCATAATAAGGGTTTAGAACTAGTTTTCGTTTTCGGACTTGAAAGTCAGGTTTTCTGCAACTATTTTACACCTCCTTGTTTCTCCTTCATGAGCACACTGCCCCTCAACAAATTCTCCATTCTACAATACAAAAATACCACACCACATACGTTCTGCAAGTTAAAGGCAGTGTTCACGATAATCTCCAATTTTGAGATTATTCTCTATATCGACTAAGTAGCCCCCGGTAGAACTAAAATGACGAAGAAATCGAGAAAAACGCACCGGAAGTACCCGAAATCCTTAAGTATCAGCCTCCGCCTTTAAGTATCACAGGGAGTGTTTGTAGTGACAATGAAATCTTTTCCAGACCCGTCCTCTGCAATTATCTACTCTCTATTGCTCCGTGGTTTCCTTCGGACCATAACTAATACTGTTTTGCCTAAAATATTCCTCCATTTCTGATTAGCCCCATTTTATACCGGTGACAACCACCATGAACATGTTCATCCAACCGGACAACTAATCCACGTTATAGAATAATGTCACTGAAATACGACGTTTCAATGCGTTTCTCGCCGTTTCTTCGTAATTTGGGTAACACTTGGAGGCCAACTCATTGTTTTATGTGAAAAACTCGGGAACGAAAATCATCGTGAAGACTGCCTTTAACTGCTTCTCCTCACTTATTGGTTACTTGGAAAACACTTCCTTCGAAGTTCAATCGTGTCCGAGGGTGAACGTATTCTATGAATCTATTAGCTTTGCCACGACTCCCGAAGAGATATTGGTTGGCCTTGGGCGTGGATCGAACTCTTGCATGATTGCGCCAACAACAACGCTTCTTGCCACTGCGCAACACCCAACCTTACGCGATACCTGTACATCAATGGGGTGCTTTTCTTAAACGGATATCCTGCGCCAGAATGTGTACTTGATGCACAAAACCAACTCTGCAGCAGAAGATATTTATGTAAAAATCTTCTCAGTTAAGAAGTTGGTCAACACAGCATCCAAACGCTTCTCAAGATGCGCTACTCGAATTTCGCGATGCGGAGTAAGCTCCACATGAAGCGCCGCTCATATTTTACGATGCTGCGCACGCTCAACGTCGAGCGCTACTCACTTTCCACGACGCGGCGCACGCTCTTCATAAAGCGCTGATCACTTTCTACGATGCTGCGCACCTTTCAGGTGAAGCGCTACTTACTTTTTACATCGCGACGCACGTTTCACATTATGCGCTACTCACTCTCTACTATCCAGTGCACGCTCTACCAAGAGCGCTACTTTCTCTCTACGACGCTGCGCACGTTTTTCGTGAACCGCCACTGACCTTTTACACAGCGGTGCACTCTCGACATCAAGCGCTACTCACTTTCTACAACCCAGCGCAGGCTCTACATGAACCGAAGGGCCTACCACAACGCGAACTTTACGCCCTTTCCATACTTTTGCCGCTGCGGCAAGTGCCGTTTTTTAAGCTACGGCGGAATAAGTGTTTCGGAATATCAAGAAATGAGGTAGAAGTTGACAACTTTTTAGCACACGAGAATGCAGTCGAAATGCCCAGATTGGCAACGGTTCTCGACCGATATTGGTACCAATACAATGAAACGCGACAAACGCCGCTACGCAACACGATGATAATCATGCTGGGACAAAGGTTAATCGCTCCGGACCACGCGGCCCCAGCACGATTATAGTCGTGTTGCGTGATGCAACCGGAATTGGGCTCCCATCACGACGATATGTACCAGTTTCGAGAGAGGTCCATTGCCAATCTGGGCATTTTGTCCGTATTCCCATGTACAAAGAAGTCAGTGGTCAACTTCCACCTAATTACTAAGTATTCCAAAACGCTGGCTTCTCAGTAGCTCAAGGAGCGGCAATTGCCGAGGCAGCAAAAGCATGAAAAGGGCGTTACCATCGCGGAGGCAAAGTAAAGATTTTTGAAGACAGCCGCTCCATTGTAGCCTAAACGCTGCGGTGACCTTCATGATTCGGCGAATTTCAGCAAATGCGGCTCGAATTCGCAGAAAAACCGGTTGTTTCTGACATCATCCATTGTCATGTATAGTATCAGTATGGGATTCCTCGACATGGTGGCGTCGGTCATGTTCATAGTATGCTTCAGCTTGAATTATTGGTTGGAGTCGTGGCAATCCTCAAGCGATAATCGCTAGCAGTACGTAAGGCCCCTGTCAGAGTTGGATGAGCCGACGTATCCAGCCCGGTCGATACACACAGAAAGCATTGGAAATGGGATGCAAAAATCACCCGGTGTATCCCGCCGACACCCCCCAACACCCACCCGGTCGACACGTAGGATTAAAATGATGGGGTGATGTTGAGAAAATCACTCGCTCTATCTGACGCGGTCGATATCCATGCAATACGTGGATGACGGGGGATGAGAAAAACGCCGGGTGTACGGGCCGATAATAAAACATTGCGTATCACTAGAAAGCTATCGACACTGCTACCTCCGTTTCTTCACTTTACTCTCCTTCACTATTTCTCCGAAAAGGTGCAATCCTGTTGGCCTCGTAATCATCGTCATCAAATACCTTGGTCTTTTACTCGAATATGGCCGACGTTATGGAGAATGACGAGGATTCGCTGGATCAAGTTCACGAGCAAATACGAGCGCTCAAAACGGAACTGTCCATGCACGAGGACGCTCAAGCGCAGGTGGGAGCACTGCGCAAGAAAATTGTTTCAACGAAGGAGCGTGCCCGAGGCATAGTAAACATGATTGACAAGCGAATCGCCTACCTAAGTGATGTATGGAAGCAACATATGGCAAAGAAAGACGACTACGAGAATCTGGAAATTGCCAGGGGAGCTGTCAACGAACCAGTGAGAATTGGACTGAATCCAGACAATGATGAAATATTTTTCGCGAGATTAAATATACTAAAAGACAGGGTAGCCGAATTGGTTCAGCTCGACCAACAAGCAGCCGATGCTCACAAATAAGCGGCAGCTGACAACAAGACGCTGACTATGGCTGCTGAAATGCTGAAGGAAGTGGAAGACTGTCAACGGGTCGTGCTTGCCAACAACGAGCACTGCTACTCGGAAGAAACACATCCAGTTTCCAGTCTTCGACGAGCATTTGAGGCCATAGAAATGAGATTATCGCCGAAGGATACCACTGCAGAAGAACGGGCTGACTTGGAGAAATTAGCTAGAGATCTTCGCATCTTTATAACGGGGCATCCAGATCACGGATCATATTCGAACTTCACCCATCGTTCCCCAACTGGTTCGCCACCGGAACTCCGCTTAATTTTCTTTCACAGTTCGACTACTACCAATAGCTCGACAGGAATCAGTGGCACGACTGTTCATACCAACGAGTCCTCAAGCGGCTACACAACATCCTCCGCCCCTTCAATATCGACAAACACACCTGTCCTTAAGGATTTCCCGACAATTGGAAGCTACTTTGGGAAGAGAATTCCTGCATCATCGAAAAAGGACAGCGCCAGCACGTCATCCCTCCAAATCTGAACAATTTCTAGGCAGCTCAGTCTTCCAACACGGCCTTTCGGAAGTTACCACCAATACTTCAAATTGTACTGTCACAGATGGAACTTATGTTTAAAGCCCACACTGTGTCGCTGTAATAATATTTTCCAGAGCGTGCCTTATTTTTCTAGAAAATAATTTCCATTGTGATCACTTCCGGTGGGCTCTAGTCGTATACACTGGGTGATTTTGTCAACCTCACCCCATAATTTTACTAATACGAATGGACCGGGTGGGTGTTGGCGGGAGTTGGGGGGGGGAGGTGTCGGTGGGTTACAGATGCAAATAGCACCAACTCTGACAGGGGCCTAACTGGTGCTTCTACATAGGCTCGACGCGCCCACTTGACCCTACCGTGACTTTAGGCAGTTATTTCATTTGATAGAAAGAGTGCTATGAGAGAAAATTTAGGTACTATGTTTACTTCATTGATAGCTTCACTATGAACATGAAAAACGAAAATCGATTTTCGGTGGCTCGCGTGTATACGGTAACGCAATACTGCAGACGATCCGAACGTGCAGTCCCCCAAAATTAGGAGTGGTCATGAATGGGTTAAAGGCAGTGTTCACGATGATTCTCGTTTCCAAGTTTTCCACTCAAAACAATGCGTTGGCAACCAAGTGTTACCAAAATCACGAAGAAACGGCGAGAAACGCACTAATTCGTCTTATTTCAGTGACATTATTCTATGGCCTGGACTAGTTTTCTGGTTGGATGAACATGTTCGCGGTGGTTGTCACCGGTGAAAAATGGGGTTAATCGAAGATGGAAGAATATTTTACGCAAAGAAGGATTAGTTAGGGCCTTAAGAAAAGAACGGGGCAATAGAGAGTAAAGAATTGCAAAGGACGGGTCCACTAAAGATTTCATTGTCACAACAAATATTTCCTGTGATACTTAAAGGCAGCATGCACGCTCGCAAGCATAGTCGAGATAACAGCATAGATAGGTTTGCACGGCCCGTACTATGTCGTCAACGACGTTTTAATCGCTGAAAACCGTCTAGAATGACAGTATTTGACAATGTTTGAGCAATCTTGCCTTCCACGCCCGTATTTTCACACCCCTTCGAGTAACAGAATGAGAATCGATACTTGTGAAAACGTGTGATAATTGAGAGTGATAGCACTATCAAATGGGAGTGCACGAGAGAAATAGCTTGGTTTACTTGAGTATAACATGTCTGCATACCTATTGACTCTCGTCCACTTTCGAGAATGCCGCTCTACTTTGGCTGACCTCTTGAAATGGAGTATTTTATCAGTGCACAAACATGTTATATTGAGGTAAATCGAGTTTTTTCTCTACTGCACTCCTTTTTTATAGTGCTATCATTCTAATTTATCACATCTTTTCTCAAGTATCGATTCTCATTCTGTTACTCGAAGGGGTGTGAAAATACGGGCGTGGAAGGCAAGATTGCTCGAACATTGTCAAATATTGTCATCCTGGACAGTTTTCAGCGCTTCAAACCTCGTTGACGACATAGTACGGGCCGTGCGGACCTATCTATGCTGTTATCTCGACTATGCTTGCGAGCGTGTGTGCTGCTTTTAAAGGCAGTGTTCACGAAGAAAAAGTTTTCCCTTTTTTTATCTAAAACGCAAGCTTTGGGTCCCTATAAGAAGATTAAGAACGAAAGTGCGACAAAAAACGGCCGGTAAGTGAGTGAAAATCTCGTGGGCCAGCCGACCAATTGGGCCACTCCGCCCACGTCCTATAACAGTTCCCCTGAGTTCGTGGTTAAATGAGCGATAGTTTCCGATCAAAAGCCCCGTTCCTCCCTTCATTCTCAACGTCCCTCTTCACTCAGGTCAGCTCGCACACCTCGGCTGCAAAGAACGGGAGTTACGAGCGTCGGACAACTCGTCCACAATTTTCCTTTGGTGAATTTCGAGGGGCCATAACTCCGTTTCCAGGGGGTCTTTTACTATTCCAGAGACATCGTTGGAATCAGCATGAGACCGTTTTCAAGATAGGCGGAAAAACAGAACAACGACTTTTATCGTGAACACTGCCTTTAAGAGGAGGGGTGATACTTAAAGGCAGCAGACACGCTCGAAAAAGTTGTTGAGATAACTACATTAGTGGGGTCGTGCAGGCCCTAGAAGAGCCCTCACGAAGTTGCAAGCGTTAAAAACGAGTTCAAATGACCGTATTTGAGCCGTAGTCAGTCACTAAATCATCCTTGCTCCGCCCATCGATACGGGCTCCGCCCCTCCCTACAGATATTCAATGCTCGACTGCGGCCACTTTAGATTACTTTTTAGGCTTCTAACGACGTAAGCGTTCCAGAAAGGGTCGTACGAGTACATTAGCGTCGTTTCCCCAACAAATTTGTTGCTAGCTCCGCTATTTCAGCCAGTGCCGTACAACTCGTCCATTTCTGGGCCAATATAGAAATTACCCTTATATCTTAATTTCCGTCGATTTGTTTTCGTCTTTTTCGTTATTTCTGAATACTAACAGCTTGAGACCTTCAGTTTAATCCATAAAAATGATATCATTTTTGAGCGTGTCTGCTGCCTTTAAGGATTTCGTGTACATCTGGTGCGTTTTTCTCAATCTCTACGTCCTTTTAGTCCTACCCGGGGGCAACTTAATCAATATAGCGAATAATCTCAAAATTGAAGATTATCGTGAACACTGCCTTTAAAGGCACAGTCAAACCTGAAGGTTATTTTTTGATATTATAGTTTGATCGCCGCGTATAGAGACCCTGCCAAGCGCCAAATTTCAATTCGCTCAAATAGGCGAGAAAACACGAGGAAAAAATCGACCACGCCCCCAGAAAACAAAATGTTCTCGACCACAATGAGGATGAGACATTCACTCAAAATCCATGTTCTTCGATTTGCTTTTGGTTCAGCTTTAGAGTGCGACCAGCTCCAGTGCGATGGCTGCGAATAACGCGAAAGTACAAGCCCGAGATAACTCATCCAAGAATTCTCGCTCTACAAATTCACAATCTTCGAGGGCTATAACTCCGTTCGTAGTGGGTTCTGAGCTATTCTGGAGACATCATTATGTTCAGCTTGAAAATGTCTCCGAGTTGAGCAGAAAACCGATTCTGAGGTTGGACGGTGTCTTTAAACGTACAACGGTCATTTACTATCACTCCTGGCCTGTTGCGGGGGCGGAGTCGGCTGGCACCAGCTGCCCCAAACGGAGGCGCGAGGAACGCAATTATAGCCTTGCTATCACTACGACAGCGTCAACCAACTAACGAGTATACTTAGTGTCCAAATCACTCCTTTTCGGATATCCGACTGGATATCCGAGATTCGGATAATCCGATATCCGAAATTTTAAAAAAAGCATTATCTGAATCGAACCAATATCCGCGCAATTCGAAATCGGCATTATCTGAATCGAACCATTATCGGAGGGGTCAATAATTCCGATAAAATTCGGATAAAATCTAATTTTTGGATACAATCGGATAAAATTGCGCTTGGCCACGCCCAATTTTCAGTACCGCCTTCTATTTAGTACTGTGCTTCTCTGGGCCATATTCCGGTCCGCAATTGCGTATCGACACGCTTTGCGGCCGCGCGCTATCGAGTCGGAAGAGTTTTCAGCGCCGCAGCCACCGATCTGTTGACTCTAGGTAAGTTTTAGAAACTGGAAACTAAGCAAAATTGGAGAAACCTGTATAAAAAACCATACTGAGTCGGCTTTGGCGCTGGGAACTCGACTGACTCGAGCGCTTGCGGCCGCAAAGCGTGTCGAGACGCAATTGCGAACCGGAATTTGGCCCAGAGAAGCACAGTACATCAACCCAGAGTTTTCCTCCTCTTTCCGAAATCGGAAAAGTCGTTCCGGCGCGGGAAAAATGGGCGTGGTCAAGTGAGATCACCACGTGGCTAGTTATTCAGTGTAGAAGTTTTTCTGTATAGTTGCTTTGCATACTTTTTACTGGCTAGTTGTCCTAAATTAAACCTGTGTATGGATAATACTGTGTCTCCCAACAAAGATAGAGTGAAGATTAGTTTCCATATTTTCTTTACTATGCATATATGAAGATTGAAGTTTGTATGTTAACATGCTGCAACAGCAATGAAGTACGACGGTTTGTTCAATTATGGATGTTTTCAAAGGCTTGCCTTGAGTACCTGGTTCATTTTTGACAGTTTTGCGTCAGCTTTGTTCCGAAAATATCCGAATTTATCCGACCGGATATCGGTATCCGAATCATTTGAAAATTGGCATTATCTGAATCGATCCATTATCCAGGAAACTTGAAATCGGCATTATCCGAATCGATCCATTATCCGAAGAACTATTTTCGGATGACAAGTATACTAACGAGCCAATCAATCATCTGACTGACAAGGGAACCACTACTATAAGTCATAGTAACTATTCCAAATTGAATGTACTTCTCTAGAACCACTTTCGGACGAAAAGTCCGAATATGCCCATCGCAGCTGACTAGACCCACTCCAAAAGAAGTTAGAGGCGTTTCTTCTCTGATTTTCGTGCCTATTGTACCCTCCAAAAAGCGCTTCATTTTTACGAAAATATGGAAACGGAACTCAAATCGTGTTCAGCTCCCAAAACTACCTCCCTAGGCAAAGTTTGGGTGAGGGAACATTTTCCAAACTTTGCGCAGACTGATAGCGTTTTGGACTTGTACGGATTTACGCTTGGGCGTTTATTTGCCAATTTATTTGCCAGCGCTTCGAGGGCTCTCGAAGCGTTTTAGAAAAATATTCCAGATTCGCCTTAGAATTCGCCCTGGCAGATTATTTGGGGGTGCTGATCACCAATATGATGTTCATTTGTCGTTTTTCCAAAGTGTTCGACTAAATTTGTTCAAAACTCCCCACCGGCAGAAAAAACTGACGGCAAAATCGACTTTTGACCATTTCCGGAATAAAACGACAGAAGTGGCTCAAATCGTTCTTCTGGAGGTTATCTGGAGTCAACACGAATCTGATGTCAGTTTATCGACTTTTTGACAGTTAGATTACGGTGGGTATACGGTAGTTTGGTCAAAGTCTCAGATTCGTCTCAAAGTTTCCATGTGGGGGTTATTTCGAGTGCTGAATTCGAATTCGATGTCCATTTGTTTTTTATTTATTAAGGTAGGTTTTGCTTCCTAAATGGCATCTTACCTACCGTAACCTACCGTAAACCTTAACATTTCGACAAGCAAACCCCAGATTCGTGTTCAGCACCCCAGACAGACTACATACATGTTTTTAGCAAAATCCGGAAAAGAATGTAAAAACATCCTAAAAACTCCATGCGGTGTACCCTTAGCTTGCCGCGAAGCTTTGAAAACGCTCATAACTTCTTTCAGAGTGGGTCTAGGCAGCTGCGATGGGCATATTGGGACTTATCGTCCGAAAATGGTTCTAGAAAAGTACATTTCATTCGGAATGCTTACTATGACTAATAGTGGTTCCCTTGTGAGAGTGAGAGGAAGAAAAGGAGAGAAATTGAATCGTGGTGAAATAGGATGATATCAAATGTAAAGGAGTTCGTGAAGTAGACTTGGAAGCGAACCGATTCAACAGTTGAATAAAAATACTTGAGTGCTTCGAGTGTTCAATTCATTCGGATCTTTCACATCTTGGATTTTTAGAATATCTTATTCATTTAGTGAATTGAATTTTTCTGTTTTCAAAGCAATTAAAAATAAATATTCTATTCATATTCGATTGGTTCGGAGAGTTGAATTTTTTTTTCAAAACTGAGTCATTAGTAATTTATTCGGTTTTTCGAATATTAGGTTGTAACATAAGTCTTGGAAGATTTTTTTAATCTGTATTGCTTCACACATTCAATCCACCATATAATCACCATAACTATCTACAACCTTGCTCCATCTAATAGACAAGTCGCTGATTCCCTTTTCCCAGAACCCAGAAGTCTGTTCATCAAAGAAGTCAGTGACTGTCAGGAATACATCATCAAGTTTAGAATATCTTTTCTTGGCTAGGAACAATTTGAGAGGGCAGAACAAATGATGGTCAGAGGGAGCTAGATCAGGAGAATAGGGTGGGTGAGGGACTGTATCCCAGCCGAGCTCCGTTAGTTTGTCCTGCGTGGCATGAGAGATGTGCGGTCGAGCGTTATCATGCAGCAGGTGTACCGAAGTCTTTCTCGGCCGCTTTTCTCCTATTGCTTCCTTTAACTTCTTAAATTGCTCACTGTAGACTGTTGCGGTAACTGTCTGACCCTTCGGTAGTAGCTCATAGAAAAGCATATCGCTGGAATCCCAGAAACAACAAAGCAAAACCTGCTTGGGATGAAGGTCCGGTTTTGACTGAATTGGCGGCTGTTCTCCTCGAGGAAGCCAGAAGGCTCTGCGTGCGCGCGGATAGTATCCAACTCTCATCTCCAGTCACCACATCCTCCAGAGAATCCTTCCTGTTGGAGCGGAGGAGAAAAATATTCTAAACTTGATGATGTATTTCTGGCAGTCGCTGACTTCTTCGATGCACAGACTCCTGGGTTCTGGGAAAAGGGAATCAGCGACTTGCCTATTAGATGGAGTAAGGTTGTAGATAGTTATGGTGATTATATTGTGGATTGAATGTGTGAAGCAATAAAGATAAAAAAAAAATTAAAATAGAATCTTCCAAGACTTATGTTACAACCACTATGTAACAAATTTTCACTTTTTTTCTGTTCCTGGGTTTAAATTGTGTTTTCCTAACCCGTTAGGTCTGGAACAGACAGGAAATCACTGTTATTCCAGGGAAACTTCGCATTTGTGACTAGGACAATTAAGTTTGGAAAATCGCGTGTCTATTTAAGACAATTGTTGTTCCTGGCTTCTAAGTGTTGTATTTCAATTTTCTATGTCTAATGCATGTGAAAAATGACTTCATTAAGCACGAACTTTGCTTACACGACGACAACACGAAGAAAACTCGTTTTTTTTGTGAAAAGAGAAAGATTTTTATTCATTTTCGGCACTATGATCAGGTAAAAACAAAGAATGCACAAGGAATAGACAAACACAGTCGGAAACCACTCAACAAGGTTCGAAAATGTGTAGATTTTCTAGATTTACGATTGTACTGTGAATCACTCCCTCGAAGTTGCACCCAAATGTAGTCCCCCTCATGGTTTCGTTATACTGTCCTTGGTAACGACGTTCAAAGTCCAATATATCTTGATGAAAGGGCTCGTCTTGTTTGTTGAATTTGTCAAGGTGCGGATCAATGATATGAACTTTCGGAGACATTCTGCTTACCATTTTGGCGTAATTCTTTAGGAGAGTGCACACTCCACACAGCTTTCAGCTATGTGATCACCTAGGAAGCCGTGAACAACTCCAACGAAATTGCTTCAAGCCGTTCTCTCCGTCCTGTTCAACAGCTTTGCGAAATCCTCACATTTTATGATGCTCTTGATCTGTGGTCCGACGAATATACTAGCCCTGACCTTAGCCTCGGACAGAGTCGTTACCAAGGACAGCATAACTCGTTACCAAGGACAGCATAACGAAACATGATGAGGGACTACATTTGGGTGCAACTTCGAGAGGGTGATTCACAGTACAATCGTAAATCTGGAAAATCTACACATTTTTGAACCTTGTTGAGTCCTTTCCGACTGTGTTTGTCTAGTCCGTGTGAATTTTTTGTTTTTACCTATTCATAATGCCGAAAAGGAATAAAAATCTTTCTATTTTTACAAAAAACAGGTTTTCTTTGTGCTGTTGTAGTGTAAGCAAAGTTTGTTCTCAATGAAGTCAAATATCTTAAAGGCAGTGGTCACGATGAAAAACGTTATCGAAAAAACCACAAAAATCAGCTTAGATCAAAAACAGCTGAAAAACTATAAAGTCAGCGCGGTGAAAAACGGGCTAGAATTAGGGTTTCTAGGGCCCAAAGAAGCCAGTTCGTGCACACGTGCACAGCGATGACGAAAAAGATCGCAGTCTCATGCCGAGCAGTCAAAAATCATCGACATTCAGAGGACGAAATAAATGCAAATTTGACGAATAAAAACAGTTGAATAATGAAAGCATCACTTCAGTCAATGTTTTTGACTAAATGTGTAAATAAATCCGAAGATTCATCGATTGACATTCAATTTCGAGCCAGCTGATGTTCTTGATATAAGAGGTCATCGATGCCGATGATGTGGAGTGGGCTCGTCCACCATCAAAAGACAAGAAAGTTCAGGTTTCAAATTTGGCCCAAAACAGTGGTTTTTTCGCGATTTTTTCTTATAGGTCCTACTACTCGAGACCAAGAAAAGGATTTGGAGAGAAAAAGACGACAAGCTTATTTGATCGCGACCACTGCCTTTAAAGGCAGGGTTCGCGATAAAAACAACTTTTGAACTCTCTTTATAAGAATGTAGATTTGGCCATCGCAAAAATAAAAATACGTGAAAAAACCTGGAAATTCGCGGGAAAAACGCTCAAAAACAAAGTATACTAATTACCGGTGTCGGCCGGCCCCCTAATTAACGCGATTTTCATTAATGCTCGCTTATCCGATATTTATTTTGCTGTGAAAGTAATCAGTGGCCTCCAGAAATATTCAGAAATTAGTTTAGAAGCAGAATAAAAGTTGACAAAACAGGCTTTTACCCAAATCTCGATAATTGGGGGCGGGAGGACACCAAGCCATAACTTGCTTCTGAGCGTTTTTTCTCCAATTTTTTACTCCTTTTCACTTTTTTGATTGCCAGATCTACCATTCCATGGGTATGGCACAACAACCGATTTTATCGAGAACCCTTCTTTTAAGTCAAATAGTCAGATATCTTATGAAATTATCTTAAGATACATCACCCAGATACCTAACAGCGGTCGAAGGACAGTATGCATCCTAGGAAGCCGCGTGGGTAGGGTCGCTTTCATTGCACCTTGAATATGAAACGGATAACTATGGATTTATTTCCGTACCAAGAAACACTGAACGGTTCCAAGCCTCTATCACTACTTGGGCTTTTGCCTTACTGCCCCCACAACCTTTAATGGCTCCTGACTTTGTCTAGTGACGCCTTTTCGATTATTCTCCAATTTGAACCATGGCCTTGTGGTCGGCAGTTGAATCGTTGCGATAAGACTTGGTTTGTTTTTGTATACATTTTCATGGCTCTAACTCGCTACTTTGTGGCTTATGAGCACGTCGGCAACGGGGTATAATAAATAAATAATTGAATAAATAAAGTCATTTTTTCACATACTTCGGACATAAGCAAATGAAATATAACACTTAGAAGCCAGGAACAAAAATCGTGTTACATAGTGTTATGTATGATAGTGACTCCTATACGACTCACATACGCAACAGCGCTACTGGGCGTTCTCTGATCACCCGAGGCTTTCAAGTAGCCTTTGCTAAATAGAATTTCGTCTTTCTGTAAAGGCTAGTGAAACGTCAAGTACATATTAACTGGCAGATATTGCATGGATTACCACACAACTCAACAAGTGTTTGAGTATTAGAGCACAAAACAGATTTTGCCGTTTGACGGTCATTTTTGGGGTTTTCCGTTTGCCGTTTGCAGAAATTTTAACTTTCTTTGCCGCACACCCCTGCTTGAGATCCATCCGCGATCGATAGATTGGTAGCAGGCTTGTCGAAGAAGTTGAGAACACTGGCATGCACAACGTCTGGCTAAGCTCTTGTATAAGCTCAATACATACTATTCTGAATGCTCTGCCAAACGGTCGCGACTGTCTTCGACCAAAATGGTTTCAAAATCATGTACAGGTGAACATGAAGTCTGCAATCGTCTCGCTATTATCAACGCAGTGGTGAAAATGTATAGTGAAAACCTGAGATTGGAAGGCGTTTGTCGCGTATCACGCCATAATACGTTCGACTCGACAATCACCTTCAACTTCACCACGCGTACACCATAATAATGAATATTGAGGGCGATTGTAGCGCCGAAATTAAGCGTGGAGCAGGGCGAAACCGGTGACGTTTTCGCCTCAATTCGCCACGGGCTCGCTTCGGCAGCGAGGGTATTGATTGCTCGATTTGGCGAAAATCGCCCTATTTCGGAAAGGTCATTATCAGCAAATGGTGTTTCATTTTCCTATAATTGTGTATCGGTGCTGCCGTTTGGGAAGAGTACTCCACGGACTCTTGGACAAAAGTAAAGAGGGAGGAAGCCGCTCGTGCCAAGATGAAACTTTCTCATTCGTAAGCAACTTTTAATGCTGCTCTTGCTTCGTTACTTGCTTTTTCTATTCAATTAGAGATCCGTGCTGACCATAGCGTTTTATGGGAGCCGTTGCTCTCGCTTTTCACAAGCACGCTCATGCCGATCATTTTTTCCGCAGGGCTACCGTAACCCTCCTTTAAAATTTTTTCCAAGTGTCAGCACATCGTAGTAGCCAACAAACATGTTTGCACAATTTCGACCTCCTCAGTCACTCCCCAGTGGCTTCTCGAGGAGAGCGGTGTGTAAATGAATGCATACCGCTCCTCCGCTCTTTTATACCCCGCATGTTATGAGCGTGTGTTTACATTCGTTATCATGTTTTGTTCAAGAATGGTTACGGTAGCCCTGCGGAAAAAGTGATCGGCATGGGTGTGCTTTTTCGCTTTTCACTTGAGGAGTGAATCACCCCTGAACTGACTGGAGCAGGTTTCAGTCGGTTCGGTTGGCGCAGGCAATGTTCACATACTGAGACACTGCGAGGGGGCGAACGCCGGACAATAGAGACCGTTTTCGGCTTGAGGGAGCGATAGCAGAGGCCTCCCCCAAAGGGGGCATCATGGGAGGCCCCTGCTCTTGCCCGGCGCTCGCTCCCCAGAGAGAAAAAGGCGGAAGAGATACAAAAAAGTCGGAGAGGGCGGTTAATGACAATAGAAATTAGAGAAGCCATAGTAGGCCAAACGCACATCGTTTACGCCAGCTTTTGTCCCGATTTGACGTGATTTCTCCTGTGATCTCTCAATCACGTGCTCAATCGGTGTGAAAGGCGCCTCACCTGATAGAATGCCGCATCCAGATCAAGACGGCCGACCCTGGGCGGGAACTTTTAGCCCCTATCAGAAAGGGATAATTTGGAGGAGAGCGTACGACGCTTCCCTCGCAATGCTTCACGTCAGTGCTTCAAATCAATGACGCCAGTGCCGGAGCGGTGACGTCAGTGGTCCGGGGCGGTGACTGCAGTGCTTCAGGGTTGTGATGGCAGAGCTTCAAGGCAGTGACAGCAGGGCTCCGATCAAGCCAAATTATCACTTCGGCGCTTGGAGGGTTGCCCCCCTGTAGAGCTGTGCTCGCCCCCTCCAGTGTATGGGAGTATGTACAATACCGCCGCTATCCAAGGGTAAAAAATGGGCGAAGTGGGCAACTAAAGCGTCTTTCGACCACAACTCGCCACAATGTGCTCCGTTTTCAATTTCGAAAACGCCGAAATGTACAGGATGTTGTGATCTACATAGTCAGTCGTGCGAAAATATTTTGGGAAATTCGGTAGGAACATTATTTTCCTAGGTAAAATACATTTTCATTTTGACCATGCTAGAGATCGCGTTTGGTTGCTTTTGATCGAATGAGCTCGTTATCTTGTGATAACATTATCAAATTCATAACTAACCCCATCTTAAAAAAGCTTTTCATGAGTAAACAAATTCTCCCCATACAGTTAGATAGATTGTAGCGCGGAAAACATTTTGGTCCTTTCGAAATTGAAAACGGAGCAACTTGAGGCGAGTTGTGGTTGAAAGACGCTTTCTCAGACAGTGGGGCGGACTTATCGCGACGCCGAATAGGAACGAACGCGTCGTCAACCACACAGAACAGTGCATCGTAGTCGAGGCGGGGTCCGTCGCGGTCGGTCCGATATATGCCGTTCTCAGAAGTTTCTCAACAACTTAACATCCACTATTCCAACAACTTAACGATTGCCTCGTTAAGTTGTCAATAAGGTGTCGGAACGTTGTAGGAAGGCGCTCCTCAACTTGTCCAAGGGTAAGCCTTAACTTCACCTAGAGTAGGTCTCTAGTTGTTGAAAGCCGGTTTCAGCAACTTGTTGCTTCCTTATCATTAAGTGGAAAACTTCCTTTCAACTACTTGTCGTTCATCTACCATCAAGTTAAACAGCTCTTTCTGACAGCTTGTTGCGCTCTAATCAGCAACGTAAAGACCTCCTTTCAACAAGTCTCTACCCCTCTTTGAAGGCACTGTTCACGATAAACTTCGTCCTTGATTTTCCAATAAAAACAATTGTGGTAGCCCACAGAAGCAGAACAATGTTGAAAAAACGGCTTCGAAAGTCTTCCCACAGGCAAAAGCGGTTACGAGGATTATCCCAGTGGACAAGGCCGGCCTCCTTGAGTCTAGTTGTTGTCATAAACACCGACACGGCTCAATCACTGCCACGCTTTGACCTGAGACCATCAGCAGTTTTTATATTAAATTAGGCAATGGATTGGACAGATTTTTGCCTGAAGAAGATTTCCGGATGTTTTCGACAGTTTATTCTCAAACCTATTGTCTTTTTTCAAGGGGAAACCATCGCCGATGATCGCAGGTGAAAGCGTGGAAGTGATAGAGACGTGTCGGTGTCGATGACAACAACTGGAAACAAGGAGGGCGGCCTTGCTCACTGGGTTAATCTTCGAAACCGTTTTCTGCTTCTAGGAAGGCTTTTGAATCCATTTTTCTAGCACTGTTCTGCTTCTGGGGGCTACCACCATTGTTTTTTCAAAGAAAACTCAAAGACGAAGTTTGTCGTGAACAATGCCTTTAAAGGCAGTGGTCACGATGAAAAACGTTATCGAAAAAACTACAAAAATCAGCTCAGATCAAAAACAGCTCAGAAACTATGAAGGTAGCGCGGTGAAAAACGGGCTAGAATTAGAGTTATTAAGACCCTAAACTTCCAGTTCGTGCACACGTGCACAGAAAGATCACAGTCTCATGCCAAGCAGTCGAAAATCATCGACACTCAGAGGAAGAAATAAATACAAATTTACCTAATAAAAACAGTTGAGCAATAAAAGAAAGGACTTCAGCCAATGTTTTTGACTAGATGTGTAAATAAATCCGAAGGTTCATTGATTGAAAATCAATTTGAAGCCAGCTGATGTTCTTGATACCAGAGATCATCGATGCCGATGATGTGGGGTGGGCTCGTCCACCATCAAAAGATAAGGAAAATTAGGCTTCCAATTTGGCCTAAAACAGCGTTTTTTTCGCGGTTTTTTCTTAAAGGTTCTACTACTCTATACCCAGAAAAGGGTTCAGAGAGGAAAAGAAGACGAGCATATTTGAGCGCGACCACTGCCTTTAACTACTTAAACACTTCCATCAAACTAATTTTTCCCACTGATCAAGAAGAATACATTATACTAGACATCGAACAGGTTAGAATCATCCAATAAATGAACCTCATTCTGCCGAGGCCTGAGTTATGGAAAGTTTCCCCCTTACTGACACTAGGGAGGAAAATTCATTCATCGGTTGATTCGGAATCATTCGATGCCCGGGTATAGAAAACACCGCTCGCGAGAGGATACAAAATCACAGGAGAATATTTTATCAATACTAAAATGGATCACAAACACCCTCTGAGCATACAAGATCGACTAAAGCCATCATTTTGAGGGTAGAATAATAACGCATGGACTGTACAAGCACGCTCATGCCGATCATTTTTTCCGCAGGGCTACCGTAACCTCCTTCAAAAATTTTCCAAGTGTCAGCTTGGTTATGAGCACATCGTAATAGCCAAAAACCTGTTTGCACGATTTCGACCTCCTCAGCCACTTCCCAGTGGCTTCTCGAGGAGAGCGGTGTGTTAATGAATGCATACCGCTCCTCTGCTCTTTTATACCCCGCATGTTATGACCGTGTGTTATCGTTCGTTATCATGTTTTGTTCAAGAATGGTTACGGTAGCTCTGCGGAAAAATGATCGGCATGAGCGTGCTTTTATGGACTGTCAGCTAAAAGCTGGCACAATGGTCGGCCCTCCCGGTAAGAAGCAGGTCTGTCAAGATTGATAAACTTTTGCATCTCTTCTTCTTTGAAGACGTTCGCTCTAAAATTGTTCATTTGTTAATTAATAGGAAAAGGAGCATAGAAGGAACTCACAGCATCACATTGCAGCGGCATTTCAATCTCCTTCTTGAACTGAGACTCAATTTCATGTGCAGGGTGCGGCATACCCAGTTGAGAACATCTGGAAGTATGAAGGATGATTTTAAAAGAATGGGTGGGAGGGGATAATTCCTGGATCAATCGGGAGATTGTGTATAAAGGGTGGGAGACACGGTAACAAAAGAAGTACCAGTCGTCGGAGGGTCTTCATTCGACGGTCAGAGGCTGGTCGATTCATGAGTCCAAAAATTGCTGAGTTTTTTTGAGCGTGGAGGAATTGACCGCTATGAAGGATGATAGCATTCAATGCAATGAAGCGATCAGCTCACTTATCAGCACTTCCTTGACTTGATCATTCCTGTAATCTGAGTCTTCATTTGTTCATATCGAGGGGGCGGATCTGGAGCACGGGGTGGTTCTGGTACACCAAAACGCTTGTTCGCAGCCGTTATTTTGTCGCTCCTGGCTCGTTTTCTACCGTTCTTTTGGCACTGGAAGCCTAGGGTCCTTCTCGCCTATCATTTCACTGCGGAAAGTCACCGATGATGATCACCGTGAACGCTGCCTTTAACTGTATGGACCTCAGCCATGTAGGCTCCTGAATGAATACTAGGGATACTGAGCCGGCTTGCAGGGCTCATGAGTAATGGAGTGCACCCTTGCAATATCGTTGCGTGGAAGCATGATGTCGTGAGCAGGCGGATTGGAATATCCTATAAAGGTCTTTATGCTATCTTCTTTGGTATACTTGAACAGCTTCCTGCTGAGGACTTGTACTTCGCTAGGAGCCTTGTGGCCAATCGAACTGTCGCGGTTGATCTACTTTATGAAAGCAAATAACCCATTCACGCGCAACAATGATGAGTTGGATTTGAGGGTGCTGTTTTCCTACTGATATTTTAAACAGCTCCAGGTGAAGTTTCGCTCCCAACAAATCGTAGAGCAATGTGCATTTAACAGGAGGACGTAGGGAACAGGGGAGCCAGTTTGGCGTTCACCTCATTTGCTGAATGATGGAGCAGACTGTGGATTTTATCGAGATGTCACCATTTAAATCCGGTTAATTTTTGGTAATTCCGCCCATTCCTTCCCTGCATCTTTTCCGCCCAAATACAGCATCAGGGTCGCACTTCGGCTAACTCTGGTTTGCTTCTTCACGACTCCCATTTCTTCTTTCCAATCTTCAACAATCGTTTTCATGCGCGCCTTCCGAAAGAAACCTCAAACCGAACAGGTTCCTTTTACGATGACGAGCATTTGGCGTTCATCCAAGCACCGCATTATCACAGACGCTTGATCCATCCGATCGGCGTGACGGCTTTGGGGGCGATTCAACTCTTGAGCGGATCATAAGCCAAAATTAATACCTGAAAGAACTGGAAGAAAACCCAAGCAACACGCGAATTGTATTCGAACGCATATAAAACGAAATAAACGATTAAAACGAACTTGCGTGGTATATAGGCGAGTGAAAAAAAACTAGGAGACATGAAAAGGGAGAGAAATGAGAAGAGGGAATAGATATGACAGAAAATAACGTGCTATTCATACTCCTCTACGCCAGCGCGCGACGCGCTTGCGGAGACTGTGAATACTCCAGCGGCGACGCCATGGCGGCGCGGTGAAGCTGGAATGAATGAGACGATCGATAAGTAGTACCAGTGGATGAAAACGCCAAGGCGTTCCGGGTGGCAGTATGAATACTGCAGCGGCGACGCCATGGCGGAGCGTTCGGAGCGTGACGCACGTGCCGCGTGGGCGGGGCGTCAAGCCATTCATACACAAACGCCACGCCAGCGCGGCACGCGCGTGCCGCGCTGGTGTTGAGTAGTATGAATAGCGCCTTACCTGCAAAGTGTTCGCGGGTAAGCCGCCTCATAGGCGACAAGCCTCAGCGAAATAAAAGCGAAATATACCGAGACCATGAGGTAGCCGCGCAATAGACGCCAATTAGCCGCGAATTAGAAAACCCACAACGATTCCGCGACAACGCCGGGAAGATTGCGCCACAATCTGCAAAATAACTCGCAATGGACGGCAAGTATCCGGGAAAAACCGCAGTCGCAAAATTCACGCGAAATATTCTCGTAATTGAGGGCAATTAGTCGCTAAATATCCGCAAAAGATACACACACGAGTTAGCCGTGAAATAGCCATATAAGAGCGTGTCCGTTGGTCAGCAAGGCAGGGTTCAGTAGCCCACTGGCAAAGTTCTTAAAGGAATGACGACCCCACGATAAAAAAAATGCACGAGTCATTCTGAAAAATGTGTTTTCACCGAAGTTCTCCACTACAAGTTAACAATTTTTTTGCTTTTTTAGAAGTAGAACTTTTGCGATCCCCACCGTTCCCCGTTGCGAATGTTCACAAGCGCACTGGACCCGGGGGTCGTAGTGATGCTAAGATCGGACACGAAGCTGCGCTGATTAATTTGTCCGACTTTAATGAAGGGCTTAATTCAAAGAAAAGAGCTGAGACCAGCGGGGTGCTGGACCGATCTCAGCGGAGCTACGACCCCTTCGGTGACATTTACGGAAAAAAATTGGCGAAATTTTACAAACCACACCATCTCCTTCTTCTCTTCTCCTTCTTCTTTTTACCTTCTTGCGTGCAGAAATTTCGTTTAGAAATTATATGATTCCAACCGCATTTTAACAAATTTTTCTTTTACACGGGCGACATTTGTACGACCCTCCACCGTCCCTCTTTTCCTCCAGTCACAACCCCGCTGCACCGTGGGGGGTCGTAGCCCTGGTGAGGTCGGACATCAAGATCCGCTGAACCCTCTGTCCAAACTTTATTGAATGATTCAATTCACGCTGAAAAGCACCCAAAGATGAGGTAAAATCGTCCGATGTGGTTTGAAATAAACCCCAAAGCTGCTGTGTTTGGTTAACAAATAAAACTAGCCTAATTCAAAACAACAAAAAAGTTCAATATGATTTGGAAATATTCCCTTTAATGAAAAAAGCTAAATTTATTGCGAAAACACTCAAAAACTCTGGGAAATAGCCAACAAATCCAGAAAGCTCAAGTTTAATGAGACCGTAGGCAGTTCCTGCGAGGGTCGCGCTGGACCTCAGGGGAGCTGCGAGTCCCCATCCCTCTGCTTAGTAAAACTTCCGAAAAAATCATTGAAAGATTTTCTCCAAGTTCCATTTTCGGACGAAAATCTTACGATTTACGATTCCGGAATTTTTCCGATCCCCGCCCCTGATTTTGTCTTTTTTGAAGCAATTCTTACGATCCCCACCCAAATTTCAATTTTTCTCAAATTTTTTGTTAACCGCTCCCCCCTATCAACATACGTTTAGGAGTAGACAACAACGCGCCACCCTAGGTCCGACGCGGTTGTGACCGGAGGTAAAGAGGGTGGACGGGGGTCTTAAAAGATTCCGCCCAAAAAAGGAGAATGTGTAAAAATGGGAAAGGGTCTTTCTTAAAAATTTCAGACAAAGTTTTCATCTAATAAAGTGGGTTAGCAGAAATTTCGGACTCTAGAAAACTCGAGAATTGTGGTCACCAAAAGATAGGGGTCGTAGCTCCGTCGAGATCGGTCACAAGGCCCTGCTCGGGGTTCGGCGCGGGGTGGGGAACTCCACAGGGTGACCTGAACTGCGTAGGGGTGTCTGAGCTCCGCGGAGAGACCGAACAGACCTTTCATTCAGAATGGGGGTATTCACTGCTCAAAGGCAGCATTCACGATGAATATCGCATTCGACTTCGACCCATAGATAAGATTGTTCGATTGTGAGGTAACTAACAGTGAAGAGAAACGTCCAGAATAAGTTAAAATAACGGCTTCTAACGTTCAGGGCGTGAACGAGAATCACGGGCCCTGCCGATTTCCGCAAGCGCGCGCTAATCGCGAAATCTGCGCGAATCTATCAGGCTGGACGCGGCAGAGTTGCTTGTCAATTCGCCATCGAAACGTGTGGCGCCCACAAGCTCGTCCGAACGGGAGGCGGACCGGGATAGGTAAGAGCACTGGAATAACTTTCAAAGTCGTTTCCATTAATTTCTGGTCCGTATTTCCTGCTTTTTTCGACCCTATCCTCTCCAGCGTCTGCCAACTTAGTGCTTCACACTGAAACCCCGAGGACGTGATTTATCGTGAACACTGCTTTTTAGATCAATATTTTCATGAAGAATGCGGTTATACCTTCAAATTCACAAACAATTCTCCTCTTCCTAGAATTTAACAAAAAAAAACGCAAAGTCGCGCTATAGCGAAAAGGTTCTGAGAAAATCGCCAAACATTTTACCAAATCACGCTCTTGGAGGGGGTCTGTTTGAAATCCGCCTTGTCCACACCTCGTGCAGTACCTTGGGCCAGCTGCGTCCTGGGCCAGTTTGAATCACATATTCTCTGTGTATTCAAAATGTTGCAGCGCGAAAAAATGGGCGTGGCGAAGCTCGATGAGACAGTAGCCAAAGGCTTGCGATACCACCGATCTGTGGCCCCCTTGATGATCGAAAAAAACCAGCAAAACTTACAGACCGTCTTCATAGTTTCTCGATTTTAAGGAAGCCCTCACCTTTTTTCCGGTTTGTGAATCAAAAATTTTACGATAACTATCGCACTGTATTGAGACGTAAAAATGCTCGAAGATTTGCAAATTTGGGTAGGGGGTGGGTGTGAAATTGTTGAGCCAAATGTGAAAAGCCTGGGGTATACCTTTTTGAAATCACCTTTAAATCGAACCTTTTTTTAGAAGAGTATACCCTAAACCGAATCAATCACCATGTCTCGATTTGGCAAGGGGTTAGAGTAAGAGCCTCAATGAGCTTTTACTGTTTCCAAGAGCAAAGACACACTGATAGTAAGGTTAAGGTTGGGCACTATTCCTATATACGGACTCGGGTGGTCAAAACGGTTTTCAGATTTTTGAGAGAGTATGATGGGTTACGGTACTTATACTGTAGTAGCTCGAAACGTTTTCGCGCGTCATTCGATTAGGCAGCGTCTCCATACGTAGCGAGAGCGTGCGTTAGCGCTGTTGTGCGCCTCTCGACGCTCCTCAATGCTGGAGTAGCCCGTGCCCGCAATTAGGCACTGCCTAACACCCCACCTCGTTTTGACTCGATTGACAATCTTTGACCGGGTGATCAATCGCTCGAATCGGCGGGACGGCTGATCATTTCCCAAGGTTTGTATATTCTGTGATAGGGTTATGGGGTACAAGGGCAATTACGTTGCAAGAGGTTTAAATTCTCCCACTTTAGCGATTGAGCAGCAACTTTCACAAATTTGCTGCTTCCTTCTTTGAGCTGGCGTAAGCGCGCAAGAGCGAGCGGGCGTGAGCGCGCAAGAGCGAGCGGGCGTGAGCGCGCAAGCCCTTGATGAACAAAACGTGTGCCCTTGATGAACTTCGATTTTGCGTAATCGCACCCACCCGCAACGTATGGAAGCTGTCTCAAAACGCGAAATTTCCTGCCACTCACCACACTTGAATTTCGCGCCGCATCTGATTTCGGATTGGAACGCATTTGTCCAACACTAAGTGGACGTTTTCGAAAAGGAGGGCTGTTCTGAAAGTGCATTGGAGTCTTTCGTCGTGTGCCGTCGACAATTTCTATCTGGTAAGATCCACAATGCCTTTAGTTTAGCTCCCAAAGTGAATTGACAGCCCAATTTTCACGTTTGGTACGTAAAGGTTGATTTTTTCTCGCTGAAATCTCTTACCCAAGAGGTTAACTGCGGCGCTCAGCGCAAGTGGGAAACTTCCCGGATTCGCTGTTGAATCCTATTGAGCTGTTGAATGATGTGGAAATACAGTGAGGATAACACAAGTAAGACACCGATAAGGCTGGAGGAAATGGAAACGACAGGAAGAGAACTTGATTGGAGAAAGCCGGGTGCCGGGTCGAGCGTGGAGATGATAATGGTATTGATTGGATATGCCACGTGTACTAGCAGATGTTGTCGATTACTTGTTTCGCTTGTCAGCTTTCGAAGGTAGCAGTTAAGTTGTTGGTCTTGGCACAAGTTGTTGGATCGTTATTGACAACTTGAACCCCCCTTTCAAAGAGGATGTCAAGTTGTTTTCCAGGGCCACGCGCACCTATAGTGGGTGTTAGGTTGAATGGGTGGTTTTTAGCAGGGATTTTAGTTGAAAAAGCCGGGGTTTAAGTTGAAACGACCAAAAAAGCTGGTCGTTTACTTGTTTGAGGGGTTTTAACGAGCGTTTAGGTTGTTGAGAAACTTCTGAGTTGCTCGCGATCAGCCGGAATACGATGCACGTCGTTCGCGATCAGTTTTAATTACATTGTTATACGCGATAGAAACGATTTGTGGTCGCGGTAAGTTCTACTTACCAGTAGCTGCGCGCGGTAAGTCCGCACTGCTGTCGGACACACAGCGCGATGTTATCGAGCAACCGCAACTTGTCCGCGATCAGTTCTACTTGGATTTTCGCTCGCGGTAGAAACGGTTCCTGAGCGCGGTAAGTATTATTCGACAATTTTTGGGCGCGGTAAGTCCGCCCCATTGCCTGAGTTAGTTGCCCACTTTGCCCATTTTTTACCTTTGGATAGCAGTGGTATTTTGACGGCGAACCCATGAGCTGTTATTGTGCCCATGAACTGCTTCCATAACATTTATACTTTTTGATTTTAACTCCAATCTGTTCATTCAGGCCGCTGTAATTCTGCTGTCTTTGTGGTCAAATTGATTATGGAAAGGTGGAGTTCGCGGATACTGTGTATTTAATGTTAACTACTCTGCCAGCGCGTAACTAGATGCCTCACACGGAAACCGGAGATGCCCAGGGTTTCGGAGGCATCTAGTCTAATTTTGACCCGGAATTTTACGTAAACTACGGAAAGTTCAGCCTCAGTTGGTGAAATTTTAGCTACAGCGCCCGCATAATCTACGTAGATTCTCGCTACAGCACCCGCATATTGTACGCTTATTCTCGTTGCAGCACTCGGTCGATCGACCCACCCAGTCTTGATTTGTACTAGAAAGACGATCCCCGCTGCGATCGAGCGCATCGCCGTTTCTTCCCCACAGCCTGCAGCATACCAGCGGCCAAAATTACCCACGGGGTCACCCTCAACGGTCAGCCACAGTGTCGAGAAATCACTCAGTGAGATGACAGGGCCAACACTGTTCGAACGACGTCCGTGCGTTCAGCATAGCCAGCGCGGGTTTAAGATTGCATTTCAACACAGGCTGTCGCGAAATCCGTAGATTCTCGCTAGAAAATTATAGCGAGAATATACGGGTTTAGCGACAACGAGATCAATGTATCGAATTTAGCCTTCGTTTTTACGTAGAATACCCGTAGAATTTGCACCCTTGTACCGTCAACACAAGAATATGCGGGTTTTAGCTACCGTAGCCAAAACCCGTAAATTCTCGCTACATGGAATGGGGTGGCGTTACAGGCCGGGCCCCCGGAGGCATCTAGCTACACGTTGGCAGAGTACGGATTCAGCGGTTGTGAAAGGTGAATCGTGTTTTACGAAAGACTACAATTTTTTCATTCATTCCCTTGTAGTTTCGAACAAAGACAAATCTCTGAATTTTGTTTTTAGTTCTCTAGCGTTCGAGCGATGATGGTGGTACCTTGGATTACTATTTGGCCGGATAATAAACCATTTTTGACACTGAGTGGATTTCGGACATAGCTGGCGCAGCAATGTGATGTAAGAAGCGGATCGGGTAACAAATTACACTTTCGTTTATTTGCAGTAAGTATTTTGAAGCCATGCTAGAGATGTGCATACCAGTTTGCTCTTCTGTATCGTTTTAAATATGCCCTCCTTGAAACTTCGCTTTATTTTTCCTGGTACATACGGGTGCCGGCGTATGTTAGAAATATTTGCAAGAGCAACATTGTCCAATACAGACTATCTACCAACGCGTAGCTAGATGCCTCCGAGGGCGCGGCCTGAAACTCCGCCCCATTCCATGTAGCGAGAATTTAAGGGTTTTAGCTACGATAGCTAAAACCCGCACATTCTTTTGTGTCGTTCGAACCATTGCTCTCTTTGACGCTAAACCCGTATATTCTCGATATAATTTTGTAGCGAGAATCTACGGATTTTGCGACAACCTGTGTTGGAATGCAATCTCAAACCCGCGCTGGCTACGCGGAACGCAGGGATGCCGTTCGAACAGTGTTGGCCCAGTCAATCCACGGATAACTTGACACTCTGTGGGTGGTCGTGGAGGGTGACCCCGGGTCGCTCTCTGGAAGCCCTTGCAAAGGATAATTTTGGCCGCTGGTATGCTGCAGGCTGTGGGGAAGAAACGGCGATGCGCTCGATCGCAGCGGGGATCGTCTTTCTAGTACAAATCAAGACTGGGTGGGTCGATCGACCGAGTGCTGCAACGAGAATAAGCGTACAATATGCGGGTGCTGTAGCGAGAATTCACGTAGAATATGCAGGCGCTGTAGCTAAAATTTCACCAACTGAGGCTAAACTTTCCGTGATTTACGTAAACTCTCGTGTCGAAATTAGACTAGATGCCTCCGAAACCCTGGGCATCTCTGGTTTCCGTGTGAGGCATTTAGCTATGCGTTGGCGGAGCTCTTACAATAATGCTTGTCCACGATTCCACTCGATGTCCAGACGTCGGAGTTCATCCTCGAAACTGCGGTTATTTCAATGCTGGAGTGTGCCCACTGTGCCGCCTTTTCCGCTGCTAGATTTGCTGGTGGCACTGTGCTTCCCCCAGAACGCTTTACCTTCTGAGGAAAAACGTACTCAACATCTGCAGGAAAGCGGGTCCTCAACGAAAAGTGAATTCTTTTTTCGCAGTGCAAGCCAATTACTCGTTTCCTCTTCGGCCCCGCTTTTTAGCACACATTGGATATGTTTCCGGTAGGGAAAGTCTCGGAGAAGAGCAGTGTCAACAGCGAATCGAGCTGCAGATCAGACGATGCAGTGTACATTTTTTCTAGCAGAGAAGCTACCAAAAGTTTACGATGATCAGCTCCGACGTCTTGACATCGAATGGAAACTGCGGAATACCAACATTGTAAAAGCATGTATTGGCAAATGTGAGTTTTGCAGCTTTCCTCTCGTCTTTCTGTACGTGTTATGTTATCGTATATAATCTTTTTTTCATATCTGGATGTTCTTCCTCGCGCCAATCTGAGTTCTTCGCCCGGGTCGGAAGCGTTCGCTGCCCAGAGTCGCCGCCTGATAACAGCAGCAACGACTCCAGAGCCAGTAGCCGTCCCCGATGTAAGGACTTCAGAGCGGCAGCCAACTTCAGGTCGGTGATGCCTGGAAGTCACCGATAGCGGCCACCTCGAGATGATATGTGCAATACCCGCACTAATTTTCTCAAAAAAGTCGCGAAATCGCGACTTTTCGTCATAACTTGGCTCAAAGAGCTCCAACTGAGCCCTGGAGGACATATTTCGAATCAGCATCGAGAGATCTTTCTTTTGAGCATACACATGTCTTACGGGCAAACAAGGCATATAGGGCTTACACAATCAATCGAGTTGGCGAAAGGAAAAGTCTAGTAATTCGTGGTTTTTCGACATAATTTCACGTCCACCTCAACAGCGTAAACGGTATAGACAGCAGGTAATTAAGCTGTCCGCGGCTGACCGACCTTTTCTACAAAGTTTCAGATTTTTGCATTTTCAAACCCGAATATTTTTGCCATTCCCCAAGCCACAAGCCTCCTTTTGCTTAGATTTACAGGCAATATCAATGCTTTCCGTCAAATGTGTCTGATTCTCTCCATAAGAGAAATTCGGAGAAAATTTAGATCGCGAAAAGTGGTTCCCAGCAATGTCCAATGAGTGACGTCTGACTGCAGCCTTTCCAAGGAGGCCAGGAGTGCCTTTGTAGCTCCTCGCTGCTCACGATAAATATGTAGTTTTGAAAACCAGCCAATATTTTTTGCGATCCATTCTTTCTGACCCGGATTGTTATTATCACAAATTTTTCTTCGTTTTCTGAGGCCTCGCTAGCCACGTTCAGCCACCGTAAGACATTTAGAATCTTCGTGATGAAGGCTTCCCAATGTTATAATGTTTTTTAAGTTTCAAACTCAAACAAAAAGATTCTCAGTCCCTCGTTCATATCCAAAGGAGCGATTTGCTGCCGGTCCCTCGCTTTGCTCTCTGCTTCCCCGCGCCCTCTTTCGGAGATGTCGAAATCTTCGCGCTGCAGTGTCTCGCATGCATCCCTCAGTAAGCGGAGTACCCTGAAATTGATTGATTTCCGGCAGCCGAAATGGACTCGGGGTACTAGCGGGAAGATGGCGTCGGTGGAAGCAGGAAGAACGAGTGGTGGGTAGAAGGGATTCGACAATATGGATGGTCCTTAGGCTACGAATGACAAGAACTGGATTGGAGAGGAGTTAACCTTATAGGTGGTCTAATTGCTAAATATCGAGGGCTCGAGTTTGATGTAGAGAATTGTGCTGTATGGGTGGTTCTCAAATATTCTCATCAATCTGACTGCCGCGTTGCATCACAACGCGTTACGGTCGATGTCATGCAATGTCACTCCACGCGACGGGTCATTCACAGGCATTTATGAGCTACGCAAATGGAATCATTCAGGATTTGATAGAATTCTGTTTGAAATCCTTCTGAACCATTGTGACAAATAACATGAATCGCTGAAGTCCCGCAAAAGCCTGTTTTATCGTGGAAGCTGAGTCGCGGGCGGCTTCTTGCGAACGCGACGCAACCGCTCGCGCAGACTTCTGGGTTCGAAAGAGAGCATTTTTTTTCGTTTTTTCCATCTATGAATCTCAATTTTCTGCTCCTTCAGACAGCCGAGCTGCACCGCGACGCGGCGCGGTCGAGTCTATGCAACAACGCTCCGCGTGGTCACTTTTCTTAGTCGTGTAGTAGTGGCCAACTCAATCCAGATCTATCACACATCACTCAGACAAAGAGAAAACCTGACCGCGGGCAACTATTTGAAATAAAGCTGACCGCGACAATGCGGCGGTTGAAGCGCGTTCCGACCGCGCTCATGTTTTACCGGCGGTCGAACCGCGCTTGGACGCGGTCAACCCGCGATAAGAAACGACGGTCGGACCGCGTGCATCGCAAAATCAGCGGCCGCGAGAATAATAATAATAATAATAATAATAATAATAATAATAATAATAATCCTATATATAAAGAATCGCAAGGGCAAGAAAAATAATGTTGACTATGGGGCTATATGGGGCTACGAGCGTTCAGCACAGCGCCTGCATGGTGGTGGGGCAGCTTCGAATAGGAGCCGATTGGGGCGCGTTATTCAGCGCCTTCACCACTGCTTCGTCCTGCTTTTTTTGCTTATTGCTTTCTTTTTTTCGATTTTTGTGTTTAAGTGCATTTTCATATTGTATTTAAGTGCATTTTCATTGTGAATGCTGTCGAATTCTAGGAAAAAATTTTCGAATTAAAAGGTTCTCCTCAGGCGTCAAAAAGGGTAATTTCGAAGAGCATTTTTCAATGAAACCCCTTTATAAACCCCCATCAAACCTGGTACCTAGAGATGAGGAGTGCTATGAACAATCCCAAATCAGAAACCAAATCGAGGCAAGTTTGGAATACTAGGAGACAATTTCGAATCAAAAGGTCCCCCTCAGGGCGTCAAAAAGGGTAATTTCGGAGAGCATTTTTCAGTGAAACCCCTTTTCAAACCCCCATCAAACCTGGTACCTAGAGATGGGGAGTGCTATGAACGATCTCAAATCAGAAACCAAATCGAGGCAAGTTTCGAATCCTGGGAGAAATTTTCGAATCAAAAGGCCCCCCTCAGGGCGTCAAAAAGGGTAATTTCGGAGAGCGTTTTTCAGTGAAACCCCTTTTCAAACCCCCATCAAACCTGGTACCTAGAGATGGGGAGTGCTATGAACAATCCCTAATCAGAAACCAAATCGAGGCAAGCCTCGAATCCTAAAAGAAATTTTCGAATCAAAAGGTTCCCCTCAGGCGTCAAAAAGGGTAATTTCGGAGAGCATTTTTCAGTGAAACCCCTTTTCAAACCCCCATCAAACCTGGTACCTAGAGATGGGGAGTGCTATGAGCAATCCCAAATCAGAAACCAAATCGAGGCAAGTCTCGAATCCTGAGAGAAAATTTCGGATCAAAAGGTCCCCCTCAGGCGTCGAAAAGGTGGATCTTGGAGAGCGTTTTTCAGTGAAACCCCCTTCTCAAACCTTCATCAAACCTGGTACCTAGAGATGGGGAGTGCTATGAACAATCCCAAATCAGAAACCAAATCGAGGCAAGTCTCGAATCCTAAAAGAAATTTTCGAATCAAAGGTTCCCCTCAGGCGTCAAAAAAGGGTAATTTCGGAGAGCATTTTTCAATGAAACCCCTTTATTAACCCCCATCAAACCTGGTACCTAGAGATGGGGAGTGCTATGAACAATCCCAAATCAGAAACCAAATCGAGGCAAGTTTCGAATCCTAGGAGAAATTTTCGAATCAAAAGGCCCCCCTCAGGGCGTCAAAAAGGGTAATTTCGGAGAGCGTTTTTCAGTGAAACCCGTTCATAAACCCCCATCCAACCTGGTACCTAGAGTTGGGGAGTGCTATGAACAATCCCAAATCAGAAACCAAATCGAGGCAAGTTTCGAATCCTGGGAGAAATTTTCGAATCAAAAGGCCCCCCTCAGGGCGTCAAAAAGGGTAATTTCGGAGGGCATTTTTCAATAAAACCCCTTTATAAACCCCCATCAAACCTGGTACCTAGAGATGGGGAGTGCTATGAACAATCCCAAATCAGAAACCGAATCGAGGCAAGTCTCGAATCCTAAAAGAAATTTTCGAATCAAAAGGTTCCCCTCAGGCGTCAAAAAGGGTAATTTCGGAGAGCATTTTTCAATGAAACCCCTTTATTAACCCCCATCAAACCTGGTACCTAGAGATGGGGAGTGCTATGAGCAATCCCAAATCAGAAACCAAATCGAGGCAAGTTTCGAATCCTAGGAGAAAATTTCGAATCAAAAGGCCCCCCTCAGGGCGTCAAAAAGGGTAATTTCGGAGAGCGTTTTTCAGTGAAACCCGTTTATAAACCCCCATCCAACCTGGTACCTAGAGTTGGGGAGTGCTATGAACAATCCCAAATCAGAAACCAAATCGAGGCAAGTTTCGAATCCTGGGAGAAATTTTCGAATCAAAAGGCCCCCCTCAGGGCGTCAAAAAGGGTAATTTCGGAGAGCGTTTTTCAGTGAAACCCCTTTTCAAACCCCCATCAAACCTGGTACCTAGAGATGGGGAGTGCTATGAACAATCCCAAATCAGAAACCAAATCGAGGCAAGTCTCGAATCCTAAAAGAAATTTTCGAATCAAAAGGTTCCCCTCAGGCGTCAAAAAGGGTAATTTCGGAGAGCAGCATTTTTCAGTGAAACCCCTTTTCAAACCCCCATCAAACCTGGTACCTAGAGATGGGGAGTGCTATGAGCAATCCCAAATCAGAAACCAAATCGAGGCAAGTCTCGAATCTTAAAAGAAATTTTCGAATCAAAAGGTTCCCCTCAGGCGTCAAAAAGGGTAATTTCGGAGAGCGTTTTTCAGTGAAACCCCTTTTCAAACCCCCATCAAACCTGGTACCTAGAGATGGGGAGTGCTATGAGCAATCCCAAATCAGAAACCAAATCGAGGCAAGTCTCGGATCCTAAAAGAAATTTTCGAATCAAAAGGTTCCCCTCAGGCGTCAAGAAGGGTAATTTCGGAGAGCATTTTTCAGTGAAACCCCTTTTCAAACCCCCATCAAACCTGGTACATAGAGATGGGGAGTGCTATGAGCAATCCCAAATCAGAAACCAAATCGAGGCAAGTCTCGAATCCTAAAAGAAATTTTCGAATCAAAAGGTTCCCCTCAGGCGTCAAAAAGGGTAATTTCGGAGAGCATTTTTCAGTGAAACCCCTTTTCAAACCCCCATCAAACCTGGTACCTAGAGATGGGGAGTGCTATGAGCAATCCCAAATCAGAAACCAAATCGAGGCAAGTCTCGAATCCTGAGAGAAAATTTCGGATCAAAAGGTCCCCCTCAGGCGTCGAAAAGGTGGATCTTGGAGAGCGTTTTTCAGTGAAACCCCCTTCTCAAACCTTCATCAAACCTGGTACCTAGAGATGGGGAGTGCTATGAACAATCCCAAATCAGAAACCAAATCGAGGCAAGTCTCGAATCCTAAAAGAAATTTTCGAATCAAAAGGTTCCCCTCAGGCGTCAAAAAGGGTAATTTCGGAGAGCATTTTTCAATGAAACCCCTTTATTAACCCCCATCAAACCTGGTACCTAGAGATGGGGAGTGCTATGAACAATCCCAAATCAGAAACCAAATCGAGGCAAGTTTCGAATCCTAGGAGAAATTTTCGAATCAAAAGGCCCCCCTCAGGGCGTCAAAAAGGGTAATTTCGGAGAGCGTTTTTCAGTGAAACCCGTTCATAAACCCCCATCCAACCTGGTACCTAGAGTTGGGGAGTGCTATGAACAATCCCAAATCAGAAACCAAATCGAGGCAAGTTTCGAATCCTGGGAGAAATTTTCGAATCAAAAGGCCCCCCTCAGGGCGTCAAAAAGGGTAATTTCGGAGGGCATTTTTCAATAAAACCCCTTTATAAACCCCCATCAAACCTGGTACCTAGAGATGGGGAGTGCTATGAACAATCCCAAATCAGAAACCGAATCGAGGCAAGTCTCGAATCCTAAAAGAAATTTTCGAATCAAAAGGTTCCCCTCAGGCGTCAAAAAGGGTAATTTCGGAGAGCAGCATTTTTCAGTGAAACCCCTTTTCAAACCCCCATCAAACCTGGTACCTAGAGATGGGGAGTGCTATGAGCAATCCCAAATCAGAAACCAAATCGAGGCAAGTCTCGAATCCTAAAAGAAATTTTCGAATCAAAAGGTTCCCCTCAGGCGTCAAAAAGGGTAATTTCGGAGAGCATTTTTCAGTGAAACCCCTTTTCAAACCCCCATCAAACCTGGTACCTAGAGATGGGGAGTGCTATGAGCAATCCCAAATCAGAAACCAAATCGAGGCAAGTCTCGAATCCTAAAAGAAATTTTCGAATCAAAAGGTTCCCCTCAGGCGTCAAGAAGGGTAATTTCGGAGAGCATTTTTCAGTGAAACCCCTTTTCAAACCCCCATCAAACCTGGTACATAGAGATGGGGAGTGCTATGAGCAATCCCAAATCAGAAACCAAATCGAGGCAAGTCTCGAATCCTAAAAGAATTTTTCGAATCAAAAGGTTCCCCTCAGGCGTCAAAAAGGGAAATTTCGGAGAGCGTTTTTCAGTGAAACCCCTTTTCAAACCCCCATCAAACCTGGTACCTAGAGATGGGGAGTGCTATGAGCAATCCCAAATCAGAAACCAAATCGAGGCAAGTCTCGAATCCTAAAAGAATTTTTCGAATCAAAAGGTTCCCCTCAGGCGTCAAAAAGGGAAATTTCGGAGAGCATTTTTCAATGAAACCCCTTTATAAACCCCCATTAAACCTGGTACCTAGAGATGGGGAGTGCTATGAACAATCCCAAATCAGAAACCAAATCGAGGCAAGTCTCGAATCCTGAGAGAAAATTTCGGATCAAAAGGTCCCCCTCAGGCGTCGAAAGGTGGATCTTGGAGAGCGTTTTTCAGTGAAACCCCTTCTCAAACCTCCATCAAACCTGGTACCTAGAGATGGGGAGTGCTATGAACAATCCCAAATCAGAAACCAAATCGAGGCAAGTTTCGAATCCTAGGAGAAATTTTCGAATCAAAAGGCCCCCCTCAGGGCGTCAAAAAGGGTAATTTCGGAGAGCGTTTTTCAGTGAAACCCGTTTATAAACCCCCATCCAACCTGGTACCTAGAGTTGGGGAGTGCTATGAACAATCCCAAATCAGAAACCAAATTGAGGCAAGTTTCGAATCCTGGGAGAAATTTTCGAATCAAAATACCCCCCTCAGGGCGTCAAAAAGGGTAATTTCGGAGGGCATTTTTCAATGAAACCCCTTTATAAACCCCCATCAAACCTGGTACCTAGAGTTGGGGAGTGCTATGAACAATCCCAAATCAGAAACCAAATCGAGGCAAGTTTCGAATCCTGGGAGAAATTTTCGAATCAAAAGGCCCCCCTCAGGGCGTCAAAAAGGGTAATTTCGGAGAGCGTTTTTCAGTGAAACCCCTTTTCAAACCCCCATCAAACCTGGTACCTAGAGATGGGGAGTGCTATGAACAATCCCAAATCAGAAACCAAATCGAGGCAAGCCTCGAATCCTAAAAGAAATTTTCGAATCAAAAGGTTCCCCTCAGGCGTCAAAAAGGGTAATTTCGGAGAGCATTTTTCAGTGAAACCCCTTTTCAAACCCCCATCAAACCTGGTACCTAGAGATGGGGAGTGCTATGAACAATCCCAAATCAGAAACCAAATCGAGGCAAGTCTCGAATCCTGAGAGAAAATTTCGGATCAAAAGGTCCCCCTCAGGCGTCGAAAAGGTGGATCTTGGAGAGCGTTTTTCAGTGAAACCCCCTTCTCAAACCTCCATCAAACCTGGTACCTAGAGATGGGGAGTGCTATGAACAATCCCAAATCAGAAACCAAATCGAGGCAAGTTTCGAATCCTAGGAGAAAATTTCGAATCAAAAGGCCCCCCTCAGGGCGTCAAAAAGGGTAATTTCGGAGAGCGTTTTTCAGTGAAACCCGTTTATAAACCCCCATCCAACCTGGTACCTAGAGTTGGGGAGTGCTATGAACAATCCCAAATCAGAAACCAAATTGAGGCAAGTTTCGAATCCTGGGAGAAATTTTCGAATCAAAAGGCCCCCCTCAGGGCGTCAAAAAGGGTAATTTCGGAGGGCATTTTTCAATGAAACCCCTTTATAAACCCCCATCAAACCTGGTACCTAGAGTTGGGGAGTGCTATGAACAATCCCAAATCAGAAACCAAATCGAGGCAAGTTTCGAATCCTGGGAGAAATTTTCGAATCAAAAGGCCCCCCTCAGGGCGTCAAAAAGGGTAATTTCGGAGAGCGTTTTTCAGTGAAACCCCTTTTCAAACCCCCATCAAACCTGGTACCTAGAGATGGGGAGTGCTATGAACAATCCCAAATCAGAAACCAAATCGAGGCAAGCCTCGAATCCTAAAAGAAATTTTCGAATCAAAAGGTTCCCCTCAGGCGTCAAAAAGGGTAATTTCGGAGAGCATTTTTCAGTGAAACCCCTTTTCAAACCCCCATCAAACCTGGTACCTAGAGATGGGGAGTGCTATGAGCAATCCCAAATCAGAAACCAAATCGAGGCAAGCCTCGAATCCTAAAAGAAATTTTCGAATCAAAAGGTTCCCCTCAGGCGTCAAAAAGGGTAATTTCGGAGAGCATTTTCAGTGAAACCCCTTTTCAAACCCCCATCAAACCTGGTACCTAGAGATGGGGAGTGCTATGAGCAATCCCAAATCAGAAACCAAATCGAGGCAAGTCTCGAATCCTGAGAGAAAATTTCGGATCAAAAGGTCCCCCTCAGGCGTCGAAAAGGTGGATCTTGGAGAGCGTTTTTCAGTGAAATCCCCTTCTCAAACCTCCATCAAACCTGGTACCTAGAGATGGGGAGTGCTATGAGCAATCCCAAATCAGAAACCAAATCGAGGCAAGTCTCGAATCCTAAAAGAAATTTTCCAATCAAAAGGTTCCCCTCAGGCGTCAAAAAGGGTAATTTCGGAGAGCATTTTTCAGTGAAACCCCTTTTCAAACCCCCATCAAACCTGGTACCTAGAGATGTGGAGTGCTATGAGCAATCCCAAATCAGAAACCAAATCGAGGCAAGCCTCGAATCCTAAAAGAAATTTTCGAATCAAAAGGTTCCCCTCAGGCGTCAAAAAGGGTAATTTCGGAGAGCATTTTTCAGTGAAACCCCTTTTCAAACACCCATCAAACCTGGTACCTGGAGATGGGGAGTGCTATGAACAATCCCAAATCAGAAACCAAATCGAGGCAAGGCTCGAATCCTCAGGGAAAATTTCGGATGAAAAGGTCCCTCAGGCGTCGAAAGGTGGATCTTGGAGAGCGTTTTTCAGTGAACCCCCTTCTCAACCCTCCATCAAACCTGGTACCTAGAGATGGGGAGTGCTATGAGCAATCCCAAATCAGGAACCAAATCGAGGCAAGTCTCGAATCCTAGGAGAAATTTTCGAATCAAAAGGCCCCCCTCAGGGCGTCAAAAAGGGTAAATTCGGAGGGCGTTTTTCAGTGAAACCCGTTTATAAACCCCCATCCAACCTGGTACCTAGAGTTGGGGAGTGCTATGAACAATCCCAAATCAGAAACCAAATCGAGGCAAGTTTCGAATCCTAGGAGAAATTTTCGAATCAACAGGCCCCCTCAGGGCGTCAAAAAGGGTAATTTCGGAGGGCATTTTTCAATGAAACCCCTTTATAAACCCCCATCAAACCTGGTACCTAGAGATGGGGAGTGCTATGAACAATCCCAAATCAGAAACCAAATCGAGGCAAGTTTCGAATCCTGGGAGAAATTTTCGAATCAACAGGCCCCCTCTGGGCGTCAAAAAGGGTAATTTCGGAGAGCGTTTTTCAATGGAACCCCTTTACAAACCCCCATCAAACCTGGTACCTAGAGATGGGAGTGCTATGAACAATCCCAAATCAGAAACCAAATCGAGGCAAGCCTCGAATCCTAAAAGAAATTTTCGAATCAAAGGTTCCCCTCAGGCGTCAAAAAGGGTAATTTCGGAGAGCATTTTTCAGTGAAACCCCTTTTCAAACCCCCATCAAACCTGGTACGTAGAGATGGGGAGTGCTATGAGCAATCCCAAATCAGAAACCAAATCGAGGCAAGCCTCGAATCCTAAAAGAAATTTTCGAATCAAAAGGTTCCCCTCAGGCGTCAAAAAGGGTAATTTCGGAGAGCATTTTCAGTGAAACCCCTTTTCAAACCCCCATCAAACCTGGTACCTAGAGATGGGAGTGCTATGAGCAATCCCAAATCAGAAACCAAATCGAGGCAAGTCTCGAATCCTGAGAGAAAATTTCGGATCAAAAGGTCCCCTCAGGCGTCGAAAAGGTGGATCTTGGAGAGCGTTTTTCAGTGAAATCCTTCTCAAACCTCCATCAAACCTGGTACCTAGAGATGGGGAGTGCTATGAGCAATCCCAAATCAGGAAACCAAATCGAGGCAAGTCTCGAATCCTAAAAGAAATTTTCCAATCAAAAGGTTCCCCTCAGGCGTCAAAAGGGTAATTTCGGAGAGCATTTTTCAGTGAAACCCCTTTTCAAACCCCCATCAAACCTGGTACCTAGAGATGTGGTGTGCTATGAGCAATCCCAAATCAGAAACCAAATCGAGGCAAGCCTCGAATCCTAAAAGAAATTTTCGAATCAAAGGTTCCCCTCAGGCGTCAAAAAGGGTAATTTCGGAGAGCATTTTTCAGTGAAACCCCTTTTCAAACCCCCATCAAACCTGGTACCTAGAGATGGGGAGTGCTATGAGCAATCCCAAATCAGAAACCAAATCGAGGCAAGTCTCGAATCCTGAGAGAAAATTTCGGATCAAAAGGTCCCCCTCAGGCGTCGAAAAGGTGGATCTTGGAGAGCGTTTTTCAGTGAAACCCCCTTCTCAAACCTCCATCAAACCTGGTACCTAGAGATGGGGAGTGCTATGAACAATCCCAAATCAGAAACCAAATCGAGGCAAGTTTCGAATCCTAGGAGAAAATTTCGAATCAAAAGGCCCCCCTCAGGGCGTCAAAAAGGGTAATTTCGGAGAGCGTTTTTCAGTGAAACCCGTTTATAAACCCCCATCAAACCTGGTACCTAGAGATGGGGAGTGCTATGAGCAATCCCAAATCAGAAACCAAATCGAGGCAAGTCTCGAATCCTGAGAGAAAATTTCGGATCAAAAGGTCCCCCTCAGGCGTCGAAAAGGTGGATCTTGGAGAGCGTTTTTCAGTGAAATCCCCTTCTCAAACCTCCATCAAACCTGGTACCTAGAGATGGGGAGTGCTATGAGCAATCCCAAATCAGAAACCAAATCGAGGCAAGTCTCGAATCCTAAAAGAAATTTTCGAATCAAAAGGTTCCCCTCAGGCGTCAAAAAGGGTAATTTCGGAGAGCATTTTTCAGTGAAACCCCTTTTCAAACCCCCATCAAACCTGGTACCTAGAGATGTGGAGTGCTATGAGCAATCCCAAATCAGAAACCAAATCGAGGCAAGCCTCGAATCCTAAAAGAAATTTTCGAATCAAAAGGTTCCCCTCAGGCGTCAAAAAGGGTAATTTCGGAGAGCATTTTTCAGTGAAACCCCTTTTCAAACCCCCATCAAACCTGGTACCTAGAGATGGGGAGTGCTATGAGCAATCCCAAATCAGAAACCAAATCGAGGCAAGTCTCGAATCCTGAGAGAAAATTTCGGATCAAAAGGTCCCCCTCAGGCGTCGAAAAGGTGAATTTTGGAGAGCGTTTTTCAGTGAAACCCCTTCTCAAACCTCCATCAAACCTGGTACCTAGAGATGGGGAGTGCTATGAACAATCCCAAATCAGAAACCAAATCGAGGCAAGTTTCGAATCCTAGGAGAAATTTTCGAATCAAAAGGCCCCCCTCAGGGCGTCAAAAAGGGTAATTTCGGAGAGCGTTTTTCAGTGAAACCCGTTTATAAACCCCCATCCAACCTGGTACCTAGAGTTGGGGAGTGCTATGAACAATCCCAAATCAGAAACCAAATTGAGGCAAGTTTCGAATCCTGGGAGAAATTTTCGAATCAAAAGGCCCCCCTCAGGGCGTCAAAAAGGGTAATTTCGGAGGGCATTTTTCAATGAAACCCCTCTATAAACCCCCATAAAACCTGGTACCTAGAGTTGGGGAGTGCTATGAACAATCCCAAATCAGAAACCAAATCGAGGCAAGTTTCGAATCCTGGGAGGAGTTTTCGAATCAAAAGGCCCCCTCAGGGCGTCAAAAACGGTATTTTCGGAGGGCATTTTTCAATGAAACCCCTTTATAAACCCCCATCAAACCTGGTACCTAGAGTTGGGGAGTGCTATGAGCAATCCCAAATCAGAAACCAAATTGAGGCAAGCCTCGAATCCTAAAAGAAATTTTCGAATCAAAAGGTTCCCCTCAGGCGTCAAAAAGGGTAATTTCGGAGAGCATTTTTCAGTGAAACCCCTTTTCAAACCCCCATCAAACCTGGTACCTAGAGATGGGGAGTGCTATGAGCAATCCCAAATCAGAAACCAAATCGAGGCAAGTCTCGAATCCTGAGAGAAAATTTCGGATCAAAAGGTCCCCCTCAGGCGTCGAAAAGGTGGATCTTGGAGAGCGTTTTTCAGTGAAACCCCCTTCTCAAACCTCCATCAAACCTGGTACCTAGAGATGGGGAGTGCTATGAACAATCCCAAATCAGAAACCAAATCGAGGCATATTTCGAATCCTAGGAGAAAATTTCGAATCAAAAGGCCCCCCTCAGGGCGTCAAAAAGGGTAATTTCGGAGAGCGTTTTTCAGTGAAACCCCTCTATAAACCCCCATAAAACCTGGTACCTAGAGTTGGGGAGTGCTATGAACAATCCCAAATCAGAAACCAAATCGAGGCAAGTTTCGAATCCTGGGAGAAATTTTCGAATCAAAAGGCCCCCCTCAGGGCGTCAAAAAGGGTAATTTCGGAGGGCATTTTTCAATGAAACCCCTTTATAAACCCCCATCAAACCTGGTACCTAGAGTTGGGGAGTGCTATGAGCAATCCCAAATCAGAAACCAAATTGAGGCAAGCCTCGAATCCTAAAAGAAATTTTCGAATCAAAAGGTTCCCCTCAGGCGTCAAAAAGGGTAATTTCGGAGAGCATTTTTCAGTGAAACCCCTTTTCAAACCCCCATCAAACCTGGTACCTAGAGATGGGGAGTGCTATGAGCAATCCCAAATCAGAAACCAAATCGAGGCAAGTCTCGAATCCTGAGAGAAAATTTCGGATCAAAAGGTCCCCCTCAGGCGTCGAAAAGGTGGATCTTGGAGAGCGTTTTTCAGTGAAACCCCCTTCTCAAACCTCCATCAAACCTGGTACCTAGAGATGGGGAGTGCTATGAACAATCCCAAATCAGAAACCAAATCGAGGCATATTTCGAATCCTAGGAGAAAATTTCGAATCAAAAGGCCCCCCTCAGGGCGTCAAAAAGGGTAATTTCGGAGAGCGTTTTTCAGTGAAACCCGTTTATAAACCCCCATCCAACCTGGTACCTAGAGTTGGGGAGTGCTATGAACAATCCCAAATCAGAAACCAAATTGAGGCAAGTTTCGAATCCTGGGAGAAATTTTCGAATCAAAAGGCCCCCCTCAGGGCGTCAAAAAGGGTAATTTCGGAGGGCATTTTTCAATGAAACCCCTTTATAAACCCCCATCAAACCTGGTACCTAGAGTTGGGGAGTGCTATGAACAATCCCAAATCAGAAACCAAATCGAGGCAAGTTTCGAATCCTGGGAGAAATTTTCGAATCAAAAGGCCCCTCAGGGCGTCAAAAGGGTAATTTCGGAGAGCGTTTTCAGTGAAACCCCTTTTCAATCCCCATCAAACCTGGTACCTAGAGATGGGGAGTGCTATGAACAATCCCAAATCAGAAACCAAATCGAGGCAAGCCTCGAATCCTAAAGAAATTTTCGAATCAAAAGGTTCCCCTCAGGCGTCAAAAAGGGTAATTTCGGAGAGCATTTTTCAGTGAAACCCCTTTTCAAACCCCCATCAAACCTGGTACCTAGAGATGGGGAGTGCTATGAGCAATCCCAAATCAGAAACCAAATCGAGGCAAGCCTCGAATCCTAAAAGAAATTTTCGAATCAAAAGGTTCCCCTCAGGCGTCAAAAAGGGTAATTTCGGAGAGCATTTTTCAGTGAAACCCCTTTTCAAACCCCCATCAAACCTGGTACCTAGAGATGGGGAGTGCTATGAGCTATCCCAAATCAGAAACCAAATCGAGGCAAGTCTCGAATCCTGAGAGAAAATTTCGGATCAAAAGGTCCCCCTCAGGCGTCGAAAAGGTGGATCTTGGAGAGCGTTTTTCAGTGAAATCCCCTTCTCAAACCTCCATCAAACCTGGTACCTAGAGATGGGGAGTGCTATGAACAATCCCAAATCAGAAACCAAATCGAGGCAAGTCTCGAATCCTAAAAGAAATTTTCGAATCAAAAGGTTCCCCTCAGGCGTCAAAAAGGGTAATTTCGGAGAGCATTTTTCAATGAAACCCCTTTATTAACCCCCATCAAACCTGGTACCTAGAGATGGGGAGTGCTATGAGCAATCCCAAATCAGAAACCAAATCGAGGCAAGTTTCGAATCCTAGGAGAAAATTTCGAATCAAAAGGCTCCCCTCAGGGCGTCAAAAAGGGTAAATTCGGAGAGCGTTTTTCAGTGAAACCCGTTTATAAACCCCCATCCAACCTGGTACCTAGAGTTGGGGAGTGCTATGAACAATCCCAAATCAGAAACCAAATCGAGGCAAGTTTCGAATCCTGGGAGAAATTTTCGAATCAAAAGGCCCCCCTCAGGGCGTCAAAAAGGGTAATTTCGGAGGGCATTTTTCAATGAAACCCCTTTATAAACCCCCATCAAACCTGGTACCTAGAGATGGGGAGTGCTATGAACAATCCCAAATCATAAACCAAATCAAGGCAAGTTTGGAATCCTAAAAGAAATTTTCGAATCAAAAGGCTCCCCTCAGGGCGTCAAAAAGGGTAAATTCGGAGAGCGTTTTTCAGTGAAACCCGTTTATAAACCCCCATCCAACCTGGTACCTAGAGTTGGGGAGTGCTATGAACAATCCCAAAGCAGAAACCAAATCGAGGCAAGTTTCGAATCCTGCGAGAAATTTTAGAATCAAAAGGCCCCCCTCAGGGCGTCAAAAAGGGTAATTTCGGAGAGCATTTTTCAATGAAACCCTTTATAAACCCCCATCAAACCTGGTACCTAGAGATGGAGAGTGCTATGAACAATCCCAAATCATAAACCAAATCAAGGCAAGTTTGGAATCCTAAAAGAAATTTTCGAATCAAAAGGTTCCCCTCAGGCGTCAAAAAGGGTAATTTCGGAGAGCATTTTTCAGTGAAACCCCTTTTCAAACCCCCATCAAACCTGGTACCTAGAGATGGGGAGTGCTATGAGCAATCCCAAATCAGAAACCAAATCGAGGCAAGCCTCGAATCCTAAAAGAAATTTTCGAATCAAAAGGTTCCCCTCAGGCGTCAAAAAGGGTAATTTCGGAGAGCATTTTTCAGTGAAACCCCTTTTCAAACCCCCATCAAACCTGGTACCTAGAGATGGGGAGTGCTATGAGCAATCCCAAATCAGAAACCAAATCGAGGCAAGTCTCGAATCCTGAGAGAAAATTTCGGATCAAAAGGTCCCCCTCAGGCGTCGAAAAGGTGGATCTTGGAGAGCGTTTTTCAGTGAAATCCCCTTCTCAAACCTCCATCAAACCTGGTACCTAGAGATGGGGAGTGCTATGAACAATCCCAAATCAGAAACCAAATCGAGGCAAGTTTCGAATCCTAGGAGAAATTTTCGAATCAAAAGGCCCCCCTCAGGGCGTGAAAAAGGGTAATTTCAGAGGGCATTTTTCAATGAAACCCCTTTATAAACCCCCATCAAACCTGGTACCTAGAGATGGGGAGTGCTATGAACAATCCAAAATCAGAAACCAAATCGAGGCAAGTTTCGAATCCTGGGAGAAATTTTAGAATCAAAAGGCCCCCCTCAGGGCGTCAAAAAGGGTAATTTCGGAGAGCATTTTTCAATGAAACTCTTTATAAACCCCCATCAAACCTGGTACCTAGAGATGGAGAGTGCTATGAACAATCCCAAATTAGAAACCAAATCGAGGCAAGTTTCGAATCCTAGGAGAAAATTTCGAATCAAAAGGTCCCCCTCAGGGCGTCAAAAAGGGTAATTTCGGAGAGCATTTTTCAGCGAAACCCCTTTTCAAACCCCATCAAACCTGGTACGTTAGAGATGGAGAGTGCTATGAGCAATCCCAAATCAGAAACCAAATCGAGGCAAGTTTCGAATCCTAGGAGAAATTTTCGAATCAAAAGGCCCCCCTCAGGGCGTCAAAAAGGGTAATTTCGGAGAGCATTTTTCAATGAAACCCCTTTATAAACCCCCATCAAACCTGGTACCTAGAGATGGGGAGTGCTATGAACAATCCCAAATCAGAAACCAAATCGAGGCAAGTTTCGAATCCTAGGAGAAATTTTCGAATCAAAAGGCCCCCCTCAGGGCGTCAAAAAGGGTAATTTCGGAGAGCATTTTTCAGCGAAACCCCTTTTCAAACCCCATCAAACCTGGTACCTAGAGATGGAGAGTGCGATGAACAATCCCAAATCAGAAACCAAATCGAGGCAAGTCTCGAATCCTGGGAGAAATTTTCGAATCAAAAGGCCCCCCTCAGGGCGTCAAAAGGGTAATTTCGGAGAGCATTTTTCGATGAAACCCCTTTATAAACCCCCATCAAACCTGGTACCTAGAGATGGGGAGTGCTATGAACAATCCCAAATCAGAAACCAAATCGAGGCAAGTTTCGAATCCTAGGAGAAATTTTCGAATCAAAAGGCCCCCCTCAGGGCGTCAAAAAGGGTAATTTCGGAGAGCATTTTTCAATGAAACCCGTTTATAAACCCCCATCAAACCTGGTACCTAGAGATGGCGAGTGCTATGAACAATCCCAAATCAGAAACCAAATCGAGGCAAGTTTCGAACCCTAAGAGAAAATTTCGAATCAAGAGGTCCCCCTCAGGGCGTCGAAAAGGGTAAATTCGAAGCTTTTCGAAGCGTCGAAAAGGAATTCGAAGGGTATCGTTCGGCGAAGCCGAACGAATACTACGCGTGGTGAATTGTGGTGGGTCGGTGAAGCCGGACCATCGTTCGGCAAAGCCGAACGAATACTACGCGTGGTGATTGGAGGTGGGTCGACGAAGCCGGCCCATCGTTTGGCGGAGCCAAACGAATACTACGCGTGTTGATTGGAGGTGGGTCGGCGAAGCCGGCCCATCGTTCGGCGAAGCCGAACAAATACTACACAAAGGGTGGCCTGCGAAGCCGGCCCATCGTTCGGCGGAGCCGAATTAATACTACGAGTGGTGATTGGAGGTGGGTCAGCGAAGCCGGCCCATCGTTCGGCAAAGTCGAACGAATACTACGCGTGGTGAATGGAAGTGGGTTCGGCGAAGCCGGCCCATCGTTCGGCAAAGCCGAACGAATACTACGCGTGGTGAATTGTGGTGGGTCGACGAAGCCGGCCCATCGTTTGGCGGAGCCAAACGAATACAACGCGTGTTGATTGGAGGTGGGTCGCCGAAGCCGGCCCATCGTTCGGCGAAGCCGAACAAATACTACACAAAGGGTGGCCTGCGAAGCCGGCCCATCGTTCGGCAAAGTCGAAGGAATACTACGCGTGGTGAATGGAAGTGGGTTCGGCGAAGCCGGCCCATCGTTCGGCAAAGTCGAACGAGTACTACGCGTGGTGAATGGAGGTGGGTCGGCGGAGCCGGCCTATCGTTCGGCGAGGCCGAGCGAATACTATGCGTGGTGAATGAAGGTGGGTCGGCAAAGCCGGCCCATCGTTCGGCGAAGCCGAACGAGTACTACACGGAGGGTGGCCGGCGAAGCCGGCCCATCGTTCGGCGGAGCCGAATGAATACTACGAGTGGTGAATGGAGGTTGGTCGGCGAAGCCGAACGATTGCTACGCGTGGTGATTGGAGGTGGGTCGGCGAAGCCGCCCCTCGTTCGGCGGAGTCAAACGAATACTACGCGTGGTGATCGGAGGTGAGTCGGCGAAGCCGGCCCATCGTTTGGCGAAGCCGAACGAATACTACACAAAGGGTGGCCGGCGAAGCCGGCCCATCGTTCGGCGAAGCCGAACGAATACTACACGCGTGGTGAATGGAGGTGGGTCGGCGAAGCCGGCCCATGATACGTCGAAGCCGAACGAATACTATACGGAGGGTAGCAGGCGAAGTCGGCCCATCGTTTGGCGGAGCCAAACGAATACTACGCGTGGTGATTGGAGGTGGGTCGGCGAAGCCGGCCCATCGTTCGGCGAAGCCGAACCAATACTACACGGAGGGTGGCCGGCGAAGCCGGCCCTTCGTTCGGCAGAGCCGAATGAATACTACGCGTGGTGAATGGAGGTGGCTCGCCGGAGACAGCCTATCGTTCGGCGAGGCCAAACGAATACTATGCGTGGTGATTGGAGGTGGGTAGGCGAAGCCGGCCCATCGTTCGGCGGAGCCTAATGAATACTGCGCGTGGTGAATGAAGGTGGGTCGGCAAAGCCGAACGATTACTACGCGTGGTGATTGGAGGCGGGTCGGCGAAGCCGCCCCTCGTTGGGCGGAGCCAAACGAATACTACGCATGGTGATTGGAGGTGAGTCGGCGAAGCCGGCCCATCGTTTGGCGAAGCCGAACGAATACTACACAAAGGGTGGCCGGTAAAGCCGGCCCATCGTTCGGCGAAGCCGAACGAATACTACACGCGTGGTGAATGAAGGTTGGTCGGCGAAGCCGAATGAATACTACGCGTGGTGATTGGAGGTGGGTCGGCGAAGCCGCCCTCGTTCGGCGGAGCCAAACGAATACTACGCGTGGTGATTGGAGGTGGGTCGGCGAAGCCGGCCCACCGTTTGGCGGAGCCGAACGATTACTACACAAAGGGTGGCCGGCAAAGCCGGCCCATCGTTCGGCGAAGCCGATCGAATACTACACGCGTGGTGAATGGAGGTGGGTCGGCGAAGCCGGCCCATCGTTTGGCGAAGCCGAACGATTACTACACGGAGGGTGGCCGGCGAAGCCGGCCCTTCGTTCTGCAGAGCCGAATGAATACTACGCGTGGTGAATGGAGGTGGGTCGGCGAAGCCGGCCCATCGTTCGGCGAAGCCGAACGAATACTACGCGTGGTGAATGGAGGTGGGTCGGCGAAGCCGGCCCATGATACGTCGAAGCCGAACGAATACTATACGGAGGGTAGCAGGCGAAGTCGGCCCATCGTTTGGCGGAGCCAAACGAATACTACGCGTGGTGATTGGAGGTGGGTCGGCGAAGCCGGCCCATCGTTCGGCAAACCCGAACGAATACTACACGGAGGGTGGCCGGCGAAGCCGGCCCTTTGTTCGGCAGAGCCGAATGAATACTACGCGTGGTGAATGGAGGTGGGTCGGCGGAGCCGGCTTATCGTTCGGCGAGGCCGAACGAATACTATGCGTGGTGATTGGAGGTGGGTAGGCCATCGTTCGGCGGAGCCGAATGAATACTACGAGTGGTGAATGGAGGTTGGTCGGCGAAGCCGAACGATTACTACGCGTGGTGATTGGAGGTGGGTCGGCGAAGCCGCCCCTCGTTCGGCGGAGCCAAACGAATACTACGCGTGGTGATTGGAGGTGAGTCGGCGAAGCCGGCCCATCGTTTGGCGAAGCCGAACGAATACTACACAAAAGGTGGCCGGCGAAGCCGGCCCTTCGTTCGGCAGAGCCGAATGAATACTACGCGTGGTGAATGGAGGTGGGTCGGCGAAGCCGGCCCATCGTTCGGCGAAGCCGAACGAATACTACGCGTGGTGAATGGAGGTGGGTCGGCGAAGCAGGCCCATGATACGTCGAAGCCGAACGAATACTATACGGAGGGTAGCAGGCGAAGTCGGCCCATCGTTTGGCGGAGCCAAACGAATACTACGCGTGGTGATTGGAGGTGGGTCGGCGAAGCCGGCCCATCGTTCGGCTAAGCCGAACGAATACTACACGGAGGGTGGCCGGCGAAGCCGGCCCTTCGTTCGGCAGAGCCGAATGAATACTACGCGTGGTGAATGGAGGTGGGTCGGCGAAGCCGAACGAATACTACGCGTGATGATTGGAGGTGGGTCGGCGAAGCCGGCCCATCGTTTGGCGGAGCCGAATGGATACTACGCTTGGTGATTGGTGGTGGGTAGGCGAAGCGGGCCCATCGTTCGGCGAAGCCGAACGAATACTACGCGTGGTGATTGGAGGTGGGTCGGCGAAGCCGGCCCATCGTTAAGCGAAGCCGAACGAATACTACACAAAGGGTGGCCGTTAAAGCCGGCCCATCGTTCGGCGAAGCCGAACGAATACTACACGCGTGGTGAATGAAGGTTGGTCGGCGAAGCCGAACGATTACTACGCGTGGTGATTGGAGGTGGGTCGGCGAAGCCGCCCCTCGTTCGGCGGAGCCAAACGAATACTACGCGTGGTGATTGGAGGTGAGTCGGCGAAGCCGGCCCATCGTTTGGCGAAGCCGAACGAATACTACACAAAGGGTGGCCGGCAAAGCCGGCCCATCGTTCGGCGAAGCCGAACGAATACTACACGCGTGGTGAATGGAGGTGGGTCGGCGAAGCCGGCCCATCGTTCGGCGAAGCCGAACGAATACTACACGGAGGGTGGCCGGCGAAGCCGGCCCTTCGTTCGGCAGAGCCGAATGAATACTACGCGTGGTGAATGGAGGTGGGTCGGCGAAGCCGGCCCATCGTTCGGCGAAGCCGAACGAATACTACGCGTGGTGAATGGAGGTGGGTCGGCGAAGCCGGCCCATGATACGTCGAAGCCGAACGAATACTATACGGAGGGTAGCAGGCGAAGTCGGCCCATCGTTTGGCGGAGCCAAACGAATACTACGCGTGGTGATTGGAGGTGGGTCGGCGAAGCCGGCCCATCGTTCGGCAAAGCCGAACGAATACTACACGGAGGGTGGCCGGCGAAGCCGGCCCTTCGTTCGGCAGAGCCGAATGAATACTACGCGTGGTGAATGGAGGTGGGTCGCCGGAGACGGCCTATCTTTCGGCGAGGCCGAACGAATACTATGCGTGGTGATTGGAGGTGGGTAGGCGAAGCCGGCCCATCGTTCGGCGGAGCCGAATGAATACTACGAGTGGTGAATGGAGGTTGGTCGGCGAAGCCGAACGATTACTACGCGTGGTGATTGGAGGCGGTTCGGCGAAGCCGCCCCTCGTTCGGCGGAGCCAAACGAATACTACGCGTGGTGATTGGAGGTGAGTCGGCGAAGCCGGCCCATCGTTTGGCGAAGCCGAACGAATACTACACAAAAGGTGGCCGGCGAAGCCGGCCCTTCGTTCGGCAGAGCCGAATGAATACTACGCGTGGTGAATGGAGGTGGGTCGGCGAAGCCGGCCCATCGTTCGGCGAAGCCGAACGAATACTACGCGTGGTGAATGGAGGTGGGTCGGCGAAGCAGGCCCATGATACGTCGAAGCCGAACGAATACTATACGGAGGGTAGCAGGCGAAGTCGGCCCATCGTTTGGCGGAGCCAAACGAATACTACGCGTGGTGATTGGAGGTGGGTCGGCGAAGCCGGCCCATCGTTCGGCTAAGCCGAACGAATACTACACGGAGGGTGGCCGGCGAAGCCGGCCCTTCGTTCGGCAGAGCCGAATGAATACTACGCGTGGTGAATGGAGGTGGGTCGGCGAAGCCGAACGAATACTACGCGTGGTGATTGGAGGTGGGTCGGCGAAGCCGGCCCATCGTTTGGCGGAGCCGAATGGATACTACGCTTGGTGATTGGAGGTGGGTCGGCGAAGCGGGCCCATCGTTCGGCGAAGCCGAACGAATACTACGCGTGGTGATTGGAGGTGGGTCGGCGAAGCCGGCCCATCGTTCGGCGAAGCCGAACGAATACTACGCGTGGTGAATGGAGGTGGGCCGGCGGAGCCGGCCTATCGTTCGGCGAAGCCGAACGAATACTACGCGTGGTGAATGGAGGTGGGTCGGCAAAGCCGGCCCATCGTTCGGCGAAGCCGAACGAATACTACACGGAGGGTGGCCGGCGAAGCCGGCCCATTGTTCGGCGAAGCCGAACGAATACTACACGAAGGGTGGCCGGCGAAGCCGGCCCATCGTTCGGCAAAGCCGAACGAATACTACGCGTGGTGAATTGTGGTGGGTCGGTGAAGCCGGCCCATCGTTCGGCAAAGCCGAACGAATACTACGCGTGGTGAATGAAGGTGGGTCGGCGGAGCAGGCCCCTCGTTCGGCGAAGCCGAACTAATACTTTACGAAGGGTAGCAGACGAAGCCGGCCCACCCTTTTTCGGAGCCAAACGAATACTACGCGTGGTGAATGGAGGTGGGTTCGGCGCAGCCGGCCCATCGTTCGGCGGAGCCGAATGAATACTACGCGTGGTGAATGGAGGTGGGTCGGCGAAGCCGAACGAATACTACGCGTGGTGATTGGAGGTGGGTCGGCGAAGCCGGCCCATCGTTTGGCGGAGCCGAATGAATACTACGCGTGGTGAATGGAGGTGGGTCGGCGGAGCCGGCCTATCGTTCGGCCAAGCCGAACGAATACTACACAAAGGGTGGCCGGCGAAGCCGGCCCATCGTTCGGCGAAGCCGAACGAATACTACACGAAGGGTGGCCGGCGAAGCCGGCCCATCGTTCGGCAAAGCCGAACGAATACTACGCGTGGTGAATTGTGGTGGGTCGGTGAAGCCGGCCCATCGTTCGGCAAAGCCGAACGAATACTACGCGTGGTGAATTGTGGTGGGTCGGCGAAGCCGGCCCATCGTTCGGCGAAGCCGAACGAGTACTACGCGTGGTGAATGAAGGTGGGTCGGCGGAGCAGGCCCCTCGTTCGGCGAAGCCGAACTAATACTTTACGAAGGGTAGCAGACGAAGCCGGCCCACCCTTTTTCGGAGCCAAATGAATACTACGCGTGGTGAATGGAGGTGGGTTCGGCGCAGCCGGCCCATCGTTCGGCGGAGCCGAATGAATACTACGCGTGGTGATTGGAGGTGGGTCGGCGAAGCCGGCCCATCGTTTGGCTAAGCTGAACGAATACTACGTGTGTTGAATGGAGGGTGTCCGGCGAAGCCGGCCCATTGTTTGGCGGAGCCAAACGAATACTACGCGTGTTGAATGGAGGAGGTGGGTCGGCGAAGCCGGCCCATCGTTCGTCTAAACCGAACGAATACTACGCGTGGTGAATGAAGGTGGGTCGGCGGAGCAGGCCCCTCGTTCGGCGAAGCCGAACTAATACTACGCGTGGTGAATGGAGTGTGACCGGTATAGCCGACCCATCGTTTGGCAAAGCCAAACGAATAATAGATGGGGGTGGCCGACGAAGCCTGCTCACTGCGAGGATGCAAATGATACGTACCGATTTTGCGTGTCGCCACCTATTAGCGCAGCATGATTGGAGAATTGAAAACATTGAGCAGTTAAAAGGCTTTTTGACGTCATGTTTATTTGCTTGCTTGACCGTTTTTCAAAAAGGACAACTATACTACTGCCATCGTGGTATTCGGTCTTTGGAACGGCGCTGGCCCCATGGTTGTAGACGTACTGGTCAATTCACATTGCTTTCACAAGCATGTCTAGGAGCTTGTACCCTACATTAGGAAGTGAAATTTATTGTTCCTTCGCGTGCGTATGTGTAGCTGGGATACAGACAGTGTGAGTGTGGGATAGTTGAGTAGCAGCATACGCGCACACGCGCGCGATACACCTTAGTGAATTCGACGCTAAGGCAGAGGGTTTGCAGCCTTCAAGTCAAGTGGCTGCCCCGGGCTAGGGACCCGAAGGGTCACTAGTAATAATAATAATAATAATATAATAATATAATAATAATTATTATTACAATTATAATAATAATTATAATAAAACTAATAATAATAATAATAATAATAATAATAATAATAATAATAATGATAATAATAATAACAATAATAATAATAACTAGCGAGACCTAGCGAAGTTTTCGCTCACAGAAACTTTTGCGTGAGCCAACTACCTGAGACGGATTAGTTAGTTAGAACGGTGGTGACTGACTTCCGTCTAACCGAAAGTTGCTGTACGTAGGTATGGACTCTCCTGAGCAGAGCAGGGTGCCGTACATTTACATCAGGCCGTGGGGGTATCACAATGTGGGATCAAAAAGCAAAACATAAGAAGCCAGCAGTAAATCGTCGGTTGCTACCGGCATAAAATTCACAACCCCTTCTGCACTTCCTTCCCTTACTCTGCCAATTCGAGACTTGATGCCGCAGCAAAAGAGACTTGATGCTCATGTACAAGTCGGCATGAAGTCTTAACTTGCCGCGCTAAATTCACTGTATGGGTGAATTTGCCGCTAGGAGAGGTGAGAATGAGGTGAATTTCCCGTGAAAATGGTGCGAACTGGCAGCGAGAGAGGGTCCATTTTACCCCGAAAATGAGGTGAATTAACCTCGAAAAATGGGTGAATTTACCCCGAAAATTTCACGAATTTGAAGGTCCACAGCAAGGAAGCCCCCCCTTGTCCGCAACATGAGCGTAATCTTCACCGAGGTCTGCGGTGAGGAGCCACCCTCTGCGGACCCCGGCGTAACTCGTCCCCCCGTTGTGAGGATACCCACTGTATCCTCCCAGCAACCAAAATTATGCTGGCCTCCGGAGAGTGACCCGAAGTCACCTTTCAGGGCCGGCAGCAGAATGCCGAATGAGGACTCTGGTGGGATGAGGCTGTTTTTATACCGGCGGTGCTCATAGTAAACACATTGAGACGTGATTATTCGTTTTATCATGTTCTCGCTGGGATGTTTTCATTTGTTTAGAAATTTCTGAGATGCCAGCAACGGCGGTAATTTCACCCTTTGCGCTGAGTGGTATCCAGCCGCTCAACAACTGATATGCATTAACATGTTAGCGCAGGCGGTATTTTCACTTTTTGCGCTGACTGATATCCGACCGCTCAGCAAATTCACCCTTTGCGCGGATAAGCTTTCATGACGGCGCTAAAGGTGAATTTGATGCCTTATGATAACAAAGCGTGATAAAGGCCGTTTTCGCCGAAGCATCAAGTCTCGAATTGGCAGAGTACGTCGCTACCCACTGCCCTTTCTTCCAATTTGTAGAGTTCACAAGCTATTAATCTCGCCTTACCGTCTCTATCATGATAAGGACAAACGCATTCTCATTTTATATGATGTTTCCCTAGTTCACCAACGTCATGCCCTTGTTCTCAATGAATGAAATTAGTAGGTGGTTGTTTATGTTTTTGTGGTGCAGATTTTGATAAGCTCAGACTTGCAGCATATATAAAACTGGTTTTTGGAAGTTAGGGAATCGAAATGACTGAGCTGTTGCAATGAGTGGCGAACAGAGAAGGTGCGGAAGTGGACCTGCTGCTTGTTTCCTAAAACTGGCAAGAAAATGTCTCAGGAATTCTGCGTCAATCTCGAAACGCGTCGCACGTCTTGGTAACGTCCTGCACACTCCCACTGCGGTCCTGCTAACTTTTGATGACCTGCACACTCCCACTCGTGACCTGTGCATTTTCTATGACGCCCTGCACACTCCCACTGGGGTCCTGCACACTCCCACTGGGGACCTGCGCACCCTCTATGACGTCCTGCACCCTACCATTTGGGTCCTGCACACTATCTGTGACGTGCTGCACACTCGCGTTGGGGTCCTGCACACATTCAATGACGTCCTGCGCACTCCTACTCAGGACCTGCACATTTTCTGTTATGTCCTGCACACTCCAGCTGGGGTCCTGCACAATTTCTATGACGTCCTGCACACTCCCGCTGGGGACCTGCACATTTTCTATGATGTCCTGCGCACTTCCACCGGGGTCCTGCACACTTTCTATGACGTCCTGCACACTTCCTCTGGGGTCCTGCACATTTTCTACGATGTCCTGCACACTCCCGCTGGGGTCCTGCACAATTTCTATGACGTCCTGCACACTTCCTTTTGGGGTCCTGTACACTTTCAATGACGTCCTGCACACTCCCGCTGGGGACCTGCACATTTTCTATGATGTCCTGCACTTTTCCACCGGGGTCCTGCACACTTTCTATGACGTCGTGCATACTCCCACTGGGGTCCTGCACACTTTCTACGACGTCCTGCACACTTCCGCTGGGGTCCTGCACACTTTCCATGACGCCCTGCACACTCCCACTGGGGTCCTCCACACTTTCTATGACGTCCTGCACACTTCCGCTGGGGTCCTGCACATTCCTACTTAGGGCCTGCGCACTTTCTATGACGTCCTGCACACTCCGATTAGGGTCCTGCACACTTTCTATGACTTCTTGCACACCCTCACTGGGGTCCTGCACTCCTTTTATGACGCCCTGCATTTTTTGCATCGCTAGACGACTCGCAGAAGTTATCATGACCCACGGCCAAAAGTGCGCTCCACGGACAAACTCGGTTGCCCCGAGGCACGTAAGAGGTGACTCGGGCTGATTTTTTGGTAATCGATAAATGTCGCACCCACCTAAATGTTGGTACCATTTCATACAAGTTTTGATCGGCCATTCCTAAGATATGCGGGACACATGCACACACATACACACACACACACACACATCGGGACATAACTGCTTTAAGTATAAGGATAATAATATAATAATAATATATAATAATAATATAATAATAATTATTATTCTAATTATAATAATAATAATAATAATAATAATAATAATAATGATAATAATAATAATAATAATAATAATAATACGAACATAATTGAAAATTATAAAATTATAAATAATATGATAAATAATAATTCTTATTTAGAAGAATCAATGAATGATTAGTCGGACTAATATGCTATGCAGCGTGCGTGACAACTTAAGCAGAAGTGACATTATGTGTGAACGTGTTCTGAATCTTCTTGAGTTACAGGCAACGGACTAAAAGCCGCGCCGCCCTGCCTCTCGCGGCCGCTGATTTTGCGATGCACGCGGTCCGACCGTCGTTTCTTATCGCGGTTTGACCGCGTCCAAGCGCGGTTCGACCGCCGGTAAAACATGAGCGCGGTCGGAACGCGCTTCAACCGCCGCATTGTCGCGGTCAGCTTTATTTCAAATAGTTGCCCGCGGTCAGGTTTTCTCTTTGTCTGAGTGATGTGTGATAGATCTGGATTGAGTTGGCCACTACTACACGACTAAGAAAAGTGACCACGCGGAGCGTTGTTGCATAGACTCGACCGCGCCGCGTCGCGGTGCAGCTCGGCTGTCTGAAGGAGCAGAAAATTGAGATTCATAGATGGAAAAAACGAAAAAAAATGCTCTCTTTCGAACCCAGAAGTCTGCGCGAGCGGTTGCGTCGCGTTCGCAAGAAGCCGCCCGCGACTCAGCTTCCACGATAAAACAGGCTTTTGCGGGACTTCAGCGATTCATGTCATTTGTCACAATGGTTCAGAAGGATTTCAAACAGAATTCTATCAAAGCCTGAATGATTCCATTAGCTCATAAATGCATGTGAATGACCCATCGCGTGGAGTGACATTGCATGACATCACCCGTAACGCGTTGTGATGCAACGCGGCAGTCAGATTGATGAGAATATTTGAGAACCACCCGTACAGTACAATTCTCTACATCAAACTCGAGCCCTCGATATTTAGCAATTAGAACACCTATAAGGTTAACTCCTCTCCAATCCAGTTCTTGTCATTCATAGCCTAAGGACCATCCATATTGTCGAATCCCTTCTACCCACCACTCGTTCTTCCTGCTTCCACCGACGCCATCTTCCCGCTAGTACCCCGAGTCCATTTCGGCTGCCGGAAATCAATCAATTTCAGGGTACTCCGCTTACTGAGGGATGCATGCGAGACACTGCAGCGCGAAGATTTCGACATCTCCGAAAGAGGGCGCGGGGAAGCAGAGAGCAAAGCGAGGGACCGGCAGCAAATCGCTCCTTTGGATATGAACGAGGGACTGAGAATCTTTTTGTTTGAGTTTGAAACTTAAAAAACATTATAACATTGGGAAGCCTTCATCACGAAGATTCTAAATGTCTTACGGTGGCTGAACGTGGCTAGCGAGGCCTCAGAAAACGAAGAAAAATTTGTGATAATAACAATCTGGGTCAGAAAGAATGGATCGCAAAAAATATTGGCTGGTTTTCAAAACTACATATTTATCGTGAGCAGCAAGGAGCTACAAAGGCTACCAGCAGTAACTCCTGGCCTCCTTGGAAAGGCTGCAGTCAGACGTCACTCATTGGACATTGCTGGGAACCACTTTTCGCAATCTAAATTTTCTCCGAATTTTTCTTATGGAGAGAATCAGACACATTTGACGGAAAGCATTGATATTGCCTGTAAATCTAAGCAAAAGGAGGCTTGTGGCTTGGGAAATGGCAAAAATATTCGGGTTTGAAAATCTGAAACTTTGTAGAAAAGATCGGTCAGCCGCGGACAGCTTAATTACCTGCTGTCTATACCGTTTACACTGTTGAGGTGGACGTGAAATTATGTACAAAAACCACGAATTACTAGACTTTTCCTTTCGCCAACTCGATTGATTGTGTAAGCCCTATATGCCTTGTTTGCCCGTAAGACATGTGTATGCTCAAAAGAAAGATCTCTCGATGCTGATTCGAAATATGTCCTACAGGCCTCAGTTGGAGCTCTTTGAGCCAAGTTATGACGAAAAGTCGCGATTTCGCGACTTTTGCGGCTTTTTTGAGAAAATTAGTGCGGGTATTGTATTTTCGGAATGCTGCATTGAATGCAAAACTTCCTTTTGTCTGAGAGTCTGAACCAGGAACTCCAAGGTTGGGGGGGGGGGGCAAAAAACATTTTCAAGAGGGCATTTGCTATGATGTTTTCAGAGACGGTTAGTTTTGAGCGGTATCCATGTGAGTTTGTCATAAAAGTCCGTAATAGGGAATAAAGAAATACTTTGAGAAGGGAAGCACGGTGAGGGAGATCAGTCCCAATGGTGTTCCATCGACGGGAATTTCTAAGTTCTCAACAAGAAGCCGTAATAATACTGTTGGGTTGCAAGAGTTGAGCGACATCTTCAGGGTTCCAGTTTCATGTAAGAGGTTCAGTGGTCAGTAGCCGATTTTGAATACAGTGGCGCATTTTTACTCGAATGCGTAGTGCTTTTGGCTCCGTTACCATTAGCAAGGTAGAGAATATAGTTGAGCACAGAAATACCTTATTTTGATTGGAACTACTGCTATCACAGCTATTTCGGGCTCATTCTTCGGCGCGAAGGACTGTAAAATTGATGAAGTGAGATATTTTATTAGAAGACTCGTTCCCGTGTTTTGCTTTTCTGAATGGCGTTCTTCTTCACTGTGACGGTTATTGTCTATAAACTGTCATCAAAGCACCGCGTAGACATTGTGGACTTGAAAATCATCATGGCAGAAATTCTCGCAGCAAACGAAATCAAATCCGGCAACCTCCGGCTGAGAATCGGTGCCTTAGACCACTCGGCGGGGACAGTTGAAGGGAGCGTTAATACAGCGCTGGTCATTCTCGCCGCTTCTACCTTTATTGCAGAAAGGGCTCAGATCTTTTTTCGACTAAATATTACTCCGGCAGCAAAGCAAATAGGGTGCCCTACGACTACTTAAGAGGTAGTCGATCACAGAAGCAAGGTTGTGTGGGTAGTTCTAGCAGTCCGGTCTTGTCAATACCTTGCGAAATGTTTATGTTTCTTGTAAGTCGTTTTCGATCCAAAGTCATCGCTGGTGCTTTTTTGCTTTCGAAAAGCGCATAATGCATTCATTCCCTACCGCACTCCGGTTTCATTTTTGTCTTTGTTGAATATGTTCTTTTGTTTTCTGGAAAACTTTCTGGGCTATATGAGTTGCTAACGTGTAATAATAGCTTTTTGATACGTTGGTTGTTGGATATAATAGTGCAATAAATATGCATTAACCAATATGTGATCTTTGAGACGATTATAGAACCTGAATTCTATAATCGCCATAGTGAATGACCTAAAACTGGCCAATAGGTGGAAATTTATGGCGAAAAGAGTGAAAGACGAGAGCGATCGTCGCCAGCGGAGGGGCGGGGCGTCGACTTTGGCGAGAATCGCCCTCATTCCTCACCAGCTCGGGCAACGGAAATGGCTAGAAGTTCACCAGTACGCGAAGGACTAGGACGATTCTAGAATCAAGGGAGGCGACTTTCGTTAAAGTCGACTCTCGACGAGGGTTTTGGCAACGATCGCCCCCAACTTTCACCAGCTGATTCTAACCAATCACCCATATGGTGAAGGTTTAGTCCACATTTTGCCCGAATCGTTGACTTGTTCGTCGGCGATTCCCAGTTTTGTCTGACAAGGAAAGTATACAAAGCGTAGGTCGGATCTGCCAAAACGACTGGTGTCGTTAGTATCTCTTGTGGCTCAATAGTAAAACTGTGCAGTATCCTGCCCCGAGCCGCAAGTTCCAAGAAGTTACAAGCTTAAGAAGCTCGTTTTCTGTGCTTTTTGTACCTTTCAAAAAGTGCATTAGTCTTCGGAAAATACGTAACGGACATCATAAATGTGTTCAGCGCCCAAAACTACCCCCCTGGGCGAAGTCTCGGTGAAGGCACATTTTCCATACTTTGTCCAGACTGACAGCGTTTTGGACTTGTACGGACTTTCAGTTGGGCGTTCATTTCTACCAATTGTGGGCTCTGGAAGCGTTTTAGAAAAATGTTCCAGATTTGACTTAAAATTCTTCCAGGGTGGTTTTTTGGGGCGCTGATCACGAATCTGTAGTTTATTAGTCGATTTTCCAAAGTTTTCAACTAATTTTGTTTGAAGCTGCCCAACCGGGGAAAATTTCGAGGGAAAAACGCCACTTTCGAGATTTCCAGTTTTCTACGATAGATATGTCTCAAAATCATTTGCTGAGGGTTATTTGGAGTGCTAAACACGAATCTGGAGTCCGTTTATCAATTTTTTGCAGATTACGGTAGATTACGGTGGGTATGCGGTAGTTTGGTCAAAATCTCAGATTTTACTCAAAATTTGTATGTGGGGGTTATTCGGGGTGGAGAATACGAATTTAACGTCCGTTTGTCGATTTTCAAAATACTAAGGTGGGTTTTGACCCCTAAATGACATGTTACCAACCGTAACCTTCAGTAAACCTCAAAATTCCTTTTTACTTTTACCTCATTTTTACTATTGAGCCAGAAGAGATACTAACAATACTAGTCGTTTTGGCAGATCCGACCTACGCTTTGTATACTTCCCTTGTGAGGCTAATCGCCAACGATTGTCGGAGAAGTTGCAACTATCGCTACGAGGGAAAAGAGGGCGCAACAGGCCACTCCCTGGCAGGCAACACGCGAACGTTTGGCAGAGTGCGTGGCGTATCCGCAGGTAATGATAAAGGAGTTCGCGAATAATGTGATAAATGTTGAAATATATGCCATTTTAGATTGAAAGGAACATGAAGAAGAATGAATATATGTACGCATATGTATGTTATGTATGTACGTCTTCGTTTTCTGAAAATTTTCTGTTTTCTGCCCATTTTGGCCTTTCTGTTTTCTGTTTGCTTTTTTCTGACAAACTCGATTTTCTGTTTTCTGAAAATTTTTTGAAAAATTTCCGCACACGCCCTGATCACCGGTCAATGTGGTTTCGATCGCGCGCCGCGATCTACCCTCGCAGCCCCGTCCATTCACCAGACTAAATAAATTCTACGAGCGGACGTATTCAGAGGGCGCGCGCGTCGCGACCAGGGGTGTCCGGAAATTTTCGTTTTCTGGCCGTTTTGGCAATTCTGTTTGTTTTCTGAAAAATTAGCGAAAATCAGAAAAAAATACCGACAACCAGCTATGTGGAACAAGGCAGCTTATTTAGTAGTTCACGAGGCTTTGCTCTTGTGTTCAATTTTGTGATTGCTGCTAAAGGCAGGGTCCTCCATAAAAACGGTTTTTGTGGTATCCTCATGATAAAGTAGATCTGGTCATCATAAAAATGATTATAGATGAAAAGTCGAAGGAAAAACATTTAGGAGCAAGATATTGCTGGTTGTCAGCCTGCCCACAATTGACTATATTTCTATAAATGCTTGTTTTGCCGCCTTTCTCCTTGCTCTTACACCCTATTCATACTTTCGCGAGCCGGCAATGATTATGGGTAGAAAATGAGAAATCAGATGTTTGATTTTGGTACCAGACGTCAAATTTCTCATTTTCAACTGATTTTTCGCCGCTCTTGCCGCTTCCGCAAGAGCATAAATAGGGTGTGAAAAAAACCAGCATTTATGAGAATCTTGCTAGTTGGGGTGACGGCACCCACCCACCAATCAGCCGTTTTAACTTGTTTCTGTGCGTTTCTCGTGCCACTTTTCTCGTTTTTGTGATGGCCAGACCGGCATTCCCATGAGGAGAACTCAACAATCGATTCTATCGCGAAGCCTGCTCACGTACTCGTACAGTAGTACTTCGGCACCATAGGGGTTGCATCACAGGGCAGACGTCGAATTCAACCCTTCGCTGTCAGCAGCAGCTGCTGCTAACAGCGTTATATGATTCCAACGCATGCTGAGAATGAACCCCTCGATATTGGCAGCAGCTGCTGCTGACAAGGGGCTGACTCGGGTTTCGCACCTGGGATGCGACCCCCTATTGTGCTGACGTACTGGCGTGCTCTGAGAGTTTCACCCGATCAATCGAGAAATGGTCGGGAAGTAGCTGGTCGCCGCGAAATGGCCGAGAAATAGCCGCCAAATAATGCTGTCCAAGGGGTTTACACGACGCGACGCATTCCCGAGGCATGATTTAGATGTCAACACCGCTGTAGGTACAACTACCCAAGTTTGCGGTACAAGGACACTGTCTAGCACCAGGGGGCCCCGCCCAACCGCTGGAGGCCCTGGCGGCTGCTCGGCGATCCGGTGAAGGCCGCGTCGCGTGTCGGCGTGCCTGTCACGTCTTGGTTATTTCTCGGCTATTTCATAAACAACATGGTCCGCGTGCCGCGTAATATCCGAGAAACAACCAAGAAGTATTCGAGAAACAGCACATCAGGAACCGCTGTGGATCCCAGAGGGACCCGCCATTGACGTGTCATTGCTACTATCAATGTCTTATTGGTCATTTGTGCAGTCTCGTAGATATTGCATTACAGGTATAATAAGGGCGTTCAGAGTTACACTCTCTTTTCATTTGAAAAAAATAGTTCTAACACAATCAATATTTTTTCTGAAAATTTTTCTCTTTATGTTTTCTGGCCGTATTGGCCTTTCTGTTTTCTGACAAACTCGATTTTCTGTTTTCTGGTGGCGACGCGCGAGGGTTTCAAAACAGACCTCATGCCAGTTTGTTTTGTGACATTGATTACCTACCACCTACACAAGGTTGTTTAGTAGAATATCTACCTTCTTAAGGTTTGTTTTCAGGGTGTTTTTGTTTTCAAAACTACGTTGTTTCTTTCTCAGCGTGTAGTTCACGAAACGAGGTTTTGCCGTTGTTTATCGGAGGCAGAACAACTTTTCTCGGAAACGATTCTTGTCGTTCAAACTGTCTTTGGAGCGCTGTTTTCAGATCATAGTTCTCGAAATTTCCTCAATAGCTCAGATTTTTACAAATCCTTACTTTGAGCAACGTATTTAAGGAACAAAGTCTCGGAAAGTATCGCTGATCACTGAATGGGAGGAAACCGCGACACTGCTATGACTGCTTATCATGAAAGTAGAGCGGTTGTTTCTAAGAAAACACAATGGTAGGAGGGGAGAAACAACCTCTTCTCTCCCAAGATAGTGATATAATAGCTACAACGCGGCTTCCTGGAGATAAAATACAAACCATACAACGGACAGGATAGACCACTCAAAAAAAAAACTGATCAGTCAGGATAACGAGAGGGAGATCCTTCACAAAGACCCGTGCGATGAAATTCTAACTGCCAGCGTCTTCCTCACGCAAATCATACTTCAGAAATGCAGCATAGTCGATGAGAATTCCAAAAGCGGTGTCAGCCATGTTGCAGGCAAGCACTTCTTCCGCCGAGATTCTGTAGTTAAACACATTTCATTCCAAGTGATCTCGTAAGGTTGAAATCGGCGCACCTGTTCGGATCATCTGGTTTGATAATATCAATAACTTCATCTATAATGTCATCGGCGTTGTAATTCGTTCCCCAACTTCCCATGGTATAAAGGTTGTGCAACATGCTTTCAACCTTGAAAAGACAATAACAAGAATCAGGAAAACAATACTCGTATGTATTTAGAAACAGTTACCATCAACTTTATTTCGTCACGATCTAAAACACCGTCGTCTCTCAAATCAAGCATACGGAAGATCCACTTGACAGATGCAGGTCGCTGAACAAGGAGAAGCAAACAATATGTAGGAAAGTTTCTTTTTTTTTTCCTAATTCCTAACTAATTCTATCTATCACTTTTTTGGCGGAGATGTCTCTAACGTAATAACATAACGGTTTCCTCATACTTATCTGAAATGAACGTCGACTGTGTCACATTTCTGGATCTAATTTTTTTTCTGTTTCTTGAAGTCCCGATTGTGGCCTTGCCTCTGATCTGCTTCTACTACTTGTATCTTGTTTACGTGCATATTTCTGATTAACTCGTTTTCCACAAATCACCTAGTTTCACCCAGCCTGAGATGCCGACACGTGGGTCTTGGTGGTGTTGGTGGGCCTACGAAGTTGGTACCCGGAGCCGTTTAATACTTTACTCGGCTTGCAGTGTTGGCCTCCCACTCAGGGGTGTGCGGCAATTGCCGTTTGCCGATTGCCGGCCATTTTTGGGGTTTGCCGTTGCCGTTGCCGTTTGCCGAAATTTAGGTCTAAAACGGCAAATTTTCGGCAAAATTTCGTTGAAACAACAAGATTTGCCCTCACCGCAGTCTGTGTTGGTCAGCGATTCGGAGCTGCTACAAATAATTTTTTGACTAGTTCCAGCTTCTGGCTCATTCAGTGTATAATTGTACCCTTTGAATCGGTAACTTATGAAAACATCTTGACTGGGTGATCAGAGGAGTTCGTTTGAGTTCTAAATTGTTTGGGAGCCTCCAGATGTCTTTTTTTAAACATCAAAATCTTAACCCTTTGAGAATGCCAAAATTGCTAAAAAAACCTTTTTCAGAGGCATACTGCAAGTTCTAAGATTACAAAACCAAGTCATATCAAAGCTGTAGCGCAAAATCAGCCTTATTTAGAGGTATGAAGCAGTGGATAACTCGTGTATATACTCAGACTTTCGTGGGGAAGTTCCCGAGAACGACAGCAGAACTTCCCTCGAATTAACTGGGGAACTTCCCACGAATCGAGGGAGGCGAAGGGGACCTCGCCAGCAGATCTTCCCTTGTTCTCCCGAGCGCCAGTCTTCCCCAAGCTGTCGCAACCCAACACCGATTGGTCATTGATTCATCAAAAGTCAGCTTGCCGAATCTCGCTGTTTTCAACAGTTTGATTGGGCCAAAAATATTTACCTTCGACGAAAGGTTACAGAGAAGCTTGTTATCTCCCCTGAAATCCGGACAGTCCTTGAGTGGAAAATCTGCCCTTCAACTTGCGGAGTGCGAGACCACCTTGAGGGTAGCTAGTTCTCATCGCCGGCTTTGTTTTCTCATTCATCGTGCTCGGGGGGAGGCCATGGGAACAACCGTGAGGCGAACCTCCCTTGTTCTCCCCCTGAGTCGACTGTTTCCAACGCCTCATCGTTGTGTATAATTCGAGGGGAGAGGGGACCCTCCGGGGGGACGTCTCGCTGCTCTCCCTCTCAGATATTCGTGGGGAAGTTCCCGAGAACGACAGCGGAAATTCCCTCGAAACAACTGGGGAACTTCCCCCGAATTGGGTGGAGGCGAAGGGGACGTCTCGACAGCAGAGTAATGGGGGAAGTTTCCACAGCAGGAGTTCTCTTGTTCTCCCGACTGCAGGTCTTCCCGCGACCTTCCGACAGCAGGTCTTCCCATTGTTCAATGATTGATCAAAAATCAGCTTGCTAGAACTCGCTGTCTTCAACAGTCTCCTGTTCCTGAAAAACTGCGATCGGTCCAAAAATATTAACCTCTGACTAAAGGTTATAGAGAAGCTTATTAGCTAATCTGTAAACTAGACAGAGATGCCTTACGTAGTCCTTGAGTGGCAGATCTACCCCCTCAACTTGCAAAGTGCGAGACCACCTCGCGACTAGCCCGTCTGCATCACCGTATACGCTGCGGCTTTGTTTTCGCGTTCATCATGTTCGGGGGGAGGCCATGGGAACAACCGTGAAGCGAACTTCCCTTGTTCTCCCCCCGAGTTGACTGTTTCGAACGCCTCATCGTTGTGTATTAATCGAGAATCAGGTCTATTGTCCTCGGGAACTTCCCCACAAATATCTGAGTATTCCCACTCCGCGTCGGTTGGTTGGCTGATGGTAATAAGTGGGACAGGAAAATTATCAATTCTACAAACACTTTGTCCGGCTTTTCAAAAGTTGAACAATATTCACAGCGGTCATTAAAGGCAGTGGTCAATAATATCTCCGATTTCGAGATTATTAGCTGAAATGAAAGGTTGACTTAATAACAGAGCTGGGTTTGCTAGGAAATGTTGTAAAGATGAAAAAATGAAAAATCTTTGAAGGCAACAATTAAAACCGCATTCAATTTTTCACCAGAAAGTTCGAGACCCATGGCGAGCAAACAATAGCAATATACTGCCCAAAACTTGAACCTGGTGTACTCACTCCACCCACTTCCTCGGTAGCCACAGGGGAGGCGAGTGGGGCGGGTAAACCACATTCAAGTTTTGGGACCGTATGAAGCGATTTATTGCGTTTCTAGCCGACAGCTGTAACTGCCCTCGTGCCAGCTTGTAGGCCGAATACGCAGAAGGGGAAGAGCCTAAGAGCAGTCCAGCTGGCTAGCACACTGCACGCGGCGCTCCAACAACGAAGTGAGCTCAGCGGACTTCCGTCGCGCGCGTCTCATGTACCATTCAAACGCCCCTCATTCTGTGCATTCGATCAACATGGCCCTCGGAGCTCTTGATTTGAAAATTCGAAGGCTGCTCTTACCGTGGACACTACATTCAACTAGACTAGTCTCACTCCATTCCTGTAGCTTCACAAGGGTAACCATTCAATCGTAGTTTGAAGTGAGCGAAATTGAAATCCTTGAGCCTACTACTTGCTACTAACAGTAAAAATTGTGACTCCGGTCATAACCTAAACCGCGCGCTGCTGATCGCGGTGTGAACTGTCTTTCGCCATCAATCCCGACCAATCATAGCGTATTCACCCTTCTATTCGCACCTGATTGCGGTACCAGCATCGTCCACAGTCTTTATGTCGGCTCACACTCCCATCCCACCAATCTTGCTTACGGTTTGCTGATCGTCCCCGGATCGACTAGGCTGGGACGCGCTGGCCGTAGCTTCCTTTCAGAAAATAATTTGCGGGCCTGTCACACTTTGCACTGCTCAAGAAGACGCCCATCCTTTGAATCTCTAGCATTGATTTGTACGGAAACTTCAACTGGAGAGGAATTAACAGAATTATCGTCGGCGATGGAGAAGCTCACAGCCTTGTTGATTTTGGTAGTGACTCTTGATCACCTGGGGCTTTCAAGTAGCTTGAGATTTATAGGATTGTTCTTCCTGTAAAGGCTCTTGAAACGTCAGGCTCATAGTAACTGGCAGATATTGCATGGAATACGACATGACTAACAAGGAAGGGTTGCCTACATCAGATCGAGTTTCGGGATGCACTTTTAATATGTTCTAGAGGGAGGGCAGTGTTCCAATATCCCACACTCAGAATCTGCTAAATGCCTCATACAGTCCCTAAAAAGCTCCAAATTTGAGAAAGGCCAGAACGGCTTGGACAAAGTGAGTAGAGCTGATTTAACGATTGAATTACCTTTGTGTATGTTCAGAATAGATCAGAATTTGGGCATCTGCATAATTTCTGATCTAAACAGAATCAATGCACCAAAATTTTCTAAATCTATTCTGAACACATCTAAAGGCAATTCAATTGTTAAATCGGCTCTACTCGTTCTGGCTTTGATCGAATTTTCACCTTTTTAGGGACTGCCTGAGGCATTTAGCAGATTCTGAGCATGGGATACTGGAACACTGTCCTCACCTAGAACATATTAAAATTGCATCCCGAAACTCCTTCTGAAGTTGGCAACCCTCCCTTGTACGCAAATGTTGGTGTATAATAGCACAAAACAGATTTTGCCGTTTGCCGGTCATTTTTGGGGTTTGCCGTTGCCGTTGCCGTTTGCCGAAATTTGAAATTACTTTGCCGCACACCCCTGCTCCCACTGCCCTTCGCCACCATACGCTCCCACTTAACCCACCCCATTTTATGATTGTTAACTTGATCTTTTTCCTAACCTGTATCTTTGAAAATCTGTTTTACTATCTTTGCTGTATTTCTTTTCTATGTCGGTGTGTTCCTATTAACATACGATCCCTAAATCGATGTCATTGTTCAGTAACCGATAAACTAATTAATTAATTAATTAAAGGTGAAAGCAAATGGTAAACTGGTTACGGACATTTCTGGTAGTGATCGCAACGTCAAGACACACGAATCCACGGAAATCCATCTCCAGATGTGGCTGCTCTGGCTCCTTGAAAAGCTTCTGTTTCGCGAACACCCTTTCCAGAAACAACGGCGTGATACTGCAACTAAAACAACAAGCCTACCACTTATCACAAAGAATATGAGATTTTTCGAACTTTTTGAGGCAGTGAACAGAGTAACGTTTTCAGATTTTCCAGCGGGTGGTGCGCGCGGTGCATTTTGAACTTGATCTTTAATTCTTTTAGTTTTAAACTTTATGGACAGAATTTGATAACTTTGCAGCGTCGAAATTTGCGTGTCCCTCAACACCTTATCCTGCATTTTGGAGCCGAATTTACTCTGTTCCTTCGCGCGCTTGTGAGGAGCAAGGAAGAGAAACTGAGTGTGGTAGAGAAGAAGACGCACGCGATGAACGGAAATATATATTGCTCCGATACAAAGGATATATGGTCTGTTTAATCACTGAACCTCTGTCTCAATGTGTACCAAACTTCGGAGCGCAAAATAGACTTGAATAAATGGTTAGAAAAAGCACTAGGGGTATCCAATAAATGCCGCGTGGTCATTTTCGGCCACGGTCCTTATGCACGTAAACGCAGAGAAGGACACTTCGAAGCACAGGTCGTCAGCTCAGAAAGTAGGTGCTCGCCACCCGCTATCCTGAGTGCGATAGCCCCTCGCCGCTTTGAAGGCTGGGGAGCTAAGCAGTCGCAAGTGGCGAGCTCTTGCTTTTCGAGAGCTCGCCACGCACTCGCCATAATACGTCGACGAGCTCTTATAGCGCTCTTCACCGTTTAAAGGGTAGCGCGTAGCGGGCTCCCGCTATTTTGTCCCCCACAAAACGTTCATGAGCTCTCCTTTTGGTCTTGGTCCAATCCCCTAGACACCCTACCCTCTCTTGAGCCCCACCCACATCCCAGTCTCCCAACCACCCTCTCCCCTCCCCAACCCCCTGAAGGAGCTCCCGTAGCTCATCACCAAAATTGGAGGCTCCTTTAAAGAGTTGCTCGAGGCGACCTTCCAGAACCGGTTCCGAAAACCGACAGATCACTCGGTTAGCAGAGAAGATCGTGATCGATCGTCCAAACGTGTTTACTGATATGACATCGATAGGAGCTGTGGCGTGCGACCCATTCGCACTTAGGTCGCCAACCTGCGTCCAATGAACTGTGCACGCGATGGGCTACACACTTATGGCTTGTGCTCGCGACATGCTATATGCTAGCTGGTGGCGAGCACCTCAGAACCATAGGGTAATCGGTGGCGAGCTAGGCCTAAAATGAGCGCGAGTGGGGTCACTGACGTTCTGAGTGTTCAAAAACGTATAATCGCGGAAGTCCTAGGACCTTCTTGCAGAAGACTACGGCATCGAAAGGCTGTCATTCTTCTACTTCTTTGCAACCACAATGAGGGTTGTGTCATAGGTGAAGAAACTGGGCGACCAGAAGAGGATTCGTCCATAGGTCCATTGTAGTCAGCATGGTTGGTCTTTCCGGACAGTTAAATGAATGTGCGGTGTTATGACCGATGGAACCGTAGTACGGGCATACATCAGATTTGCTGCTGTCAATCTTGCTGACGTAGGGCATAAGAATTGTAGAGTAGCCGAATTCGTTCTTGCTGTGAGTCGTGCCACCTTTGCAAGTTGACTTTGTTTGGAGCATCGGCGAATGGCTTTCTAAAAGCTAAAAATGCACCCGAAAAACGATTTTTGTCGTGAACACTGCCTCTAGGGACCGTGGATGAGGAAAAACACTTCTACTTACTCTCTGTAATTGCTACACTCTTCCAGGGAAACCAGTCCAGAACGGTCTTTATCACAAAATCGGAACTGATCCAGAACTCGCATAAACCTGTTTGGTGAGCACCTAAAAATACCAACAGATTCGAGCAGGGCTGTGTAGCTTGCCAACGGTTCGAGGGGAGGGGTCGTGAATTATAAGTGAAAATTTAAAGATTGGTACGCGGGCGTCATTTTTCTAGACGAATTTCTTTATGAGTACTCATATAATAAATAAAAAAAGCAACAGAATGTTATAGAAATTGAGATGAAAATTCTAATTCACCAATATAAAGAAAGAAAAGGAGAGAAAGTTTAAATTTTTTCACAGGGGTGACCGTAAGATTCTTAGGAAGAACTCCTCAGCAGAGCGTGGGGGGATCCTTAGAAACGGACTGCTGGACCATGCATACCAGCCGAACACTCTGCCGCAAAACCTCACAATGCTCAGAAGGGAACTGATGAAGTCTGCGGCATTCGTGAGGTGCCCTCCATTTTAAAGGCATCGTGCGCGCTGAAAACCATGTCTCGTTTTTGAGCGTTTTTGAGTTGTTAAACCCCTATAGTAACTAAAGTTAGCGAAAAGCCCCCTCGAAAACGTTAACTTTTCAAGAAAGAACCGTTTTAAAAACCTTCTGCAAATCATTTGAAATTCGCGCCGGCATCGACTCGGGATAGTTACGCGGATGGCGCAAGGAGCAGTTCTACAATTTGTCCATTGGCGCAGCGTTGGAAATAATTCGCCGACGACTACAATGCACTGACTGCACTGACTTGCACTGACTAACAAAAATACTCACCTGGGCCCTGCACATCGTCCTCGCTCGTTGTGTGACGAGAAATTTCCAGTCGTTAGTGCCACTTTCGGCCGACGGTGCGTCAGCGTACAATGGCATGCCCTGTACTTAGCGACGCGACGTTCTGCTCAAATATTGCGAAAGTGCCAAATGACTGACGGAACTTTCCACTTCCTCTATGCTCACAATGGTACATTTTTGAGCAGCCAAGCTCGTTGTACGTTCTCACAGGGGCCCGAGGAAGGGATTGAGCATAAAAAATGGAAAGTGGATTTCAGCGCGTACGATGCCTTTAAACCTCCCCATTAGCGTGAGGTAGTGCTGCACGTCCTTTAGACCTCTCTTATAGTTCGACGACAGGCCACAGTTCCACCCGGTCGGTAAGTGAAGCACCCGAAACGAGGACAAAACCTGTCCACCGCAGGGCCAATGTGGTTGCTCTCCATTTCATGTGCGAAAATTGAGTCGGGTGACCGCGCAAGTAGCCCTTCTGACTGGCTGGAAACCTTGTAATTCCTTCCGTTAGGTTGATTAGTGCAGCAATGCGCATTTTTCTGTTGCCGTTATGTTGTTTTTCATGTTTCCGTGCTTCAGCTTCCTATGGTTTATTTGTTTTTTGAAAAGTCGTTTTGAATATTCTTTCTGCACATCGCCTGTCGAGACGATTTTCTTGCCGATATATTTGAAGCAGTTCATTTTATTGAGGTCAGCACTATAATTTGACCGAGTCGAATGATTCGAAGAATCATTCGACTGAAAAAGTCGACTTCGAATTATTTGAAAAGTCGAATATTCGAAAAAGGCGAATCTCCGACTTTTTTGAAAAGTCGAATATTCGAAAAAAATCTGAAAATGTAAAAATATAGTCAGCACAGTCTTCTTCTTCTTCTTTGCAGCCGCAGGAAGGTTTTTGTCAAAGGTTCAAGAAACGGGCGACTGAAACCGGATTCGTCCACAAATCCATTGTTGTCAGAGTGGTCGGCCTCTTTGGGCAATCAAATAGGTGTTCAGTTGTGTGGCCACGGCTACCACAGTCCGGGCCTTCGTCAGGCTTACTGCGATCGATCTTATGCAAGTATGACATCAGCATAGGGGAATGACCGCAGCGTAACGAGGCAAGGGTACTTCTAGCCCGCCTACCGAGTTCCATCTCGGTGTTGCTGACTATGGGTGGTACGACCCCCAATATGGGATTGACGGTCATCCTACTCAAGTGATCCCTGACGAACTTGGTGTGCTCCGCACGTAAAAGACGCAGACGATCCAGTTGGGAGTCCGTCCATCGTTGTATATTGACTTTCTCGGGAGCATCCGCAAAAGGCCTTCTGATATGTCTCTCTCTCACGGGATTCATGATCCTTCTTGATGGAAGATCAGGCTGCTTGACAATGTTAATAACCAGTTGCTGCGCTTGGAGTTGGCAGTGCTCCTTAACCGGCAGAACTCGGGCCTCAGCATGAAGATGTTCCATTGGGGTGCTTTTAGCACACCCTGTGGCAATCCGAAGTGCAGCATTTTGAACTCGCTGCATCTTTGTCCACGATGAATCCGATATCATGTGCTGCCATACCGGTGCAGCGTACTCCAATGCCGGCTGCAATACTGCCTTGTAGGTGGTCAAAATTGTCTCCTTGCTACTTCCCACGACGTTCCTCCCAGAGCTCGTAGAACGTTGAGCTTTGCTTTCACTGTAGCCTGTTTCTGCTCAGTATTCTTGTGGAACCTCAACGAAGGATCCAATACTAGGCCGAGCAGCTTAGGGAAACGTGCGGCAGGCAGACGAGCGTCTTCCCAATTCACGACGGGGTGAGCGCAGTGTTCCTTAGGGTCAGTGGAGAAAACTGATACAGATGATTTAGCGGCAGAGACAGTGAGCATCATATCATCGAGAAAGCTCTTCAGAACGATGAGGTAGCTATTGATCTTGCGTGCAGCTATATTAATGTCTCTGTCTCGGCACAAGATGGTGATGTCATCCGCATACGCAACGACTTTGATGTCACTTGGGGGATTTACCGAAATGTCGTCCGGTCTGCCGCGCTGTATGCAGCAGAGTGCTGGCCTGCCACCGAAGGGGCAGAGCGAAGGCTCGGTGTAATGGAGACGAAAATTCTACGCGACCACGTAACGAACGACGCCATCCGGAAGCGTTTTGGTGTCGCTCCGATTGCCGAGAAACTGCAAGCATCTCGATTGCGATGGTATGGGAATGTTCTTCGCGCTGAAAGTGGCACTCGCAAGGCTGAGCTCAACCTTGACGTGCCCGGAAAAAAGACCCAAAGAACGGCCAAGGCAGCGGTGGATTGATACGCTGCGCACCGATTTGAAAATTGCCGGCGTGCACCCTGACCAGGCGCATGACAGAGAAAAATGGCGCCAGCGCATAGGAAGAGCGGACCCCGCATTCGAGAGGGACAAACGCTAAAGAAGAAGAAGAACTCAGTAATGTGGATGCTAGCCAGAGCTACAGATGTACCTTCGTTGTACACCCTACCCAAGGCTGGATAGCTTAGAGCTTCGATGCCAAAGTAGTGTAATCGGTGTAGCGAGAAGCGTTGTTTTAGTCCCTTTGACGGGGTGTGACTCCTCATCTTTGTTTTTCTGGCTTCGTGTTTTGGGACTTCGAGGTTAAGAGCGTTTCATGGTTTTGCGACGTCGGTCTATCAAAGCCCCTATATGTCTTAGGATCATAACACAACAGGTGCTCAGATATTGGGCCTCCAAAAGAAGTAAAGAGGTACGAGAAACACTTTGGTCCCACTTTCGTATCTTGAGTTCAAGGGGTTCTTCATTTTCAAAACGTTATTGTCTCTCAATAATCTTTCTGCAACATTTGCCATTTTGCCGTCGTTGTTTCCCATAATGTGGTCGAAATAGCGCCAGCAAGGCACATCATCTACCATGGCACGTTCTTCATATTATAGTTCCTCTAAAAAAGATGTCAGCTGGGATAGGGTATGGCTCACGTGGTCAAGAATTAGAAAGATGGGCCCATCGAGGAGTATAACCGCAGCAGTCACAGCTCTTCCTCAGCAGTCACAGCTCTTCCTTTGATACTTTCAGTTGTATCTGCGTTCGCCAAGGCTTGAAGGCACCTCATCAACACGGGGTAGTTGCGTAGGATTTTTGCTAGCGCTTGCTGCATGCTGGCCGACCAGCGTACCTGATGTAGCACCCCTTTTCGAGTTACGGAAAGTTCATCTGTTCTTGAGCGAGCCGATATGCGTAGTTGTTCTGAGCTATGTGCTGCGTAGACGCTGAAAAGAAACCCTAAAACAAAACAGATTTAGATACCTAAAATTTATTTTAATCATATTGGATTCACAACTGCTCTCACAGTTCCATCGAGTGTTGTCTCATCATCTACCATGCGCTAAAGTTTTGCGTGAACGCCGTTTATGTGCACTGTCATCACAGATACACCGTCGGCAGACAGGGCCATCACCTTTCTTATGACAAACGCGAAGGGCTTGTGAGAAAGACCATTCTGCATGTCTGCCCATGAATCCTCCTCAATTAGAAAATTCCTGAATGCGTCGACGATGTCTTCGGACTTCCGCTTTCTAATTCTACTAAAGAGAAGTGAAAAGTTACGGGTGTGTAGGAGGGTGAGATAAACCTTATCAGAAACACAATCCATTTGCGATCGGTGTCGGTAATACCGTCGGTCAACAGAGGAAAGGGGAGGTTGTTTCCCTTTGAATATTTCAGCAAATCAAACTTCATGTGCGGTGCAAATTCTTGACCATACGCTTGGCAGATGTGGGATCGTCACTCGATTCAGCAGGCATCGCATCGGACTTCATTGCCATCACAATAAGAGAATTATTTAGCGAACGCTAGACTTTCCTAAGCAGCGATACCACATACGAGATAGGATCGAAAGCTTAGTTTGAAGACATCATCCATGCTGAGAAAAGTTGCAGCATTCTGCGCTAAAACATGAGATTGAAACGGTTTTCTGCGAGAATGCCGCCTCACCGCTATTGAAAAAAATTTATCCGAAGCTTTCAAATTCTCAGCATCGCAAGTTCTATCTCGTCTGTCTCTGCTAGCACCTACAGCGTTGTCGCAAGCTTCAGCGATTGAGCTCTCATTATGTGAACGACCTCATACTCTTTCCACTCCATTTTTTGCACCCTTTGCATAAGGTCTGCAAATATTTTTGCATCAGGTCAAAGCTTTTCATGCCTCTTCTGTGGCAGACCGTGACCAGAAATTCTCAGTTGGTAGCGAAACTTAAACTATTGTTTGGTGCACATAACACCTCATACCTTTGGGTGCTGAAGCTCCTAGAGGAGGAAAAATATTCCGAAAAATAACACACGAATGCCGTTTCTTGCTCTGCAACCTTAGAAAGATAGCACACAACATCTCCGTCATCATTTAATACCTTAGTACTCGAAGAGTCGAAACAAGTTCAAAATCGTGCCAGCCGAAATCAAGCGTCTGGAAATGGCCGAATGTCAGTTTCAAAAAAAAGTACCCAGAACGAGGGTACCAATCGACTGGAAATGTTCCAAAAATCATTTCTAGATAGGTGGAAAAACACCTTTTCCCAAAAACTGAACTTCGCCTGTCACCCCTCCGGACATCGAAAAAATCGGCCAAAAAATCGAAAAAGGGTCGTCTATATGCATGACGTAGTGCAAGAATGGAAACTGTAGACAGATGTTAGAAAATGTTAACGTCCGGAGATGAGCTCATAAAATCGATTTTGAGCCGAGTTATGGCCGTTCAAATGTGCGGTGGTCCCACGGTGGTCCGAAAGCTCCACCGGACCACCGTGGCCAAAAACGGAGGGCAAAGATTTTTCCGGTTTCTGAAGTGCTTTTCAGCTTTCCATATAGTTTTCCAATATCGGCAGCGCATGAAACGCTATTCATCCCCTTTGGAATGGTGAGGCCCCAAAAATTGAAAAAAACTCCAAAGTGAAAATAGTCAGTAACTTCTGCCAATTTTTCACTTTTTCTAGAGGGTCGCTTTTTAGCCGAAAAATGTCCCTCTCAAGGGGGGGGGGGTCGTTGTTCAGGACGACCCTGCATTGGAACCTCTTCGCCGCGAATGTAGAGGTGAGGATTAGCCAGCATAAACGATAGCTGCGAGGGAAGATCAAAATGCAGAGCTCTCACATAACAACCAGAATTTAGGTAACGAATTCATTTACACCTGGCCAGCCAACCCAGAATATCAATAATTAAATATATATGGGATTTCCAGTGGGGTTTCAGTTGCGAGCGACGACTTACTCCTGCGACCTCGTTTATTTGCTAGACTAGAACTAGCGACAAGTTTTTATATCCTTTCCAGTTTACATGAATCTAGCTTTACACGTTGCCTTCCATGATCTGAAGCCCACGTCATAGTTGGACGACAGACCGAAGGTCTACTAGCTACATACAGTTCAACTCCGCATTGCCGTTCAGTCCGCAAAGTGCACGCTGCTTGCGAAAGCGTGCTGCGGCGCGGTAGCGAGTATCCTCAGACAGGGATGTGGGATCACCCGGGCGGTTTTTGCCTTTGGTGCCCGGGTGATCCCACCGCCCGGGTGATCCCACATCCCTGTCTGACGACACTCGCAACCGCGCCGCAGCACGCTTTCGCAAGCAGCGTGCATTTTGCGGACTGAACGGCAATGCGGAGTTGAACTGTATAACTGCGTTCGCTGCCCTCTCCAAATCACCATGTTTTGATGGTATAACAGTTTTAGGTCATTCTCAGGAATTCGCTGAGCAGCTAGGGCACTGAAACGGCCTCTCATTTTCTGAGCAGCATCATGGAGATATCTGGTGACGACCGCCCACCAGTTTGTGATTGGTGGATGGACTCAGCGTTACAAAACCCATCGTCGCAGGATATCGTCCCATGATGCTGAAAGTGCAGCATATGTCGCGGAACTCCGGCGCCCCACGGAAGAAAAATGTCCTAGAGCCAGCGGCCGCTCGCTATTGGATGGCTCCGCCCACCCCTCTTCCTAACTGGTCTAATCCTGCTCAAGAATTCGCTGAGCAGCTAGGGCACTGAAACGGCCTCTCATTTTCTGAGCAGCATCATGGAGATATCTGCTGACGACCGCCCACCAAATTGTGATTGGTGGATGGACTCAGCGTTACAAACCTCATCGTCGCAGGATATCGTCCCATGATGCTGAAAGTGCAGCATGTCGCGGAACTCCGGCGCCCCACGGAGGAAAAATGTCCTAGAGCCAGCGGCCGCTCGCCATTGGATGGCTCCGCCCACCCCTCTTCCTAACTGGTCTAATCCTGACATGTTTAGACAAAAGTATTGACAATGTTGCTGGTATAAAAGGCTTCTCATTCCACAGTGTGTTTCAGTCGGCTCTTCGGAGTCGGACCTGGAAGGTGGCCTCGAGTCACTCACCAGAAGATCCACCGGATACCGGAGGATAATTTTTGTCGCCGAGGGGAGGGGGCTCCCCACGGCTCGGGGGGGGGGTGGTACCCAACTGTGGGGTCACCTCCCCACGGTCCACGGTGGGGTGCACCCACTGCGGACCGTGGCAGTGGGGTGACCCCCCCCCTCTGGGGACCCCAAAGCGGATTACCACAGTGGCATGTCCCCGGGGCATGTCGGGCCGGAAAATTTTTGTGATGGTGCGCTCACGGCGAAATTTCAGTGATGGTGCGCGTCTCGGAACACTGCCGACGGTGAGCGCACCTTGTCGCACTCGGACGCGCGCTGGGAGCAGCATATGTCCCGTGAACTGGGGTTTCAAACGCAAAACTGGCAGCAGCATATGCTGCGGTGGTTCCGCCCCGTTACGCCCATTTTTTCAGCAGCTAGGGAACGGCCTTGGCCTAGAAACCTCCATGATGTGTCCTAGCTGCTCAGCGATTATGCGAGTAACATGTTTAGACAAAAGAATTAACAATGTTGCTGGTATTAAAGGCTTCTCATTTCACAGTGTGTTTCAGTCGGCTCTTCGGAGTCGGACCTGGAAGGTGGCCTCGAGTCACTCACCAGAAGATCCACCGAATATCGGAGGATAATTTTTGTCGCCGAGGATAGGGGGCTCCCCACGGCTCGGGCTCGGGGGGGGGGGGGTGGTACCCAATTGTGGGGTCACCTCCCCACGGTCCACGGTGGGGGTGCACCCACTGCGGACCGTGGCAGTGGGGTGACCCCCCCGCTGGGGACCCCAAAGCGGATTACCACAGTGGCATGTCCCCGGGGCATGTCGGACCAAAAAATTTTTGTGATGGTGCGCTCACGGCGAAATTTCAGTGATGGTGCGCGTCTCGGATACTGCCGAGAGTGAGCGCACCTTTTCGCACTCGGACGCGCGCTGGGAGCAGCATATGTCCCGTGAACTGGGGTTTCAAATGCAAAACTGGCAGCAGCATATGCTGCGGTGGTTCCGCCCCGTTACGCCCACTTTTTCAGCAGCTAAGGAACGGCATTGGCCTAGAAACCTCCATGATGTGTCCTAGCTGCTCAGCGATTATGCGAGTTGCTATTGGTTCTGTTAGGTGGTTTAAAGTGTGAATAAATGTTCAAGTATATCTTCAGAGACTTTTGCTCTACTGAATTTGAATAATGGAGGTCTCACAGCGACAGAGCAAGGCCAATCCACTCCGCTAAACCTGTTGGCTTATTTTTTTTATACCGTCTCTGTAGGCTCTGGTTCATTTCAAGAAAGCTTCAGTTCTCGATTATCACAGCAAGGAACGGTCACTTTTTCTTCGGAACCTCCTTATCACCAATTATATTTCACCGGGGTCCACCGCTCCGCTGATGGCGATCATCGAAATCAACAGCTCACAGAAGCTTTCCCAGAATTTTCAAGTCAGAAAAGAAAACTCACTCACCAACATGGAGCGCTATCTCCTAGCTTCTCAGTAGCGTCTCGCCTCTGTCCGCTTACAGTTTCAAAAAGATCATCCAGCAGTCTTGTTGAAGAAAAATCCTTTGAAAATTCCAGACGTTAAACCGTCAAACGTTAAAGCCTAGTATACATTGGATCCGCGGCAAAAATTTTCGGATAATCGGACTTCGGGTTGACCGAAAGAAATTTTTATAGGTGAATCGGAATCCGGTTCAACTCGGATTTGGCCCTTTCTGAGTGATTCGAATTTTGGTTAGGATTCAGCGTTTTTTTATGAACTGGATTTCGGGTTGACTCAGATTTGGCGTTTCCGCGAAAATTCGGTTCAGCGTTTGTGTTTGATGGTATTGATGTTTTCATTTCTTCATACTCGTGCACTATGTGTTCGTCCATAAATAGTAATACTTGTACGGCATTCGACTCCCACCTGTATTGACATTTTTCCTTTCTTTTGCGGGTCAAAATGGAAGAACACTGACTCCTCAATGAAGACAGAATAGTAATATTCGAAATCCTGAAAATTCTGTAACATGCTACATCTTCTAAGAGTGAGAATGACAAATACTTCTTCAGATGGAAGAGCAATCACTTACACCGTCCCAGGAGAGTTTGCTGGCGATTTCAGACAACACAAGCTCAAGGAATTCCTGCAGTTATAGCTAACAAGACGGTCAAAAAGAACGAAAAGTGGCGCTCACGTCAGAAGTAATATAATCCACCGATCTGGCAGCACCTTGGAGTAGAAGGCCTTGCTGTGAACGCCTGCAGCAATTGGTTAGAAAGTCGGCTGAAAATTGCTTTCTTCTTAATCATTAAAACAGAAGACAGTCTTAACGGTGGCTGACGGGAAACCACAAATCCAGAGTTTGCAGAAAAAAGCGAGATTTGTCGAGTAAGGCACAGCCGCAATTTCCGAAAAGGACAGAAGTACTCTCAAAACAGCACCTCAGCGCGTTTCATAACCATACGAGCCCCAAAGAAACTGGTCTTTTCACAGAAAACGGAAATCCTACCCTCACCACCACTATTTTTTTCAGATTCTACAACTAAAATAAGGGCGGAGCACACGTTGTCATTTTTATGTCCCGACTACAAATGCCTTATAATGAATTTTCCAGTTTCAAGCCCTGTACTTCTCCCTCATTTTAGACAAGAAATCTGAAAAAATAATGGCGTTGAAGTTAGAATTTCCATTCCCTCAAAAGCACCGATTTCTAGCGTGTTTCTGAGGTTATGAAACGCACCGTACAACATCCAACCTTGAGCCACATGCAGCCAACTTTTTTGAGATGTGTGAAGCATCTACCGGACTTGACGTAAGAATGTACAAAGGCAATCTTTCGTCAAAACTTCTCCACCTCCAAAACTTGTTTCGAAATCCGAAAAAGCGTATTTATCAATAACGTTGTATAGAAGGAGTTCCACTCACACAACGACTGACAGAGAATGTGTCCATTAAGATGTTGAGAGAAAGCCGACAGCCTATTAACCACATCTGCCCGAAAGCACTTACGTACTTCAGGTGGCGAGCGCGAAAGCACAGACTGAAAAAAACAATGCAGGAAATATTTACTTCGAAACTAGGTTTCACAATCAAGGGATTTTTAGACACTCCAAGACAATTTGAGAGTGGGATCTGCTATTCAATGAATATTCGTTGACAGATTCCATATCTGCAATCAGATTCATCACTAGAAGAAGAAGTTTCAACATCTTCGTTCTAGCTTAAGAGCCCCTAATCGCAAAGACTGAGTAGGGAATTGACATAAGCAGGACGTAGATTCGAATGCTTCCAACCTTCTCGATCGCCAGCTAGCCCGACCGCAATTCGGGACATTTCTATGATAGGTTACTACTATACTTTTTTCATAGAAAAGTTGAATATCTACAAAAACTTCGATTTTTGTCACAGCTCGAAAGCAGGAAAACGCAACCGGATTCCCAAGACACGGAGCAGAGTAGAACTTCTAATTCGGTATAAGCATACCAAAATCGTTTGGATAGGTATTACAAAATCCAAATAATCGAGACGCTCTACAGAGCTTCCTAAAAATCTAAACCTCACTAAAAGTTTTGAAACTGCTATAAAGCTCTCATCAGACTCATCCTTGATAGAAAAATGCTGAATTTCCTGATTGAACGCCTGAAACAAACAACTGATTAAACGTGAAAAAATACGAAGCCAATAAATGTGCGCTCTAAACGCTGACCAAAATTTGTTGTTCTGTGATAGATCGTTGGTATTCAGCAACTATTACTCGTTGTTTGGCTGCACCACTCACAATGTCACACATCGGCCCCTGTCTTGACATGGAAGCAGCAAAAAAGTGCGGTAAAACATAGTCCAGGCCCTGAACCGAAAGATGAAGTCAGCTCTCTTCACTCAGTTTAGAACTGGTGATCAAGTGTCTCCTCACCTTACGTAAGACATTCTCCACAGAATCCGCGCCAGGTTCTTCAATTAAAGTAGTGGTGAGATCCCTTACCTGCATTGCTAGCATCCCATACTGCCTAAATGCATGCGGGGAAATGGGTTCAGTTGACTGACTGCAAACAATAAAGCCCAATCTGAAAATTTAGCTTCCTGGCAAAAGTAGCGATTTGGCAATGCCATTAGGAAGTGAAAAAAAAGTTTCAAAAAAATCTTGAAATATTTAAAAAAATTATCTGGAGTAAAATAGCTTGGAGAGATGAGAAAGCTAGGAAATGTAGTGAAATAACCAAAAATACGATTTGGGGGTCGATCATTTCACAAGCTTCTCCGTTAAACTTATCAAAGCGAAATCAAGCACGATATGGAATGCAGGGTCGCGTTCATCTACCTATGTTGATTCCCTTATTACAGCTCTTAAAAATGGCTTAATGTTTCGGTTGCGCGCTTGATTTCGTTTTGATAAGTTTAACGGAGAAGCTTCTGAAATGATCGACCACCAAATCGTATTTTTGATTATTTCACTACATTTCCTAGCTTTCTCATCACTCCAGGCTATTTTACGCAAAATTGTGGTGAGCGCGAAGCGCTCACCAGGATTTGGCTTTGATCTCTTCCCGCGCGGATGCCCTACAATGAGATCACCTATTCATACCGTCAACAGAGGTATGAGCTGTACACTATTCGACGCGCTGCAAGAAATTACATATGTGTGCAACTTTTCATCCCAACTGGTCCCCGCTTTCTAAAGTTATGACCTCTCAAAGTACGCAAAAACGTTCTCCACCACCGCCTCCGCCTCCGCCTCCACCTCCGTCCGTCGAAAACCATTTTTTGGAAGGCGTGGACCAAATCGCTCGAAAATTTGTGACTAGAGGTAATCGGCCACGGGAATGACGAAAATAATTGTCAGAACTCACCATAATGACTTCTGGGCCCCTAACGGGCGTTTGAAACTCGGAAACCGGCCTCTCAAGATTAGTTTATAAAAATGACGGGTTTTTCGTTATCAGTCATTGTTTTCTTAGAGACTCCATATAAATACCTTGCTCTCTAGGGTGGTGTACTCTAAACGTCCGGCTTGGAACAGGACGCTATGCGGAAGGGTTGTTTTTGAGCGTGGCGCGTGTTTGTACCATGCGCACCAAAGATAAGAAGTCGTCGCAGGGTGTGCTGAAGTGTCGGTTGACTATGCGAGACCGCAGTAGGAGTATGCAGGACGTTGTGGAACTACAGCAACCCCTCAGTAGGGGTGTGCAGGACGCCGTAGAATGTGTGCAGGACCTCAGTAGGAGTGTGCAGGACCTGAGTAGGAGTGTGCAGGACATCATGGGACCTGTGCAGGACCCCAGTAGGGGTGTGCAGGACGTCGTAGAATGTGTGCAGGACCTCAGTAGGAGTGTGCAGGACCTTAGTAGGAGTGTGCAGGACATCATGGGACCTGTGCAGGACCCCAGTAAGGGTGTGCAGGACGTCGTAGAATGTGTGCAGGACCTCATTGGGAGTGTGCAGGACCTTAGTAGGAGTGTGCAGGACATCATGGGACCTGTGCAGGACCCCAGTAGGGGTGTGCAGGACCTCAGTAGGAGTGTGCATGACATTATGGGACCTGTACAGGACCTCAGTAGGAGTGCGCAGGATATCATGGAACGTGTGCAGGACCCCAGTAGGGGTGTGCAGGACGTCGTAGAATGTGTGCAGGACCTCAGTAGGAGTGTGCAGGACCTTAGTAGGAGTGTGCAGGACATCATGGGACCTGTGCAGGACCCCAGTAGGAGTGTGCAGGACATCATGGAACCTGTGTAGGACCCCAGTAGGGGTGTGCAGGACATCGTAGAATGTGTGCAGAACATCAGTAGGAGTGTGCAGGACATCATGGGACCTGTGCAGGACCCCAGTAGGGGTGTGCAGGACGTCGTAGAGATGTGTGCACAACCTTAGTAGGAGTGTGCAGGACATCATGAAACATGTGCAGGACCCCCTGTAAGGATGAGCAGGACTTCATGGAATGTGTGCAGGACATCAGTAGGAGTGTGCAGGACATCATGGAAGCGTGTGCAGGACCCCAGTAGGGATGAGCAGGACGTCATGGAATGTGTGTAGGACCTTAGTAAAATTACACAGGACATCATAGAACGTGTGCAGGACCCCAATAGGGGTGTGCAGGACATCATGGAATGTGTGCAGGACCTTAGTAGGAGTGTGCAGGACATCATGAAACGTGTGCAAGACCCCTGTAAGGATGATCAGAACTTCGTGGAATGTGTGCAGGACATCAGTAGGAGTGTGCAGGACATCATGAAGTGTGCAGGACCCCAATAGGGGGTGTGCAGGACATCATGGAATGTGTGCAGGACCTTAGTAGGAGTGTGCAGGACATCATGAAACGTGTGCAAGACCCCTGTAAGGATGATCAGAACTTCGTGGAATGTGTGCAGGACCTTAGTGGGAGTGTGCAGGACATCATGAAACGTGTGCAAGACCCCTGTAAAGATGATCAGGACTTCATGGAATGTGTGCTGGATCTCAGTAGGGGTGTGCAGGACCTGAGTTCAATGTTCAGGACACCGTATGCAAGCCAGGCCTACGAATCTACAAGAACGATAGTTAAGTCCGCCAGAACAGGGCTACCGTAATCTCACTCGAGTTGGCTCTAAAATTTTCTAAGTTCTGACTCCGAATGACTCCGAATTCGCTTCATCTTCCCTACAGGTGGTGATGTTTTCCTGCTTTTTAGTCCAGGCAGATCCTCAACTGCTGACCCCTAGAGAAGGACGGTGTGTGAATCAAGACACACCGCTCTTCACTTCTTTTATACTTTATCATTGATCAATTGGGTATCATCAAATTTGTTTACGAGAGCCGAATAACATCATTCCTAAGATTACGGTAGTCCTCTTCTGGCGCACTTAACTATCGTTCGCGCTGGAAATCAATTTCCATTTTCAGGCTCAATTTCATGATTGAGCCCGGTAGACTCACACTGGTAAACTTTGGCGCGTCAAAACGTTGGACGATGAGGTTAATATCCGCCACCAATTCTCACCAGTCATCTAGCCGTTTTTCCTAGAATGTTGGTGCGACAGTAAGATAACAGGAAAAATTGGTTACGGCACGAACTCCACATGCAGAAAAACTCCGAAAATGATTTTGGCGCGAAATTCAAATTCGTATTTACAATGTGTTCCGATTGACTTTTCTTTACAAATGAAGGATTTCATGGGCCCCTTCAACATTTTCTTTCACTAGAGGGGGCAAGCTACGCAAAAACTCATAGAAATGATGAAAAACTCTGATAAAAAGAGGCCTGATACTGCGCTATCAATCATTGTTTTTATTAGAGCTCTACGGAAATACTTCGACTGGTAGCCTCACCAATGGGCCGTTCATTTCATTTCTGTCTTGAATGGTGCGTGCCCCCCCCCGTCTAGAAGAGTGCCTAGAACCTGCACAATTGGGTCATTTTGAAACTCATTTCTTCATTTTTCGACTTTTAAATTCAAAAGTATATGCCTTGCATCTATTTGTAGAAAGCCGCGTTGCAACAATTATCTTGCAGTCTTAGCAGCGGAGCGGTTGTTTCTTCATTTCTACCACTATGTTTTGAAGAAAAACAACTTGCCTTTTAGAGCTTGACGATATTGTAGAAGGGAAACCCTTGTAAAAAGTTGTGAAATTTCTGAAAGTTGGGCTCCGCAGAAAGGTCAAGGATTTGGCATTGTTCTTAAATGTCGTGAAATTGTTTTATTGGATTGGGCTCTCAACTTGATTTTTCAAATGTAGTGAAATTGTCGAATTGATTTGGCTGTGATGATACTATATGCAGATAACATAATCATTAAATGTAGTGAAATTGTTGCAAACGAATTTGGCAGGAGCTCTATGAATTATCACAGTCAAATCACGCGTCAGAAGGGTTTCTCTTGGAGCGCATATTGAATCAAATGAGAACAAGAATAACTCTAGCAGAAAAACCTTCTCATACAATGTGAACCGTGAAAGCGTTCAGGACACGAAGACATAGCATTAGTAGCTAATAAATTGCGTTAGATTTCGTTTTCATGATCTTTATCTAATCGGTGAAGGAAGGTCTGGTACCTTAGTAGGAGCTACACTGAAAAGGCAGAATAACATTCGAAAACCTTATTTCTAGTCGATAAGGCCAGGTTTCGTTCATTGTTGGCTGTTTTCTTTTTGTCTTCATTCGCTCGCCAGAGGACCTTCTGACGCGTGATTTGACTGTGATAATTGATAGAGCTCCTGCCAAATCCGTTTGCAACAATTTCACTACATTTAATGATTATGTTATCTGCATATAGTATCATCACAGCCAAATCAATTCGACAATTTCACTACATTTGAAAAATCACGTTGAGAGCCCAATCCAATAAAACAATTTCACGACATTTAAGAACAATGCCAAATCCTTGACCTTTTCTGCGGAGCCCAACTTTCAGAAATCATTTTTTAAATATTTCAAGATATCTTTGAAACTTTTTTTTGACTTCCTAATGGCATTGCCAAATTGCTGCTTTTGCCAGGAAGCTAAATTTTCAGAAATTTCACATAATTCTCCCAAAGGTTCCCTTTCTGAGTTCAATTTCGCTCCTTCATTTTCCATCTTGGAATGATGAAACATCTAACAGACTATATTGTCGTATAAGTACAGTTTCTGAAACTTACTACCTACAACCATAAAAAAATACCCCTTAACGCCGAACTTTGCGCAACGGGTGAAAAATCGATATTATTGATAATAAATATTCGGTTTTGCATGATGAGAAGAATTTCTCCAACAAGGGACTTGGAGCCATCGACAATCAACACTCATTGCGGCAGTTTGTGTAACAGGCAAAAAAATCTATATTATTGATTGGTATTAATCAATAATGTTTGATGAGTAAAATTCCCAAACCAAGAGACAACCAAGAGGGTACCCATCAACAATCACCACTCCTTGCCGCATTTTGTGCAATGAGAAAATCGATAATTTTGATTATCGATAGATGACGTGTCATGAGTGCGAAATCTGACAAGTTCAGTACTTACCCCCAACGACCTGTGTGAGTTAGCTGCAGATACACCCACACAGCAGCCGTAGGATGCCTAAGCAGTTTTCGCGCTCCACGGCTAATTTAGTAGGTAAACCCTCGATTTCGAGGTACCCTTCGAAGTTACGTTATCAAGTTCAAATTGGAAAAGGGGCGACCTGCATCCATTTCCAGCCTCCTGTCCAAAAATGAGCTCCCTCGCTCAATTTCAAGTGTACCAACAAGATCGTGCACGCCGTCTGAAAAAAAAGGAGATTAACAGAGAAAACTTGCGGTTTTTCATATTTTTCTCAAATCTTAGGAAACCATTCTAAACCATTTCTGGATAGTAATATCAAATTTTTGCGTTCTTTTCAATGCAATTCAGATCTAATTTCTACGTCTACTCTGAAGTTAGATCTCGAAAAAGCAGTTGCGCGCGTGGCCGGTTCAAAACCAAATCAGGTGCGCGCTTGGCGCGCACCACAATTGATAACGACTGACAATATCCCACTATATACAGCCTATGTTGCAGAAAGTAAGCCGAGTGAAGCGGTTGGCCGCGCCACGCGCTTGATGCACAGGTGGCTTTTCCTAGTCTCGCTGAGACTTTTCTTTTATTGTCTTAAATTCTTCGGCCAGTATTCAGTTCGATAGGCCATAGGATATCGAATGAAAAACTAAAAAAATCATTGACGACACTCGGAAAATTTACCTGTGATCTACTTCAATCGCGCCGCACGGCCGCCCAACCGGCTTACTTTTTGGAGGATAGGCTGTATATATACGCCTTACTCTGTGTGTGTCTGTGAGAATGAACGGGAATTCGGCCGGGCGATCGTGAACAGTTGACACCCGGCTGTCACACCCACTGTCCACGTATGCAGTCCGTGGAGAGTGTTGCGCCTTCGTGTTAATGGGTAATTGCCCAAACAAAAAAAGTCACCATGCTACTGCCCGTTAGCTCTTGCCACTGACAAAGATCGTGGAAAACTTTCGCCTTAAAGTCAGGGTCCGGGCAGGATTTCAATTTCAAGATTTCCCGCTAAAGTGGAGCGCAGGCTACCGTTATTCCCCGAAAACGTGCTAGATAGATTCGCAGGAAAAACGGTCGGTTTTGAGTTATATCAGACAACCGCAAAAGCTAGTTTCAACCATTCAACATCCGTTCTTAGCCATCGACTGCGATTTTCTCACCGCTCGCGGTGGGAGCCGTCTCCGGGCAGCGCTGCAAACGTCGTGCGTGCGGTGACCTCGCCGCGTGCACGGCATTTGCAGCGCCTAAAAAGAAAAAATATCGACGTTTTGCCGGGCTGATCACTGTGAAGCTGTGAATACAGTAATTCAATACTTGAAGGCTACTTTTCCCAAGAGTAAAGGCTCACAGCTCACAAAACTTCTAGATGGGGTTCACCTAGTCCATGTCGGTCAATCTAATCAAAATTTTGGGAGAGTCACAATGTGACCGGACCTTGCTTAATTTTCTTTACCATTTTGGGTGGGTACCATGTTTCAGTTGAGGGTGCGGTTTTGCTCATGTTGAATTCGATCGCATAGGTATAACATCAAAACCATCTTCGCATCATTTTAGGCCTAGAAAACGACTAAACATCAGAAGCGTCGGCCGTAAAATTATTCTACTGTTGTTCTCGGGGCCAAATTCCAGTCCGCAATTGCGGACTACGGCTGTTTCATCATGCGACACGTGATAATCGTCCCGGCACGATTCGCATTTCTCCCAGCGCGGTTATCACGTGTCGCATGATGAAACAGCAGTGGTCCGCTATTGCGGATGGGAATTTGGCTCCGAGAACGACGGTGTCCAATCAGCCTGTGAGACACAGAGGCACAAACTGCAGAAAATAAGCAGGTTTTAAGATAGTCAAATTCTAAGCCTATCGAAAGAGTGTCTTGATTTGACGTGTTCAGTTCAACCTGAAAACTTTACAGCCGCGTTTCGACGAGAAAACCAAGACTAAAGGAAGGCGCAGGTTCAGGAATTATAAAAAATATATACTCCATCTCCTACAGGAGAACACTAACACTAGTTATGTTACAGAATAAGAACGAATTTCCAAAACATTGACAGAAAGCGACACTCACGACACTGCACCCGACTCTGCTGCAGAACTCATTCCGGCTTTAGCCACTGAAATAGTTATCACTACAACCAAGGTAAATAAGCAACACTGCAAAGCTTGCACACAAAACACGCAGGAAATCCTAGGGCTGAACTCGAGAATACGTAAATAATACCTTTATACAACGGATTTTTGTAATACAACATATCAATTATCACCGTTAATACACGAGCATCGGGTTATTAGAGTGTTACTAGCAGTGCTGAGGTAATCACGATAACCGCAATATGACTTTCACGCCGATAGAAGAGTTGATTAATCGCATCCAACCCATAGGGCGGCGCTTTCACTTTTGGAATACTCTGAAGCCGTACATTCGACGTCCGAGATCAAGGTAAGGGTGACCGTCTCCTCTGCAATTACATTCACTATTCTCTACACTTGCGAACACAGCATATACAACGAAAAAGTTGAAAAGCTACGCTCGAGTTCAGCAAAAAGATTAGTTTGAGGGCAGACAAGCTAAGCGTGCAACCGCTTTAAGCCAGCCTACCATACACTCTACGTCTTACGGGAAAACGTAGCCGAAAAATTCGCGTGTTCTTAACAATTTCACGTTAACAGGCCCGATTAATCGGTAGTCTGCATAGTACAAACAAGCGACGCACGCGCTCGCACTGAAATTATGAGGTATCTACGGCACCACCCACCATCTGTGCCTTTTGATGAACTCGGCTTTACAACGAAAAACTTCCTACTTGATGCACAGAAACGCGCCCATTCCGGCCATTGGGTTTTGGAGAGCAACAACCATTCATTAAACTCATTAGGTCTACCAAATTCTATGGCTAAACTGCGGAGAGAAACCAGACGTCCAAAAGCAACCTGAACACAGAAGTTCCATATGTTCCTGGAAACTTTCGAATTTCACATCTTATACGAGTACCTCATGCAGCTGCTCAGCCTCTTCTTCGTCAGCTGAAACCATCACTACCACTTCCTCGAGCAATGAAGCAATGTGGAACTCGAAGTTATCAGAAAGACGGGCACGAGCGCGATCGATGAAGCGACTTTGGGGTCGTTTCTGAAGAAAAAAAAGTAAGGAATGGGAGAGTTTAACTCTGACCTGGATTAGAAATAAATCGTTCCCGACCTTACCTTGACTTCTTTTAGAGCTACATCTGGTTTCTCATCTTCTTGTACTGATTCCAGCTCAGCTAACCATTCCGAAATATCCTCTTGCCTAATTTCTTGTTTCACTCGTTTTGCCTTCACAACTTCATGCAGACTGAATCCAGTGTCCTCACCGCACATTGCATATAAAACGTGCCTGAAATATTGGCATTGATATGCTTCTTCCTCAGCCTGCCTTTATATACAGGCGCAGAAACGGAAACTAAGCCATAGTGCAAGCGGAGCAGTTTAAGACCAAAATCCTCAAGGAATTGCTGATAGACACAGACCAACCTCAAGCTATTTTTGATACCATGACGTAGACTCTCAGTTATGCGAATTACACATGAAATACTGAACCACGGCACTGTTATTCCCGCGGGGGAACTAACATTACCGTACCACTATTTCCAATAAACCCTTATTTTTTTCTCATTTCCGAATTTTGAAAAAAAAATCGAAAATCAGCATTTAAAGTGATCAATACACGCCCTGTCAATATCATGAAAACAAAAGTACCATTAAATTAGAAAACAAATTAGAAAGTTAAAATGAATCGATGTCAGGGTTGATAGCTAATGGCAAAAATTAAGAGGAAAGACTGATTGATTTCCACGTAACAAGATTGGTAACTTGAAAAAAGTGAATTTAAAAAATGAACAAAAACAAGAAGGTTTGGAAAGGTTGAGCGATGGCAGTGAGATCTTAGCATTATGGAACAAAACCAACTTACTCTCCCTTCTTCAATATACTAGGGCTCGGCTCAAGTCCTCGTTTGAGAAACATCGACGGCGCAATAAGGTCACATATTTTCGAGTCCTCACCTTAAAAATTCTGAATTGAAGGCACAGAAGACAGAGAAAACCCTTAGAAAACTAACCCTTGATGTCATTGAGAGCCCTCAATTTCATAGCCGTACACTGTCGCTGGAAGAAAGGGTTGAGCACAGACTCGGGCTCCAGCATCCTACAAAACAGAGCAACCACGTACATAACATCGCCGTGGATCCTGAAGAGACTTTGCATTCCCTATTGGAGGTTGGCGCAAGCTCGGTGCACCTGTGTTACAGCACAGGGCACCGAGTTTGCGCCAACCTGCAACAGGAACGCAAAGTCTCTTCCGGATCCATGCCGACGTTATCTGGTAACCAATTTCCATTAGCAGAGAAAAATACCCGTTTCCGGCATTGAACTGCAACGCTTCAATGAGTTCATCAACAAGATTCATTTGCTGATCTGAAGCCAAAAAAGTAAAGCATTTGAAAATCTTGGAAAAGTTGTAACCTAATCATTTCTCATGAACAATGCTTATAAAATCTTTAAAAAATACTATTGTAAGCTCACGGTTAGGTTTGGGACAGGTTGCAGAGAGATTCTGAAAATTGAAAGGGCGCATATCCTCTGCGAATGGTAGCCTCATAGCTTGTAGGTACTGAAAAAATTGATAGCAGCCATCAAACACGAAAGTAAGCTCACAACAATATCAACTTACGACAAAATCGAGCTCTTCGTCTCTGTGAGGAATTAGAGCCATTAGCTGTAGATGTTTGGCAGCGTCTGGAGCATACCGACAGATGGCTACAACATCGTTCTCCAGCATGGCTGATATGAGTGACAGGGTAGTACGCATCGCTTCCTAAACAACAACTGGTCTAGTTATACGCAGAAAACACAATACTCATATTCATAAAGCCGTAATATAAAAAGAATGTGACGGTTCCTGAGGAGGTTGATTAGCAGAAAACCAACCAGATCTCGCTCGGAAGTTTTTTTCTCCCATCCAGGAACAACGACCAACGAATTACGCCCAATGAAGTAGCACTGTTTGATCTGAAAACGGAATCTCAAACTTGAAACGATTTTTTCCATGATCTCCTAGTAAAAGAAACCAAAGAAAGGAAAGCTGAATTTTCATCTGTAACAAAGCCTTCTATCCATGCGCTTCATAACAGGGGAATCCTACACGCCTTCAATTCCACTCCCCAAAATCTAAACTTTCCATAAGCGATTCAAATGCTGCAAATGTCTCCCATTCAGGCATCATGACAGGGCGAAGCCACAGGTGGACGCTCGGCTCAGCTGCTTTCACAATGATGATCGACCACGAACACTTGCTCGCTTGCATGCAGTTCCGCAGTCGGCAGTAGTCAGCTGCGCCTCTATTTTGGCGAATCAACGACCTTTGCGCAGTCGGGCCAAACTGGGTACCCGCTAACCTGACTTTGGGAGCAGAGTTGACCAGGGTTGCAGCTTGGCGCAACGAGGGGTCGTAAAAATTTAGCCGAATTTTTCGAAGAGAAATGAGTGTTTGGGAGGCATGTAAAAATTTTGGGGAAAAGGAAAATTTCTCCAAACCACTCGGTGAACATAAATGAGGTAGTAATAGTCGCCCTATGATAATAAGATATTCAGCGCGAGAACAGCTGTGTCTGCAGAGGGCGTCATGAAATTCTGCGTTACGGTGGGTATACGGTAGTTTGGGCGGAGTATCAGATTTCAGTCAAAATTTCTAATCAGGGGTTACTAGATGTGCTGAATACAAATTTGATGTCTATTTGTCGAGGGGGGATCGTAAAAAATTTTTGATGGCACAAATGTTGAAAAATTTCGAAAATTTTAATCAACGTAGCTCCGCCGAAAATTGGCGCAACGGCCTGCCCGATCCAGTTTGGGAGCATAACACTGCATTTCGTTGGGGAGATTATGCACACTTTAACGGCGAGATCAGTCCCGACCAGGGATGTGCGGCAAACCAGTTTGAGATTTCGACAAACCGCAATCGGCAAAAAAATCCCAAAAACGGTCGGCAAACGGCAAAAAAAATCTCATCCCTTAGGATGACCCAAAAGTGAGTTACATGTGCCGCTCTACTTTTTTTTTTACCTTTTTCCAATACTTATGTCAACATTCTAATAATTCCGATTCAAAGGAATGGTTCTCACTCAAGGCATCAAATGAACAAAAAATAATACATGTGGGACCTCAGGGAAATCAAAAAATTGCCGCTGCGGCTCCGCGAGGAAGCCGCTTCGGCTCCTACAGGCACCGAAGCGGCACTATCGTGGAGTCGCAGCAGCAATGTCGTAGCGACTTTGAGATAGTGCCGCTGCGGCTCCGCAATCGGTGGCTGCACTCTAACAAAAATAGGATCGAGTAACTCATATGAAATGGCCATACTACGACTAGGCGGTCCTACTAACAGGAATACACACATGCGGCTTTTGCGTCCTCTGCCTGATAGGGACAGAGGGCATCTTCGTACTGTGACCAAGGAGATACGGGATGTACATCAAACTTGGGCTATTGGACCGGCTGTAATCTCGTTCTACCACATTGGAAAGTACAACGTTGTCGACGCGAGTTCGCTGATGCATCCTCGCGGGCCGGCGCGGTTCTAACTACCGCGGCAATGTCGCGGCGTTGTCGAGGCTCAAGACATTGCAACAGAATCTTCACGGCACAGTAATCATCACGGAGCCGCTGCGATACTACCGTGAAACTATCGCGGCACAGTATAGTTGTGCTCGAATATTCGCAATCGAATAAACATTCGAATAAATTATTCGATTATTTATTCGATTATCGAGTAATCGAAAAATTCCGATTTTCGATTATTATTCGAAATCGACTATCGAAAAAATCAGATAATCGATCATTATTCGAAATCGACTATCGAAAAAACCTCATATTCGATTATTATTCGAAATCGACTATCGAAAATACCAGATATTCGATTATTATTCGAAAGCGACTATCGACTCTGAGAATTATTCGAACATATTCGATCTTCGAACATATTCGAATAATCTAACAGCCATAACCGGGTCTTACACAGAAATTGCTGGAAGGGCCAATGCACCAGCACTTCTGTGGGTCAGGACTGAGCGTAATTGAAAAGTTGAATTTCGTAAATCGTAAATTTCAAAAACCCTCGTAATTCGTAAATCGTGATTCGTAATGAGCTCAAACCCAGCCCCAAACCTCATATAACAAAAAGGGGTCTTCCAAGCGAAAGAGGTTTGGTTCGCGTCAGAAACGTCACAACAAAAAGTGAACAATAGGCAAGTAGAATGAGGAGAGTCAACAAAAAGTGAACAATACCCTCTGAGACTGATTTTCTTGGCCTATACTCCTTAAAAGCGAAAACAAACCGTTGCGGTGTTCTACACGAAAGCACTTTGTGGTTCCAAAAATAGTCCTGACTACGCGAGAACCGTTAAAAGGGAGGTGCATTGAAACCTAATACTTACCATCAGAATAGAAGATGGTGTCGTAAAGACCTATACAGACGGTTAGGTCTGGCTGTAAGGAAAAGCGAAACTTTAGAATAGAATTACAGCATTGAGCAAGAGTATTCCTGTGAAATTTCGTGAAACGAATAGAAGCCCTTTTTCCGGAAGACACTAAACTCTTCCTCGTAAAATACCACAACGGTTTGTTTTCGCTGTTAAGAAGTATCAGCCAAGAAAATCGGTCTCAGAGGGTATTGTTCACTTTCTGTTGGAACGTTTCTGACGCGAACCAAACCTCTTTCGCTTGGAAGACCCCTTTTTGATAGAATTGTTCATTTTTTCTTGATATTACGAAGTAATATCTCTGAAAATCTTCAATATTTTCCAAATAGCATGGGTTGATATGACAATCAGTAAGTAATTGACTTGTTGCGCGCACTACAAATGACGCGCGACTCTCTTTCGTCGACGTCCTGATGACGTCATCACATGCCCCATTCACTTGACGTCATCAAAAAGTAACAAACTTTTTGGTCACTTCCCCTGTCCCTACCCTACGAAAAAGTACAGCCTACAACGTGTTTTATCGATTTGATCTACCAACTGATAATATCACTTGATATGATAAGCAGTAAAAAATAGGAATCAATGTTAAACAGTAAGTAACACACTTGTTAGTCACTTTCCTTGTCCCTTCCCATCGAAAAGTACAGCCTACAACGTTTTAGCGATTTGATCTACCGACTGATAATATCACTTGATATGATAAGCAGTAATAAATGAAGTAGTTAATGTTAAACAGTAAGTAACACACTTGTTAGTCACTTTCCTTGTCCTTCCCATCGAAAAGTACAGCCTACAACGTGTTTTAGCTTGATTTGATCTACCAACTGATAATATCACATGATATGATAAGCAGTAATAAGTGAAGTAGTTAATGTTAAACAGTAAGTAACACACTTGTTAGTCACTTTCCTTGTCCCTTCCCATCGAAAAGTACAGCCTACAACGTGTTTTAGCGATTTGATCTACCAACTGATAATATCACATGATATGATAAGCAGTAATAGGTGAAGTAGTTAATGTTAAACAGTAAGTAACACACTTGTTAGTCACTTTCCTTGTCCCTTCCCACCGAAAAGTACAGCCTACAACGTGTTTTAGCGATTTGATCTACCTACTGATAATATCACATGATATGATAAGCAGTAATAAATGAAGTAGTTAATGTTAAACAGTAAGTAACACACTTGTTAGTCACTTTCCTTGTCCCTTCCCATCGAAAAGTACAGCCTACAACGTGTTTTAGCGATTTGATCTACCAACTGATAATGTCACTTGATATGATAAGCAGTAATAAATGAAGTAGTTGATGTTAAACAGTAAGTAACACACTTGTTAGTCACTTTCCTTGTCCCTTCCCATCGAAAAGTACAGCCTACAACGTGTTTTAGCGATTTGATCTACCAACTGATAATATCACATGATATGATAAGCAGTAATAAGTGAAGTAGTTAATGTTAAACAGCAAGTACTCATTGTCTACCTACTCACCAGCCTGCTTATCTATCCACATACCAACTTACCTGCCTGTTCAACTGATCGCCTGCGACCATTGGCAGTGGCCAGTACTAAGGATGCGTAACGCACGAGGAAGCAGGAAGCAGGAAGCAGGAACGAGTAACACGCACAAAAAGAATTTTTGATAAGGATTCGCCGATCTAACTTTGTTAGTTTTGAACCGATGTGGCCCAAATTTTGTCAGCATGTGCCTCCTAGACCCTCTCACCTATATCCCGATGGAAATCTCTGGAGAATTTGTTTAACAGGTTTTATTAACTACTTTACAGAATTCTAAGTGATCACAAGTTCGGGCAAAACCAAACCTCTCCAGCCGCTCCGCGGCTGGAAACGGTCGCTATGGAAACGTCTCAACTTTCCAGTGATGATCTGTGTTTCGAAAAATCTGTTTTCGATGAATACTTGAAAAAGCTCCTATCTCTGGTCCGCAGTTGCAGACGCGCGCTGTGGCAGCACGCGACACGATTACAATCGTGGTGGGACCACGTGGTCCCGGCACGATTGACCTTCGACCAAGCGACGAATTCATCGCATTACGTGCTGCAGCAGCGTTTCTAACTGCGGACCGGAATTTCCTTCTGATAAGGACAATACTGGTCGAATGCTCAAATCCTCCTCTATCCAACGCTTTTTTTTTGAGTTTTCAGCCAAACTTGACGGTTTCCGAAGTTGAAACTGAAATTTTATGGAGATCCAGTGTACCAACTGAGCGTCTACTATTGTTTAAAAGCCAAAGCTAAAGCCGCGAAATATGATAGGGCAATTGAACCCACGACATATGCGCTAGATCAAAATATGCACGGAAATTCTCAATAGAGCGAGATTTGTATACTTTCACCAACTTTAACAAACTGCTTCAACGGCTGTCGACCACGACTAATTCGGATTTTGTTTTTTTTTTTGCCGACTAGTGACCCTTCGGGTCCCTAGCCCGGGGCAGCCACTTGACTTGAAGGCTGCAAACCCTCTGTAACCTTAGCGTCAGAATTCACTAAGGTGTATCGCGCGCGTGTGTGCGCGGTATGCTGCTACTCCAACTATCCCACACTCACACTGTCTGTATCAGCTACACATACGCACGCAGAAGGAACAATAAATTTCACTTCCCTAATGTGGGGTACAAGCTCCTAGAACATGCTTGTGAAAGCAATGTGAGATTGACCCAGTACGTCTACAACCATGGGGCCAGCGCCGTTCCAAAGAGACCGAATACGATGGCAGTAGTATAGTTGTCAGCTTTTTGAAAAACGGTCAAGCAAGCAAATAAACATGACGTCAAAAAGCCTTTTAACTGCTCAATGTTTTCAATTCTCCAATCATGCTGCGCTAATAGGTGGCGACACACGCAAAATCGGTACGTATCATTTGCATCCTCGCAGTGAGCAGGCTTCGTCAGCCACCCCCATCTATTATTCGTTTGGCTTTGCCAAACGATGGGTCAATATACCGGTCACCTCCATTTACCACGCGTAGTATTCACGTTCGGCTTAGCCGAACGATGGAGCCAACTTCGCCGACCACACTCCAATCACCACGCGTAGTATTCGTTCGGTTTAGACGAACGATGGGCCGGCTTCGCCGACCCACCTCCTCGCATTCAACACTGCGTAGTATTCGTTTGGCTCCTCCGCCAAACAATGAGCCAACTTCGCCCAGGACACCCTCCATTCAACACACGTAGTATTCGTTCAGCTTAGCCAAACGATGGGCCGGCTTCGCCGACCCACCTCAATCACCACGCGCTTAGTATTCATTCCGGCTCCGCCAAACGATGGGCCGGCTGCGCCGAACCCAGGCCTCCATTCACCACGCGTAGTATTCGTTTGGCTCCAGAGAAAAGGGTGGAGCCGGCTTTGTCTGCTACCGCTACGTAATAGAGTATTAGTTCGGCTTCGCCGGAGAACGAAGGAGCCTGCTCCGCCGACCCACCTTCATTCACCACGCGTAGTTATCGTTCGGCTTCGCCGGGAACGATGGGCCAACTTCGCCGACCGCGCAAAATTCACCACGCGTAGTATTCGTTCGGCTTTGCGCGAACGATGGAGCCAACTTCACCGACCCACCACAATTCACCACGCGTAGTATTCGTTCGGCTTTGCCGAACGATGGGCCAACTTCGCCGGCCACCCTTCATATCTTAGTATTCGTTCGGCTTCGCCGAGTACGATGGAGCCAACTTCGCCGGCACACCGCTGTGTAGTATTCGTTCGGCAGCCGGAAACGATGAGCCGGCTCCGCCGACCACACACTCAATTCACCACGCCGTAGTATTCATTCGCGCTCACGCCAAACGATGGGCCGGCTTCGCCGATAGCCCACACTCAAATACCACGCGTAGTATTCAGTTTCAAACGCTTTGTGACCGACCTCCATTCACCGCGTAGTATTCATTCGGCTCCGCCGAACATTAGACCGGCTGCGCCGAACCCACCTCCATTCACCACATGCGTAGTATTCGTTTGGCTCCGAAAAGGGTGGGCCGGCTTCGTCTGCTACCCTTCGTAAAGTATTAGTTCGGCTTCGCCGAACAGAGAGCCTGCTCCGCCAACCCACCTTCATTCACCACGCGTAGTATTCGTTCGGCTTTGCCGAACGATGGAGCCAACTTCACCGACCCACCACAATTCACCACGCGTAGTAATTATTTCGGCTTTGCCGAACGATGGGCCAGCTTCGCCGGCCACCCACCTCGTCACCACGTGTAGTATTCGCGTTCGGCTTCGCCGATTTCTAATGAGACCAGCTTCGCCGGCCACCCTCCGTGTGAAGTATTCGTTCGGCTTCGCCGAGCTGATCGACCAACCTGCCTACCCACCTCCACTCACCACGCGTAGTATTCGTTCGGCTTCGCCGAACGATAGGACGGCTCCGCCAAAGACCACCTCCATTCACCACGCGTAGTACGTTCGTTCACGGCTTCGCCGGAACGATGGGCCAACTTCGCCGACCACCTCCAATCACCACGCGTAGTATTCGTTCGGCTTCGCCGAGCGATTCAGACCCGCTTCGCCGACCCACCTCCAATCACCAAGCGTAGTATCCATTCGGCTCCACACGCCAAACGATGGGCCGGCTTGGCAAACCCACACTCAATCACCACGCGTAGTATTCGTTTCTGCTTCGCCGACCCACCTCCATTGACCACGCGTAGTATTCATTTCGGCTCTGCCGAACGAAGGAGCCGGCTTCGCCGGCCACCCTCCGATGTGAAGTATTCGTTCGAAAACCCAGCCGAACGATGGAAGCCAGCTTCGCCGACCCACACTCAATCACCACGCGTAAGTATTCGTTTGGCTCCGCCAAACGATGGGCCGACCTTCGCCTGCTACCCTCCGTATAGTATTCGTTCGGCTTCGACGTATCATGGGCCTGCTTCGCCGACCCACACTCCATTCACACCACGCGGCCAGTATTCGTTCGGCTTCGCCGCCGGGCGCGATGGAGCCAACTTCGATGACCACACCTCCATTCACCACGCGTAGTATTCATTTCGGCTCTGCCGAACGAAGGACCGGCTTCGCCGGCCACCTTTGCCTAATGTAGTATTCGTTCGGCTTCGCCATGAAGCTTGATGGGCTTCAGCTTCGCCGACTCACCTCAATCACCACGCGTAGTATTCGTTTGGCTCCGCCAGGAACGAGGGCGGCTTCGCCGAACCGCCTCCAATCACCACGCGTAGTAATCGTTCGGCTTCGCCGACCCAGCCTCCATTCACCACTCGTAGTATTCATTCGGCTCCGCCGGAACGATGGAGCCGGCTTCGCCTGCCTCCAATCACTACCGCATAGTATTCGTTCGGCCTCGCCGAAAGACCGACCGTCTCCGGCGACCACACCTCCATTCACCACGCGTAGTATTCATTTCGGCTCTGCCGAACGAAGAACCAGCTGCGCCGGCCACCCTCCGTGTAGTGATTCGTTCGGGTTTGCCCGAACGATGGAGCCAACTTCGCCGACCCACCTCAATCACCACGCGTAGTATTCGTTTGGCTCCGCCAAACGATGGGCCGACTTCGCCTGCTACCCTCCGCATAGTATTCGTTCCGGCTTCGACGTATCATGGGCCGGCCGCGCCCGACACACCTCCATTCACCACGCGTAGTATTTCGTTCGCTCGCTTCGCCTTGCCGGAAGGCGATGGAGCCAGCACTTCGCCGACCCACCTCCATTCACCACGCGTAGTATTCATTCGGCTCTGCGGAACGAAGGGCCGGCTTCGCCGGCCACCCTCACCACGTGTAGTATCTCGTTCTATTCGCCAAACGATGGGCCAGCTAGCAGGCTTCGCCGACCCACCTCCATTCACCACGCGTGTGGCGTATTCGATCGGCTTCGCCGAACGACCAGGGCCGGATTTACCGGCCACCCTTTGTCGTAGTATTCGTTCTGGCTTCGACCATGAAGCGATGGGCCGGCTTCGCCGACTCACCTCAATCACCACGCGTAGTATTCGTTTGGCTCCGCCGAACGAGGGCGGCTTCGCCGACCCACCTCCAATCACCACGCGTAGTAATCGTTCGGCTTCGCCGACCAGCATTCATTCACCACGCGTGTAGTATTGACCGTTCGGCCTTCGCCGAACGATGAGCCAGCTTTAACGGCCACCGTACCCTTTGTGTAGTCATTCGTTCGGCTTCGCCGAACGATTCGTTCGCTTTGCCGGCCACCTTTGTGTAATGTTCGTTCGGCTTGCGCCAAACGATGGGCCGGCTTCGCCGACTCACCTCAATCACCACGCGTAGTATTCGTTTGGCTCCTGCCGAACGAAGGGCCGGCTTCGCCGAACCGCCTCCAATCACCACGCGTAGTAATCGTTCGGCTTCGCCGACCGGCCCTCCATTCACCACTCGTAGTATTCATTCGGCTTCGCCGAAGTGATGGAGACCGGCTTCGCCCTACCCACCTCCAATCACACACTTGTAGTATTCGTTCGGACTCGCCGAAAGATAAGACCGTCTCCCGGCGACCCACCTCCATTCACCACGCGTAGTATTCATTTCGGCTCTGCGCGAACGAAGAACCGGCTTCGCCAGCCACCTCTCCGATGTAGTATTCGTTCCGGGTTCGCCGGAACGATGGGCCAGCTTCGCCGACCCACCTCCAATCACCACGCGTAATATTCGTTTGGCTCCGCCAAACGATGGAGCCGACTTCGCCTGCTACCCTCCGTATAGTATTCGTTCGGCTTCGACGTATCATGGGTAGCCGGCAAATCGCCGACCCACCTCCATTCACCACGCGTAACGATATTCGTTCGGCTTCGCCGAACGATGGAGCCAGCTTCGCCGACCACCCTCCATTCACCACGCGTAGTATTCATTTCGGCTCTGCCGAACGAAGAGAACCGGCTTCGCCAAGCCACCTCAAATCATCTTGTAGTAATCGTTCGGCTTCGCCAAACGATGGGCCGGCTTCGCCGACCACGCACCCTCCATTCACCACGCGTGTAGTATTCGCTCGGCTTCGCCGAACGATGGGCCGGATTTACTGCCGACACCCTTTGCGTAGTATTCGTTTCGGCTTCATGAAACGATGGGCCGGCTTCGCCGACTCACCTCAATCACCACGCGTAGTATTCGTTTGGCTCCGCCGAACGCGAGGCGGCTTCGCCGACCCACACTCCAATCACCACGCGTAGTAATCGTTTCGGCTTCGCCGACCAACCTTCATTCACCACGCGTGTAGTATTCGTTCGGCTTCGCCGAACGTTGAGCCAGCTTTAACGGCCACCGCACATGTAGTATTCGTTCCTAAGCTGCATGAAACGATGGGCCAGCTTCGCCGACTCAC
>JAPDOI010001966.1:0-115641 GCA_029168955.1 Aplectana chamaeleonis
AACATATTGTTCTGACTCTAAAAAAACGAAGCATATATATTGCTGCGTAAACTGCTATATAAGCGAACTGTACAAGGTTGCTACAAGATCGTACGAACGCGGTCGCATCTATATACGCATCTATCCAAAAAACACATCAAACAATTTGCTTCACTATGATGTTAGCTTGGAGGCACGCTAGCTCAAAAGCAAGACACACTGAACAGGAAAGGTTACGGCAAGGAGAACAAATGATTGATTCAAAATTATGAGAGTATTTAGGGTAAACCACAAGTTGTGTAACATGGCTTTCAAGCCTTGACATAAGTTCATAACCTTTGAGAAGGTTCACGATGTGAAGCATCTGCTAGAAAAGCGGACCCTCTCTGTGATGCAGAAACAAAACGCCAAAGAAGAAGAGTGAAGAGAGTTTCTGCTACATAGATCATGGGGAAGATTCATAGCCTTAGGTTAAATATTAATTAGTCGTAGCATTGCCTTAAACGAAAACGATAGAAATTCAATCTAGTGCCGAATAATAGTGAAGCGAGGAAGACTGGAAGACGGTCGTGTGGTCCGTTCGTGGGTCGTGAAAGATGCTGATGAGTCTGTATTGTAGCGCACATGGGAGAGGTGGGAAGGGCCAGGCTTTGTAAATTGAAGCGACCGTAATCGTCAACGGGTGGGCGGAGCTGTGGCGAGATGTCGTCATCACCCGAGCGCCCCATCGCATACTCCGCTCCCCCAAACATACGCAGACAAAGTGTTGTCTTGAAGCTATTAAGACGAAATAGTGACGAATATGTGTACGTTTGGACTTAGTTTTACTGAATAAATAATCTGAAATAAATGTTACTCAATCTGAAAACATGAGCAATCCTGGAAAAAGAAACTGTATAGATAAGGCATAAAATCGAGCAGTTCTAACAGTTATTTTCAAAGTTGGCATTTCTTTTACAGTTTCTCCAGGATGAGGGGTAGTTTTCTAATTTTTCTGAACTAATACATAGTTAGAGTGTTTCATGCAGAATCAAAAAGAGACTACTGAACCATCGTTTACATTCTGTGAGATTTGAAGGCACAGAACACCTTTTAGACAAGAATTTTTGTGATTTTTATTTGATTTTGTAGTAGAATCTTAATGTGTAAATAATGCAGAGTGCGGGAATCTCAATTCCTTCAAATAGATGAGATATAAGCGACTACTGATACAGACCCGACCTTCCTTGGCCTACCTCACACACCCTACCAGATTTCCAAATCTGGATAGTTATTACATGGATAGATGAATTTCTTCTTAGGTCCTAGTTCTTTCACTCCATCAAGCCTACCTACATATCCATATGGTGGTTCTGCTCTCGCTGCTGAGACAACTTCTTCACCACTTTTCATCCTCAAAATACAGGTATATCTGAAGAGCCATAGCTCTTGTCTTATAGGGGATCTTGAACGATTACTGAGATACCGTTGTGGATCAGTTTGTGACTCTCTCCCAATGCCAGCTCCGGAAACAGAAAGATATGTTTTTAGGTTGTTCTCTGCCTTGGAAGCTGACTTCCCTATAGCCGCATTTAACTCTCTGCCATCATGCGAGATGATAAATATGGAATCCGTACTTACACGACTTCGGATGATTTCAACCCGATTCGCAGCCAAGCGTTTTGCGATCAACTCGGCACCTACTGAAACATAAATACGTACTGAACCTTATATGATGCACCTTTGGTTATGTGTTATAGCGGTCATGGCACAATACCCTTGTTAGATCAGTGTGGCTGCATAAGCACGAAATGAATTATCGATAATCCAAATATCTTTTGGAATATAGTGCTAAGCATTTTGGAGGCATATTATTTTAGTCTACAGTTTCTTAGAGAGCTCGGCATTGTTTCTGGAGCATCTCAAGCAAAACCATCGCTCTGAGCGGTACCAGAGAGCTACTCGAGCGCAAACGCGGTGTCTCTCCGCTCGTCTGGAGCGAAAATTGTGCCAGCTTCTACTCGGGCCACTAGCAGCCGCTCTCCGGGCCACAGCAGTATCACTCGGAGCGATACTTCGGTCCCAACTGGCACTGCGGTCTCTGCTCGGGCGATTTTCAAAGAAATTTCCTATTTTCGCTATTTTTTTCTTTATTTCCGCATTTTCTGGAGAGGATTAAGCTGTTGGTTAGGTATAAGGCACCTGTTACAGCCACTGCGGGTCAGGATGTTAATCCTGCCACAGCGTCTGCAACAAGGATACCATCCCATCATGGTCCGCAATGAGGAAGCCTTCCTGCCGCGTGGGCCATGGGGGATCCCCTCGACCGCCAAAAATTGTCATCCTGAGAGTGATCCGGAGGTCACCTTTCAGAGTGACTCCTCGAAAGGCCAACTACCTGTCTACAACAGGCGAGCTGCCTCTTAGTACCCTCGTAGGATTGGTTGTTCTTTGAGTTAAAATGTGGCTCGCACGTTATCACTCAAAAGAACAACCAATCCCGCGTCCTCTATCTTTTGGCGATGCCAGTGACCACCGCCAGGGCCCTGAGAGCGACCGGAGAGCGACCGAGTGGGCGAACTGGGCACCGGACAGGGACCGCGGTGCCAGCTGGTCTCTCGGCCGCTGTACGTCATAATTGGGAGTGGAGCCGGTCCCGCTCGGAGCGATGGTTTGCCTGAGATGATGCGGGAGTGGGTGCGTGTATACAAGCCTGTTGGCAATTGCTCGTTGGAGCCCTGTTGCTTCTACCGAACCCGCAGCAGGCGTTTGAGTGTGGCAACAGGGAAGGGTCGAGCGATATAGCGTGCAACAACTATATCGCGAAAGTATCCCCGCAACATTGCATAAAGGTGTCGCCGTCCGGCACACTAAGGCAACACTCATGGTCCATAACACTGTAGGATCCGTACCTAGGAAGTTCGTGGAGCCCGGCCACAAGCTACAATGGTGTGGGGAGTAGCTCATACGATGGTTGTCCTTCTGCAAAAGCGTCGAGATTCTCATTCACAGGCAGTAGGCGGCTTTGAATATCTCATCTGTTCCATGCAGAGTGCCAGTAATCCAGTAGTGTTTCCAGAGCTGCACGATAATATGTGTAGAAATATAGGTGTAATAGCTGGTCAAATGACACTGCACTAACCCAGCATAACGTTGGCCATGTATGGCGATTCATTTGAAACGTCAATTCTTTTTCTTATCAAAGTATATTTTGAATAATATCAAATTGCAACGTCCGCATAGGCAACAAGTATTCTTGACCTTCTCTAAACTGCCGTCTGTGACTCAGGCTGTAACAAGGTTTTCCTATGCAGCTTTTCGATTTCGCATTTTCATTTCCTATTCAGATGTTTGTTGAATCTTTGAATCATCACTACTGTTTGGTTTTTTTTGACGTTCGATTTTTCGGATGTCCTTCGGGTGTAATAAGTAAATAAATAAATAAAATGAATAAATAAATGAATAAATAAATAACCAAATAAATAAAATAAACAAATAAATAATTAATTAAATAAATAAGTGAATAAATAAAAAAAATAAATAATTAAATAAATAAATAAATAAATAAATAAATGAATGAATGAATAAATAAATAAGTAAATAAATAAATAAATAAATAAATAAATAAATAAATAGATAAATAAACAAATAAATAAAAAAATTAGTAAATAAATAAATAAATAAATAAGTAAATAAAATTCAGTAAATAAAGTTAATGAGTGAATAAATAAATAAATAAATAAGTTCTTCCTTAGCTGAAATCGATAGCGGCCCAAATCGTTCGTAGCCCCACCTAGCAGCATCAATGCGCCTGCATAGCCTCCTCAACTGATGGGAGACCGCGATTGTTTTAATGGTTTTATTAATCCTAACCTTGATCGGGGTTAGCCTACGAAGGCGCACTACGCAGCACCTATAGGAGGGGGCTAAGTAATTCTCATTTTCGTTCCCTCAACAGTTACTTGAATATCGGTCAATCTTGAGGACAGACTTCTCGCCCTTGTTTTGTATGCATTACCGTATGTAATCTGACCGGGTAGGGCCTACGGACTACTGTCCAATTGTATGCATTACTTGCATGTCGACCTGGTGGGCCTAACTGGACTACTGGGTTCAATAACGGTGGGGCCCCCTCACGATTACCCGTAGGTTTCCGTAGGTCTCTAGATACTCACGAATCGGGATGCAAGTAGCTTTCGCTGGTGATGCCCTGACTTTGCTTTTGTTGAGGGGCTCTAGTGCAAACCCGCCGTTCTGGCGAGCTCCTCAAGAATGTTATTGAGTGACCCTAAAATTCCCTCGAACCGCAGTTCGGGCATATCGAAAAGCAACGATTCAATAGCAAATCGACTGTAGGTTGACCAGCTGAATCGCCATTCCGAGCGCATCGCAAGTTAGGTTTTTATTAAAGGTTAATTGATTTGTTATATGACATTCTTGTTACTGTTATTATCGCCTTTATTTTATCATCACACCAATCGTATTTTTTATTATACTTTAAGCTGCTGTTGATATTATTTCTCGATTTTTTACATGATCAAAGTAATGTTAATATTTAACTATTACGGTTCTCATTATGGAATCATTGTGCTACGTAAAATCGACAATTTTAATACTGTTGAAGTGTTATTAATATTATCGTCGCCATTATCTTATTAATGCTATTAGTAACATGCATGAACGTGAAACCCCACAACACAACCTACTGTGTATTCAGGGTTTCTGAAACAAATACTAAATTGAGAGAATAATCTGTTTTCAACCTAAAGAAAGCAATGCAAAGTGTACTTGAATTAATACTAGGGTAGACTTCTTAATGAATCAGTGGTTTATCAGTTCACACAGTGGTTAATCACAATTAGACTGATTCAATTTAGCAGCCGATGGGGAAAATCTAATAGAATCTATCAAAAAGGGGTCTTCCAAGCAAAAGAGGTTTGGTTGGCGTCAGAAACGTTCCTAATAAAAAGGAAACATTAGGTAAGTTGAATGAGTGAGGAGATCTACAAGAAAGTGAACAACATTCTATTCGAAAAGGGTCTTCCAAAGCAAAAAGAGGTTTGGCTTGGCGTCAGAAACGTTCCAACAAAAGGAACAATAGGTAAGCAGAATGAGGGAGTGTCTACAAAAAGAGTGAACAATATTCATTATTTTCTGAGACTGGATTTTCCATGGCCGATACTTCTTAACAGCAGAAAACAAACCGTTGTGGTACTTCCCCACAAGGAAGAGTTCAATGGTTTCTAAGAATGGACTGGCTATTCGTTGACGAGATTATTTAAAAAAATATTCTCATTAGATGCTGCACTTTGGTTTCGGCTTCTCGTAGCAGCTGGAGCTAACTGTCCTGTCTGTGTTTTCTGGCATCATCTTCTATTCTGATTTTAAAGTATTAGGTTTACATGCACACATACTTTTAACGGTTCTCGTGTAGTCAAGACCATGTTTGGAACCACAGAGGGCTTCCAGGTAGAAACACCGCAACGGTTTTGTTTTTACTGTTATAAGTATCGGCCAGGAAAATCAGTCTCAGAAAATATTGTTCACTTTTGTAGACACTCCTCATTCTGCTTTTACCTATTGTTCCCTTTTGTTGGAACGTTTCTGACGCCAACCAAACCTCTTTGCTTGGAAGACCCCTTTTCGATAGAATATTGTTCACTCTTTGTAGACTCTCCTCATTCAACTTTACCTATTGTTCCCTTTTGTTGAACGTTTCTGACGCCAACCAAACCTCTTTGCTTGAAGACCCCTTTTTGATAGAATTTGTTCACTTTTATTGGATATTACGAAGTAATATCCCTGAAAAATCTTCAATAATTTTCGAATAGCATGGGATTGCTATAATAATCAGTAAGCAACAAATCCTTGTTTGCGCACGCTAAAAATGGAAGCGCTACTCACTATCCACGACGTCCTGATGATGTCAGAAAATGCCTCTATGCACTTGGCACAACCTTGGCACGACGTCCTGATGGCGTCACCAGATGCTTTATGCACTTGGCACGACGACGTTCTGATGACGTCATCAGATGCCCTGTGTACTTTACATGACATCCTGATGACGCCATCAGATGCCCTATGTACTTTACATGACACCCTGATGACGTCATCAGATGCCCTATGTACTTTATACATGACACCCCGATGACGCTTCTATCAGATGCCCTGCATGTACTTTACATGACACCCTGATGACGTCATCAGATGCCCTATGTACTTTAGCATGACACCCTGATGACGTCATCAGATGCCCTATGTACTTTACATGAGCACCCTGATGACGCTCATCAGATGCTCCTATGTACTTCCTATGAGACAATTCCTGATGACGTCATCAGATGCCCTATGTACTTTACATGACACCCTGATGACGTCATCAGATGCCCTATGTACTTTACATGACATCCTGATGACGTGTCATCAGATGCCCTATGTACTTTTTATGACATCACTGATGACGTCATCAGATGCCCTATGTACTTTACACGACACCCTGATGACGCCGTCATCAGATGCCCTATGTTCTCTTTACATGACACCCTTGATGACGTCATCAGATGCCCTATGTACTTTACATGACACCCCGATGACGTCATCAGATGCCCTATGTACTTTGCACATGACACCCTGATGACGTCATCAGATGCCCTATGTACTTTACATGACAAGCCCTGATGACGTCATCAGATGCTCCTATGTACTTTACATGACACCCTGATGACGTCATCAGATGCCCTATGTACTTTACATGACACCCTGATGACGTCATCAGGATGCCCTATGTACTTTACATGGACACCCTGATGACGTCATCAGATGCCCTATGTACTTTACATGACATCCTGATGACGTCATCAGATGCCCTATGTAATTTTTACATGACACCCTGATGACGTCATCAGATGCCTTATTTACTTTACATGACACCCTGATGACGTCATCAGATGCCCTATGTAACTTTACATGACATCCTGATGACGTCATCAGATGCCCTATGTACTTTTACATGACACCCTGATGACGTCATCAGATGCCTTATTTACTTTACATGACACCCTGATGACGTCATCAGATGCCCTATGTACTTTACATGACATCCTGATGACGTCATCAGATGCCCTATGTAATTTTTACATGACATTTCCTGATGACGTCATCAGATGCCCTATGTACTTTACATGACACCCTGATGACGTCATCAAATGCCCTATGTACTTTACATGACACCTGATGACGTCATCAGATGCCTTATGTACTTTACATGACACCCTGATGACGTCATCAGATCGCCCTTATGTACTTTACATGACATCCTGATGACGTGTCATTAGATGCCCTATGTGTTTACTATGACACCCTGATGACGTCATCAGATGCCCTATGTATTTTACATGACATCCTGATGACGCCCATCAGATGCCTTATGTACTTTACATGACACCCTGATGACGCGTCATCAGATGCCCTATGTACTTTGAACATGATTGTTCACTGATGACGTCATCAGATGCCCTATGTACTTTACATGACACCCTGATGACGTCATCAGACGCCCTATATTTTTACATGACACCCCTGATGACGTCATCAGATGCCCTATGTACTTTACATGACACCCTGATGACGTCATCAGATGCCTTATGTACTTTGAGATGACACCCTGATGACGTCATCAGATGCCTTATGTACTTTACATGACACCCTGATGACGTCATCAGATGCCCTATGTACTTTACATGACATCCTGATGACGTCATCAGATGCCTTATGTACTTTATGATGACACCCTGATGACGCTATCAGATGCCCTATGTACTTTACGATGACACCCGATGACGTCATCAGATGCCCTATGTACTTTACATGACACCCCTGATGACGTCATCAGATGCCCGGCGTACTTTACACATGACACCCTGATGACGTCATCAGATGCCCTATGTACTTTACATGACACCCCGATGACGTCATCAGATGCCTTATGTACTTTACATGACACCCTGATGACGTCATCAGATGCCCTATGTACTTTCACATGACACCCTGATGACGTCATCAGATGCCCTATGGTACTTTACATGACACCCTGATGACGTCATCAGATGCCCTATGTAATTTACATGACACCCTGATGACGTCATCAGATGCCTTGTGTACTTTACATGACACCCTGATGACGTCATCAGGATGCCCTATGTACTTTACATGACACCCTGATGACGTCATCAGGATGCCCTATGGTACTTTTTACATGACACCCTGATGACGTCATCAGATGCCTTATGCATTTTGAGATGACATTCTGATGACGTCATCAGATGCCCTATGTACTTTACATGACACCCTTATGACGTCATCAGATGCCCTATGTACTTACATGACACCCTGATGACGTCATCAGATGCCCTATGTACTTTACATGACATTCTGATGACGTCATCAGATGCCCTATGTACTTTACATGACATTTCGATGACGTCATCAGATGCCCTATGTACTTTACATTGACACCCTGATGACGTCATCAGATGCCTTATGTACTTTATAGCATGACACCCTGATGACGTCATCAGATGCCTTATGTACTTTACATGACACCCTGATGACGTCATCAGATGCCCTATGTACTTTACATGACACCCTGATGACGTCATCAGATGCCCTTATGTACTTTACACATGCACAATCCTGATGACGTCATCAGATGCCCTATGTACTTTACATGACACCCTGATGACGCCATCAGGATGCCCTATGTAATTTTTATATGACACCCTGATGACGTCAGATGCCCTATGTACTTTACGATGACACCCTGATGACGTCATCAGATGCCCTATGTACTTTACATGACACCCTGATGACGTCATCAGATGCCCTATGTACTTTACATGACACCCTGATGACGTCATCAGATGCCCTATGTACTTTACATGACACCCTGATGACGTCATCAGATGCTCCTATGTACTTTATAATGGACACCCTGATGACGTCATCAGATGCCCTATGTACTTTACATGACACCCTGATGACGTCATCAGATGCCCTATGTACTTTACATGACACCCTGATGACGTCATCAGATGCCCTATGTACTTTACATGACACCCTGATGACGTCATCAGATGCCCTATGTACTTTACATGACACCCTGATGACGTCATCAGATGCCCTATGTACTTTACATGACACCTGATGACGTCATCAGATGCCTTATGTACTTTACATGACACCCTGATGACGCTCATCAGATGCCCTTATGTACTTTACATGACACCCCTGATGACGTCATCAGATGCCCTATGTACTTTACATGACACCTGATGACGTCATCAGATGCCCTATGTACTTTACATGACACCTCTGATGACGTCATCAGATGCCCTATGTACTTTACATGACACCCTGATGACGTCATCAGATGCCCTATGTACTTTACATGACACCCCGATGACGTCATCAGATGCCGCCTTATGTACTTTACATGACACCTGATGACGTCATCAGATGCCTTATACTTTACATGACACCCTGATGACGTCATCAGATGCCCTATGTACTTTACATGACACCCTGATGACGTCATCAGATGCCTTATGTACTTTACATGACACCCTGATGACGTCATCAGATGCCCTATGTACTTTGATGATTGACACCCTGATGACGTCATCAGATGCCCTATGTACTTTACATGACACCCTGATGACGTCATCAGATGCCCTATGTACTTTACATGACACCCTGATGACGTCATCAGATGCCTTATGTACTTTACATGACACCCTGATGACGTCATCAGATGCCCTATGTACTTTACATGACACCCTGATGACGTCATCAGATGCCCTATGTACTTTACATGACACCCTGATGACGTCATCAGATGCCTTATGTACTTTACATGACACCCTGATGACGTCATCAGATGCCCTATGTACTTTACATGACACCCTGATGACGTCATCAGATGCCCTATGTACTTTACATGACACCCTGATGACGTCATCAGATGCCCTATGTACTTTACATGACACCCTGATGACGTCATCAGATGCCTTATGTACTTTGCATGACACCCTGATGAGGTCATCAGATGCCCTATGTACTTTACATGACACCCTGATGACGTCATCAGATGCCCTATGTACTTTACATGACATCCTGATGACGTCATCAGATGCCCTATGTACTTTACATGACACCCTGATGACGTCATCAGATGCCCTATGTACTTTACATGACACCCTGATGACGTCATCAGATGCCTTATGTACTTTACATGACACCCTGATGACGTCATCAGATGCCCTATGTACTTTACATGACACCCTGATGACGTCATCAGATGTCCTATGTACTTTACATGACATCCTAATGACGTCATCAGATGCCCTATGTACTTTACATGACATCCTGATGACGCCATCTGATGCCCTATGTACTTTAGATGACACCTGATGACGTCATCAGATGCCTTATGCACTTTGCATGACACCCTGATGGCGTCATGAGATGCCCTATGTACTTTAGATGACACCCTGATGACGTCATCAGATGCCTTATGTACTTTGCATGACACTCTGATGACGTCATCAGATGCCCTATGTACCTTAGATGACACCCTGATGACGTCATCAGATGCCTTATGTACTTTGCATGACACCCTGATGACGTCATCAGATGCCCTATGTACTTTAGATGACACCCTGATGACGTCATCAGATGCCTTATGTACTTTGCATGACACCCTGATGACGTCATCAGATGCCTTATGTACTTTGCATGACACCCTGATGACGTCATCAGATGCCCTATGTACTTTACATGACACCCTGATGACGTCATCAGATGCCCTATGTACTTTACATGACACCCTGATGACGTCATCAGATGCCCTATGTACTTTACATGACACCCTGATGACGTCATCAGATGCCTTATGTACTTTACATGACACCCTGATGACGTCATCAGATGCCCTATGTACTTTACATGACACCCTGATGACGTCATCAGATGCCCTATGTACTTTACGCTGACACCCTGATGACGTCATCAGATGCCCTATGTACTTTACATGACACCCTGATGACGTCATCAGATGCCTTATGTACTTTGCATGACACCCTGAAGAGGTCATCAGATGCCCTATGTACTTTACATGACACCCTGATGACGTCATCAGATGCCCTATGTACTTTACATGACATCCTGATGACGTCATCAGATGCCCTATGTACTTTACATGACACCCTGATGACGTCATCAGATGCCTTATGTACTTTACATGACACCCTGATGACGTCATCAGATGCCCTATGTACTTTACATGACACCCTGATGACGTCATCAGATGCCCTATGTACTTTACATGACACCCTGATGACGTCATCAGATGCCCTATGTACTTTACATGACACCCTGATGACGTCATCAGATGCCTTATGTACTTTACATGACACCCTGATGACGTCATCAGATGCCCTATGTACTTTACATGACATCCTGATGACGTCATCAGATGCCTTATGTACTTTACATGACACCCTGATGACGTCATCAGATGCCCTATGTACTTTACATGACACCCTGATGACGTCATCAGATGCCCTATGTACTTTACATGACACCCTGATGACGTCATCAGATGCCTTATGTACTTTACATGACACCCTGATGACGTCATCAGATGCCTTATGTACTTTACATGACACCCTGATGACGTCATCAGATGCCCTATGTACTTTACATGACACCCTGATGACGTCATCAGATGCCTTATGTACTTTACATGACACCCTGATGACGTCATCAGATGCCTTATGTACTTTACATGACACCCTGATGACGTCATCAGATGCCTTATGTACTTTACATGACACCCTGATGACGTCATCAGATGCCCTATGTACTTTACATGACACCCTGATGACGTCATCAGATGCCTTATGTACTACATGACACCCTGATGACGTCATCAGATGCCCTATGTACTTTACATGACACCTGATGACGTCATCAGATGCCCTATGTACTTTACATGACACCCTGATGACGTCATCAGATGCCCTATGTACTTTACATGACACCTGATGACGTCATCAGATGCCCTATGTACTTTACATGACACCCTGATGACGTCATCAGATGCCTTATGTACTTTACATGACACCCTGATGACGTCATCAGATGCCCTATGTACTTTACATGACACCCTGATGACGTCATCAGATGCCTTATGTACTTTGCATGACACCCTGATGACGTCATCAGATGCCCTATGTACTTTACATGACACCCTGATGACGTCATCAGATGCCCTATGTACTTTACATGACACCCTGATGACGTCATCAGATGCCTTATGTACTTTACATGACACCCTGATGACGTCATCAGATGCCCTATGTACTTTACATGACACCCTGATGACGTCATCAGATGCCTTATGTACTTTGCATGACACCCTGAAGAGGTCATCAGATGCCCTATGTACTTTACATGACACCCTGATGACGTCATCAGATGCCCTATGTACTTTACATGACATCCTGATGACGTCATCAGATGCCCTATGTACTTTACATGACACCCTGATGACGTCATCAGATGCCTTATGTACTTTACATGACACCCTGATGACGTCATCAGATGCCCTATGTACTTTACATGACACCCTGATGACGTCATCAGATGCCCTATGTACTTTACATGACACCCTGATGACGTCATCAGATGCCCTATGTACTTTACATGACACCCTGATGACGTCATCAGATGCCTTATGTACTTTACATGACACCCTGATGACGTCATCAGATGCCCTATGTACTTTACATGACACCCTGATGACGTCATCAGATGCCCTATGTACTTTACATGACACCCTGATGACGTCATCAGATGCCCTATGTACTTTACATGACACCCTGATGACGTCATCAGATGCCCTATGTACTTTTACATGACACTCTGATGACGTCATCAGATGCCTTATGTACTTTACATGACACCCTGATGACGTCATCAGATGCCTTATGTACTTTACATGACACCCTGATGACGTCATCAGATGCCCTATGTACTTTACATGACACCCTGATGACGTCATCAGATGCCTTATAGTACTTTACATGACACCCCTGATGACGTCATCAGATGCCTTATGTACTTTACACATGACACCCTGATGACGTCATCAGATGCCTTATGTACTTTTACATGACACCCTGATGACGTCATCAGATGCCCTATGTACTTTACATGACACCCTGATGACGTCATCAGATGCCTTATGTACTTTACATGACACCCTGATGACGTCATCAGATGCCCTATGTACTTTACATGACACCCTGATGACGTCATCAGGAGCCTTATGTACTTTACATGACACCCTGATGACGTCATTAGATGCCCTATGTACTTTACATGACACCCTGATGACGTCATCAGATGCCTTATGTACTTTACATGACACCCTGATGACGTCATCAGATGCCCTATGTACTTTACATGACACCCTGATGACGTCATCAGATGCCCTATGTACTTTACATGACACCCTGATGACGTCATCAGATGCCCTATGTACTTTACATGACATCCTGATGACGTCATCAGATGCCCTATGTACTTTACATGACACCCTGATGACGTCATCAGATGCCTTATGTACTTTACATGACACCCTGATGACGTCATCAGATGCCCTATGTACTTTACATGACACCATGATGACGTCATCAGATGCCCTATGTACTTTACATGACACCCTGATGACGTCATCAGATGCCTTATGTACTTTACATGACACCCTGATGACGTCATCAGATGCCCTATGTACTTTACATGACACCCTGATGACGTCATCAGATGCCCTATGTACTTTACATGACACCCTGATGACGTCATCAGATGCCTTATGTACTTTACATGACACCCTGATGACGTCATCAGATGCCCTATGTACTTTACATGACATCCTGATGACGTCATCAGATGCCCTATGTACTTTACATGACACCCTGATGACGTCATCAGATGCCTTATGTACTTTACATGACACCCTGATGACGTCATCAGATGCCCTATGTACTTTACATGACACCCTGATGACGTCATCAGATGCCCTATGTACTTTACATGACACCCTGATGACGTCATCAGATGCCCTATGTACTTTACATGACATCCTGATGACGTCATCAGATGCCCTATGTACTTTACATGACACCCTGATGACGTCATCAGATGCCTTATGTACTTTACATGACACCCTGATGACGTCATCAGATGCCCTATGTACTTTACATGACACCCTGATGACGTCATCAGATGCCCTATGTACTTTACATGACACCCTGATGACGTCATCAGATGCCTTATGTACTTTACATGACACCCTGATGACGTCATCAGATGCCCTATGTACTTTACATGACACCCTGATGACGTCATCAGATGCCCTATGTACTTTACATGACACCCTGATGACGTCATCAGATGCCTTATGTACTTTACATGACACCCTGATGACGTCATCAGATGCCCTATGTACTTTACATGACACCCTGATGACGTCATCAGATGCCTTATGTACTTTACATGACACCTGATGACGTCATCAGATGCCCTATGTACTTTACATGACATCCTGATGACGTCATCAGATGCCCTATGTACTTTACATGACACCCTGATGACTTCATCAGATGCCCTATGTACTGATAGCCTGCGACCACTGGCAGTGGCTAGTGGCAGGAACGAGGAACGAGGGACGAGGAACAGGACACGAGGGACGCGTTACAAGAAAAAACGCGAATTTTAGCTAAGCTTCCGCCGATCTAACTTTGTTAATTTTCAATCGATTTGGCTCAAATTTTGTCAGCGGGTGTCTTCTATACTCTCTCACTTATATCCAGAAGGAAATCTCTAGAAAATTTGTTTTACAGGTTTTATTAACTACTTTACCAAAATCTAAGTGATCACAAGTGCCAGGCAAAACCAAACCTCTCCAGCCGCTTCGCGGCTGGAGCGATTTCTGTTCACACGATTAGAAACATAGAGCCTTGATATTTTCTAAGACAGCGGTAGCCACAAATTTAGACGACAAATATTGCGCGCGCATACTATGAACCGTTTCAAAACATTTTCTTCCCAAACATCCTTCTTGCATCCTTCTGGAATGAATGTCTTTGAGGTTTAAGGCTTACTCTGTGGCTGTCATGAGCGACAAAGATGCGGTTCAGTGCGAATCGCGACGGGACCAGCATCGGAGCAACGGCATTCCCTGCTGTAGGAACAGTCGCCGCTCGTACGTCGCACCGATCTGTCGCGCAGGACTGACATTAGGCCTAGTGAATACTTCGCGCGACGAGCGACGCCACGTAATGTTTGTCATTTATAGGGACCGAAAATCGATATTGCTGATATGCACTGTCGTGCTCGCGGGAATTATGCACTAGGCCTGAGACCGCAATCACAGTTTCGTCGCGGTGATACGTTGAAAACAGCGGTATCGATCAATCACTGTGATATTGCGCTTTGGATAGAATGGATTGTTTAGGTAAGCAGAGAGGAAGTTGATGAAGTGGGATAGGATATTCCTCTCACAATGGTTGGGATATCCGTTTTTGCCGAATTTCGCAACAAATGTGCGTATCGCAACGATTTCATCGCAAAGGTTGCCCGATAGAGAGTGGCGCCGATGTCGGCGCGGCGAAATGCATATTTGCTAAAGTTTCCAAAAGTGGTTGGAAACAAAAGCTTGAACATTTCACAGACGGATATCCCATCTCATTTCACTCGACAGACTACCGTTTCGCTCATCAAAACAATCCATTCCTTCAAAAGCACAACATCGCTGCGATTGATCGACATTGTTTTTCGCACGCATCGCCGCGACGGTAGTATGATCTCGGCGTAATGCATGTGCCGGAGCCTGTAAATGCCGTTCTTGCTTATGGCATGCAGCACACTGCGACAGCAACATTTGAAAAACTGGGGTTCTGCGACAGGCGGTCGCTGTGACTGTGTTCAGCGACAGCGTGACAATGTCGCAGAAGTATACCATAGGCATAGGGCTTTTCTTTTCGATGAATCGCGCAGCCGCGTATAATGCGTGAAACCTCTTCTGATTTTGCTGCAAACCATTCAGCAGCTAGTGCTCCCGTCCCGTGAGCCGATCAAGAATTGAATGTCATGCGGCTGACACGACGTGGCTGCTGAGGGTCCACGCCGAATTCAGCAGCAGTGCCAGCAACGTGCGGCAAAATCGATTTGAATTCCAAAATCTTGAAAAGAGAAAAATCACGTGCATAGCACAACTCGGTAAGTGCTAACCAGGCCACGAATTAGGAAAAGCCAGCAAGCTTGTAACAAATCTGTTTTAGCAATCCTACATTCAATGTGGCCAGCCTCGCACCTGTTTGGCGCGGCAAAAAACTGCTTCTTTCGCCCAGCGTCTTGCGACGTCTCAATCCGAGGGTGGATGGCTTCAAACATTCCGGTAGGGTGCTGATGGGAGTGAGCGCGTGTAGTGGATACGTAAAGACTGAAGTCACACTTGGAGCATATCACCCCTGGTTATGTTTTCAAAGCAGAGGCTGATTTTATGAGCTGAAGCAAAGGCACGAGACTAAGTAGTTCACTAAAAGGATTTTTCACTACTGAATACATGTCTTTCATTTGCGCATTCTACTTCTTCCCGATAATCGAACAAGCATTATTGTTCGAATAACATAACAATTTTCCCCGATCGCGCCTCTCTAACTAAATCAATCACTAGAATATAAAGAGCTGCATTCTAATTTGTGATATGAATCTTGAATGTTTCTTCATTGGTTTGTGATTTGAGAGGGGCTTGATTGGGGTGACGAACTGATAAGGAAACGACAAGGGCGATGAGAAAACTTCTCAATAGGGTTAAATTTCATTTGTAATGAATAGCACATTTGAAAAGTTCGGTATCTAGAACTAGTAGATGGAAATCCGCGCACTTCGGCTCCCCATCGCCAAGATTCGATGGACCTGGAAATGAATAATTTTTAATTGACTCGAATACAAGGATGTTCACTATAATTGAAATTTACATACACTGACTACCTTGAAAAATTATTGTGATTCCCATGTTATAACTTCTATAATGCCCCGGTCATAGTCGGCTAATCGGCTCTAGCCAGTTCGGTCAATAAGCATGTAAAAATAGCTCTTTCAGGCCAGAAAATCCCTCCTTTATAAACACACTGCGCCCACCTCGACCTTTCTGTCCCGTTCGTAGTGGTCCCGATCAATACGTATTTAACACATTGCTCAATGTGGTGGAAATCTCCCCGTTGTGACCGGACTGCGCCGTTCGTAGTGCGCTCGAGTGCACCCGCCTAATCGATTGGCATAGAAACGACCTCCACGCATAGGTCATCAGGGCTGGGATTCATGGACACAGTGGGTCCCGGCAGGGTTTGGTTTAGCTAGCTACCTCAGCTGGGACCAAGCCAAACCACCACCTCGGAGGTGAGGTTACATGGGAACCAGGCCTAGCCCAGTCCTGGCCAAACCTAGCGATGAGGAATCGCTGGTTTGCGAACGTTTCCAAAGAAACCCTACTGGGACCCTGGTTCAGCGTTCATAAATTCCAGCCCAGATGAGTGAGGTGTAATGCGTAGAAGCGTGAGTTTCGGAAGTGGATGATTTGTGATGTCTGATTCTCTGTTACTAAAATGGCGGCCTGAATGAATCGTTCCAGTCTTTAAACATATTTTTGTGGGGTGGTCCTCATCCGTCTCTATGACGGTGCCATGATGACAGATATTGCTCTCTTTTACAAAAGAAGCCAACCAATACCGAGGTTAGACGAGGTCATTGCCTTTAGAAGATTACTATTTTTGTTCATCTGCAAGCATAAGGAAAATCTGCTGTTCTGACGCGACTAAACTATTGAGTATAGGTCCTACAGAAGTGTGTTCCCATAGCTCGGATTACCAGTCAGCAATTTCGGGTATCGCCAAATTAGATTGACACGAGGACCAACAAGTTTGGCTGAAGCTTTTTTTTGTGTTGGGAAGTCTGGCGACAAACTGAAGTCAAGGACATAAGGTGCGGTTGCGAGGCCCATCGCATTGGCACAGAGTATTGGCCCATGGCCGAAGAAGTGGTGTAATGCCCCGGCAAGTTAGAAATCAAGATTCTGAAGTATAGTGGTGGGCTCCTTGTGCAGGAATGATTCGATGTTGCGTCCAATCCGGATACGCTCGCAGAGAAACGTCTGCGATTGTATCGACACAAGCTTTCATATGAGGAAGATGAGGATGGATTCGAAACGGCTATGCACCTACAGCTGCCTGGCCTGTGACCGATAGGACGATCTCAGCCTGATTGATGGATAGTTTTGTACAACAATGCAAAAATTGCAGGCCTTGCTTCATACAACGCGAACGACTGGATCGAGTGGCGCTAACGTTCAAGAATAACAGACGCTCCCACGATGCTGGATAGGCGCTGAAGAAAGGAAGACGCCTATAAAGCTGAAATCGTTCTAACTCTTCTGTTATTGTCCTCCTATTTGATGCTATCTCGGCCATGCTCTCTTTGAGACCAAGTCGTCACTGATTTAGGAACTCCTAGCGTATACATAGTCTCTAACTCTACACCTAATGTTCGCTTCCCTTAAGCGCTGATGCACTATTGGAAAACTGGTTATGCCTAACCATGGTCTTCGAAGCTTCTCCATCCACACCCTACGCACTACAAGTGCGGTCTGTCGACTAAGTGTTCAACACAATATCGTGAAGCCAATTGCTGATCAATGAGCGGCTCAATGATCACTGAAGGCATTACCCGTTGTACTTTGAAAAACTATGGTTATCACACTGCGTCCGCAATCTTCTCGTCCCCCACTCAGAATCCGTCTGTCCTGCTCAACCGTACTGTACTTTGCTCTTTTGCCATCGAACTACAAAAAAATTTAGCGACTACTATATCTGTTTCGGTGGGCGTCATCTTTGTTTCACAGTATTTGTTTCTGATCCATCTCCAAACCATTTCTTATCACGTGTTACTGCAATAGGTATTTCCGGTAAAGCGCAGAGATGTCCATTGCTGCCTATTTGGCGACTAAGCACACCTGACAATGTGATACCGCGGGTCATGCTGATGGCGCAGGAATATCATGTGAAGGAGAAGCATGTTCAACAATCAAACGAACCCGTTCATGGATCGCATGTCGGCTAGCCCAAGCAAACAAATATGGAAAGGATTACCACACTTTCTTTGCTGATTACTTGTTGTGTGTGTTTTGGAAGACCGATTCGATCGTCGACCTGGCTCAATGACCAAGAATTAGTTTTACAACAATAGTTTTGATATTCATTACACTCTTATGTATGTACTCAACTGATACATAACTTTGGGTGCCTGTGACTCTATGGCACGCAAATGGTGAAATGCAATCCCTGCCCAATAGTGAAGTATTCCACGAGGATCAGCGAGTTGCTCACAAATCCATGTCGGAGTATAGGTAGACATATTCGGAACCAAAAGGACTTCTTGTTTTCTCAGCACAATTTCTGGATGGGATTCGCAAGCATGACGCACTTCCGCAGCGATTCCCCAGTGAACGTCTGGCGGCTCTCCTTTTTAGTGCAGAGTGATGTGTTAACCAGTCGCAGGAGACGACCGACTGATTGTGAGCAATGTTCACTTTAGCAACATATACATTTCAATGAAAATAGGCCCATTATCTAGGTGTTGGGGTAACGACAGCGAGACGGAAGCCTCAAAGAAACGAACCGAGAAAGCTCTTAATATTAGTAACTTTTTATTCAATCACAAATGATGAACAGAACGAAGGAAGTAATCGATATACATTCAGATTGACTTTGGAAGATCCTAAAAGCAAGCTTACCGCATGTGAAAATAGTGGCTCTGTTTGGAAGGACTGACGTTTTGATACTCCAAGGAAATTAGTGGGCACTGATTAAGGGAAAAGAAGAAAATAGTTATGGCTCAGACCCTTAGCGGCCAGCAGAATGTGCGCGTTTAGCGGTTGGGTGTAAAGGGTCTAACAAAACGAAAAAAAGATAGCTTATTTTAAGAATCAATAGAAACGGATGAAGCAAGTAAGATATATTTTTATGTTTCTTCATTTCAACATTCGTTGACCTCCCTCGTTTACATCCGTACCGCCCAAATAGGAGATTCGACCACGTTTTTACCAGTGTGCAGCCGTCTTTCTAATATTCTTACCGAGATCCAGTTTAGATACCAGATAGATAGGATAGATACCAGATAGATACTAGACCGAGATTTTTTATGGTGAACTACACATAATCGGCGTGGCCCGCTCCATCAGCCTGTTTGACGTTACTCTTTCGCTACAGTGGAAGATACATGATTTGCGTCTTCCAGAATTGCCGCAAGCCTGGCTCAGTACCATCACGTAGTTCTTGGAGAATTACTCGACTTGACAGGCGAGTGTTTCGCCGACAAAACACATAGTCTTAGTTGTAGATTAAGCGCTTGATGAGATGACATCATATGGACCTGCTGTCGATAACTAAAGGCAGTGTTTGCAACCAATTCCGTTTTTTGTTTCAAAGGGACAACAATCATAGTAGCCTTCGAATGCGACGGGATCTTCTAAAAAACCGAACAGTGGAGAGTTCCAATGAGATGGTTCCGCAGCGTGCTCCTCAGTAAATGTCGTCAGCACCGGCACGGCTGTATCACTGCCAGGCTTGGATCTGCCATCATTATGAGTGTTTTTACCGAAGTAGACAGCGAACTTGTGGAATGGTTGTTGGAAAAATTTGTCACACTCCGTTAGGCGTCGTGTATACTCCCACCGCCGAGAGGAACGGCGAAGTACAATCAACGGCGAAGTAATAATATCGATCACCGCGCCGCCTGATCAATATTATAGAAATGTGCTATGCCGCGCCGCTCAGTGACGGGAGTATACAAGCACGCTCATGCCGATCATTTTTTCCGCAGGGCTACCGTAACCCTCCTTAAAAATTTTTCCAAGTGTCAGCTCATCTTAATAGCCAACAAACATGTTTGCACAATTTCGACCTCCTCAGCCACTCCCCAGTGGCTTCTCGAGGAGAGCGGTGTGTGAATGAATGCATACTGCTTCTCCGCTCTTTTATACTCCGCATGTTATGAGCATGTGTTTGCATTCGTTATCATGTTTTGTTCAAGAATGGTTACGGTAGCCCTGCGGAAAAAGTGATCGGCATGGGCGTGCTTTTCGGGAGTATAAACAACACATTGAACAAAATACTGAGAAATCCATTGCATCCTCCAATAAAAATACTGCGCTTATCGCAGGTGAAAGCGTAGAACGATACAGCCGTGTAGATGTCGATGGAAACGACTGGGACCGAAGGGGCGTTCGAACACTGGAAGACTCCTCGAGATAGTTTTTCTGCTGCAGGCCGGGAACATACTTCCAGTGATGAGCAAGGCTACGCAATGTCTACCATCAGTATCGAACTAAAACAGATACGCGTTTTGCCGGGATCATCTAATACCGTCGCAGCAATGTTAGGAAAAAGGGGTATCGATCAATCGCTGCGATATTGGGTATTGCAGAGAGAAGTAATACTCAAAGCAATCGATCGCGGATCGTAAAAATTTGAATGCTCTTTGGGCCTGTTCGGTGGCTTGACGTAGGTCAGGCGAACACGAGTCATTGCGTTTGTCTACCTCAACGGCTTTGTTTCTATATCCTAGATTGAGGTTTGTTTCTATCACCTCGAGTAAGCTTTGTTTCAGTAGAAACTTGATGATAACAACCTAGTCCGTAGCGATGTCCCACCACAGTGAAAAACATGCGTTTCATTACGTTCCCACTGGACTGCCTTTTTGACACGATGACATCACGATAAATAACGTTACCTTGAGCAAAATAGTAGATGCACTGTGCACAATCGCCATATTCAAGCGTCGCGTTAAAAAAAACTTCTTAGGTCATGATTACCTTGTCGGATGATGTCCTAATTTCAGCCAAGTTCATGTGAACTCGTGACTTTAATGATGACTTCATGATAACTTTCATGATACAGAAAACATTCTTATACTTTCGCTTGACCCAATTCACCACCGGTGACAACCACCATGAACATGTTCATCCAACCGGACAACTAGTCCATGCTATAGAATAATGTCACTGAAATACAACGCTTTAAAGGCAGTGGTCACGATGAAAAACGTTATCGAATAAACTACAAAAACCACCCTAGATCAAAAACAGCTGAAAAACTATGAAGGTAGCGCGGTGAAAAACGGGCTAGAATTATGGTTATTAAGACCCTAAGTTTCCAGTTCGTGCACACGTGCACAGCGCCTCTCATTAAGATCGCAGTCTCATGCCGAGCAGTCAAAAACCATCGACATTCAGAGCAAGAAATAAATGCAAATTCGCCTAATAAAAACAGTTGAGCAATCAAAGAAAGCACTCCAGTCAATGTTTTTGACTAGATGTGTACATAAATCTGAAGGTTCATTGATTGCAATTCAATTTCAAGCCAGCTGATCTTGATATAAGAGGTCATCAATGCCGATGATGTGGAGTGGGCTCGTCCACCATCAAAAGACAAGAAAGTTCAGGCTTCCAATTTGGCCCAAAACAGTGATTTTTTCGCGATTTTTTCTTAGAGGCCCTACTACTCGAGACCCAGAAAAGGGTTTAGAGAGAAAAAGACGACAAGCATATTTGATCGCGACCACTGCCTTTAATGCGTTTCGCCGTATCGTCGTAGTTTTGGTAACACTTGGAGGCCAACGCATAGTTTTATGTGAAAAACTCGGAACCGGAATCGTCGTGAACACTTCAAGTGATTTGATGTTTGTTGTATAATAATGAATCCTTTCAAAAGATTGTCTTGTATTGGATTGATGCATAATTATGGAACGTTTTCTAAAAAAATGCTTTTAATCAATCAAAACAATGACTTGACTTAATCGGTGGCTTTCGCCTGACGCGGTCATTCCGCATCTTCACCGAGGTGTGCCGTCCTAGTAGTCAGCCGTGTCCATTTTTCACGGTCTTCAGCCACAATTTGAACACATTCCATCCAGCTGTCACTATTCCATTTCCTGCGAAACGAAACATCGCGCCTGAACTGTCTTTCGATGCCGAGTGACTTTAAATCCTCTTTAACCACATCCGTCCAGAACTTTCGCCTACGCCCAGGTGGCCGTTTCCAAACAGGATTTGGAAGCATTTTTAAAGCGTGTTGTACGAGACGATCCGGCGTTCTTCTTAGTATATGCCCGAGCAGTCGAAGTCGACTTTCCATTGCTGCTTGAGATGGCGTTAGGAGATGCTGGCACCTCCCCCGTGTCAAGCGTTGATGTACTGCGTCGATTTCCTTGTAAAGGTCTTCGTTATGGCATACACGCGGCCAGAAATATCCAAGCAAACGCCTAAAAAGCTTCCTCTCCGTGCAATCCAACCTTTCCATCTGCGTTTTCGGTGCTGCCCACGTCTCCGATCCGTACATCATGATAGGGCGAATAGCGGATAGGTAGACGCGCAACTTGACTTCCTTCGCGATGGTGGTAGACCACAAACACTTGGTTAGAGAATTGAATGCAGACGTAGCTTTCGCACATCGTTGTCGAATATCCGCTGCATAACTACCATCGTTCTTCAGCAAACAGCCCAAATAACAGAAATCGTCCACCAGTTCGATACGTTGTCCGTCCACACAAACTCCAGTTGAAGGCCTCTGAGAGACCCACATCTGCTTGCATTTGTCGGGACGAAGACGAAGTCCATAGGCTGCGGCATACTTCGAAACGAGGTTCACAATCCTTTGCAGTTTTGCGTTGTTTTCAGCGAATAACACAATGTCTTCGGCGTACTCCAGGTCGACAAGGGAGCGTCCTGATGGTGTTAGGATCACATCCGCAGGAAACTGTTCTGCAACTCTACGCATGATGTCATCAACGGCGAAGTTGAAAAGAAAAGGTCCTGCAACGGCTCCTTGCCTTACTCCTGTTTTCACCTCGAAAGCTGACGTAAATCCGACAGGTGTACGAACTGCTGCTGTTGTTCCTTTGTTCATGTCCTCGATTAACCGAACATACTTTTCCGGGGCTCCATCTGCTCGCAGAGCATTGAGCAATCGATCACGATGAGGAGAGTCGAACGCGGCTTCAAAGTCCAAAAAGCAAGCTGTAATGGCTTCGAAAACCGCTGCCACGATTCAATTACTCTTCTCACGACGAACACTTGGTCGATGGTCGATCTTCCAGGTCGAAAACCGGCTTGCTCATCTCTGGTCGTTCCTTCACGATGTTTGATAAGTCGCTCGAGAATGATACGTTCTAAAACCTTGTACATGACACGAAGTAGAGAGATTCCTCTGTAGTTCTTAGGATCCGCGACGGGTAGCTTCTTGGGAAGAGGTACGATGATCGCATGCCTCCACGAATCAGGTATCCTTTCGCTCATCCATATGGCACGGATGGTGTTGGTCATTTCACGAATCCCAGACGGAGGAAGAGCTTTCAGCATTTCAGCAGTGATGTTGTCATCTCCACCTGCCTTTCCATTCTTCATTTTCCGGACACAATCCAAAACTTCAGACTCCAGTCGGCGGTTCCTCACTGACATCGTAATGTGCTCTCTGAACATGCGGGAGCTAAGGTACTGATGGCGCTGGACGATTCAGTAGTGAACTGAAGTAATCCTTCCATATTGGCAGCGTCGCATCACCAACTGCAACTCCATTGGTAGTGTTCAAGACAGGAGAACATCTCTTCATCTTCCCGCTATACTGTCGCAGCAACGTGTAGGCTTTCTTCGGATTCTTCTCCTCCCAAGCCTTCTCGAACTCCTTAGCTCTACACGTCCACTCTCGTTCGCGGTCACTTTGAAGCTGCCGACGCAACTTCCTCCTCAGACGCTTCTCCTCCACGAAGTTTCCTGCAGTTCGGAGAGCACATACTCTGTTGTAGGTAGATGTTGTTTCTTCTGAGACGTAGGCGAACTTCTTCTTAGGATGTACAACCGGGACTGCCTCTTTCGAAGCGTCCTGGATGCACTTGACAAAAGAATCCGCGTCGCAAAGTTTCTTCTTAGTCCGTACTCCGATGTGAATAGAAACGCGTTGTCGGAAATTCCTTCTGCACTCTTCATCTCTGAGACTTGTCATGTCAATCCTCTGGAGAGGCTGAGCCCTCGCTTCCTCTTATGAATCCTCGCAGTGAAGTTCAACAGAACAGGACGGTGATCCGAATCGAATGCGACATCCCACACAGCTCTAGATCTTCGAATGTCCGATACTGGAATATTCCTCGTCAGGACATAGTCAAGCTGTAGTTTCAAAGTTGTCATCTTCCGCTTCCGCTGCTCTTCTGGAGATAGCCGGGTTGGTCCCTGCCACGTAAGCTGATGGCGGCGATGATTCCTCTTGAATGTCGATGCAATAATCAGACCACTGCGTTCACAAAAGTCGACAAGGCGGTAGCCATTGTCCGATGTTTGCTCCACTGGGTAGAACCATTTACCGAGTACTTTGGATTCCTGATCAAGTCCCATCTTCGCATTTGCGTCAATCCCCACGACAACAGCATGTTGACAAGGTATCCTGGCCAGCAACGTATTGAGTTCCTCATAAAACGCATCCTTCGAATTGTCTTCGGCGGTTTCAGTGGGCGCATGAGCACTCACTATCCACAGATTGAATCCTCTGTGATCCCGCAGTCGTACGAATGCATTCCGACACGACGTTGAGCCGAACTCCTTGACCATACCATTGAAATCCTTCCTTACAGCTATTGCACAGCCTCCCACTCTCCTATCGTCAGCGTTACCGCAGTAGATGGTGTACTCTCCGACGCTGATGACGGGTCTATCCTTGAGGCGGGTTTCCTGCAAAGCAGCAAACGGTGCACATGGAAATAGCTCAGAAGTCTGGATAGCGCAGTTTTTTGGATATCACTTGACAGCGATCGACAGTTCAGGGTGGCGAAATTGTGGCTTGTGGCCAAAGACTCCATGACTCCCTAGGTACGGATCCTAAGGTGTTATGAACCAGAGGCCTTAGTGTGCCGGACGGCGACACCTTTATGCAATGTGCGGGATACTTTCGCGATATAGTTGTGCACGCTATATCGCTCGAACGTTCCCTGTGTACACTCAAACGTCTGCTGGGTTCAGTAGAAGCAGGGGCACCAACGAGCAGGTGCCAACAGACTTGTATACACACCCCCATCAAAACAATAACATCCAATATTTAATAAAAACATGATCATTCGAGAGCATAATCACCATGCACATTAGGAATTGCTTCCCATTCGCTTGGCAGTCGGTCGACTCTACTTGCAAAGAAGTCACAATTCTTGGAGGCTATCCACGCTTTGACATCAGCCACCAAGTCATCCAAGTCGTCGTAGACTTTATTTGTTTGCCAGTTTTCAAAGAGCGATTGACATGATAGTCCAAAAGGGGGTTCTGTCGGTGAGTACGGCGAATGTGTGAACAGATCCCGTCCTTTATTGGCGATGGATTCGATTACACGGCGCTAAACATGTGGACGGGCGGTATCGTAAATTCGAAAGCATCCAGCTTTGTTGATATCAGAGAGCTCGTGGGGCACCCATGTCGCCAATTTCCAAACCGTTTCAAGCTTTTTCAGGCGTCGAACGATCGTTGATTGACTGAAATTAATGTCTTCAGTCACCACTAGCGTTGTCAGAATTTCGTCCTCTTCCACAGCTGTAAGAAGTGCTTGATCATCAAAATCTGATGGCTGACCTCTTCCTTCTTTATCCTCCAAACTAGAGTCACCTGAATTAAAGCGAATAAACCATTTCCGTACTGCGCTATCAGTAATTGTTCCTTCGCCCAAAATTCGTTGAGATCGCGAAATGACTGGGCTGCGGTCCATCCTTTCTCGTAGTGGTAGAGCATAATATAGCGAATATCAGTGTGATTTTCGAGACGCATTTCTTTTAACTAAATACTGAGGATTGTTTTTTGTATAAATAGTGATGGCGAAGAGCCATTTTTACTAAAGAAAAACGCGCAATAATAAAAACGTTCCGTAATTATGCATCAAACTCCAACGCATTTTATTAAATAAATAAATGGAGAATAGCTGTTAAGGGTGGCGGAATCCAGTGGAAGTGTGGATTCGGCGTCATGTTATAGTGCATGCGAACATGTCAACACATTTAGGGTATGACTAAAGTGCTGAAAAGTTTCTGGTTAGCCGCTATGGTACTCTGCTATTTATTGAAACTCACAGTTATCTGGCATAGAAGCCTTGGCTATCTTAGTCGTTATGTTCGCCCAGTTTGACTAGTTTAGTTACTTTAAGGTGATGAATACGAAATGCTAGCCACCACTAAAATTCCTGTCACAGAAGACGTCCCTTCAATGCTCGTCATTTGTGGCATTTCTGAGACGATCGTAATCAACTTCACAAGCCGGACAGTCCGTCAGTCTGGCAACTGGGCGAAACTTGCCAGCGTCCGCTATCTTGATGCTAATGCTGAACGATAATAATACAGAACAAACAGGGCAGTCAGAATGAACCGCATCAAAACAACCATATGCAACTCCATACTTACTCACTTCCTCTTATTATGTTAGCGTTGCTGAGAGAGGGGTCTCTATCGTAATAATGGCAGGTTTCGGGCTCGCAGCCCAGTTCAAGATATACCTTGTCATTTTCTTTGCGGTTAGGTCAGTTTCATTGTTCTAAGCGTGAGTTCTCCTGAATGAATAAAACGGCTAACTTAAAATCGACTACATGTTGGCAGAGAATCAAAAAGTGATTGCTTTCATTGGGTTATTAATCGCTGTCTACGCTTTGCAGTCGTCATCGCCCACTGACGCGACCTTGTATTTTCTGCTTCATTTGTTAAATTCGTGCGGTTAAAACTGAGTACAGACGCACGCATTCGATCGTCTTGAAGTTGCTATACGTATATTCACGTGTTGAAGAGGAAGTGACAGATGTGAACTGAGCGTGATAAAATAATAAACATGCGTATGGTGCTCGTCGGCTGATCAGAAATAGGCGAGTTGGGCGGATTGCATGTAAATTTTTCAGGGGACCGTCGTTGCAGTTGGTGCTGTGAGTATCCCTACATAAACAGCATACATTCTTGTCTATATGCGCTTTTTCTCTCTCTCACTCTCTTTCTCTCTCTCTCTTAGATTTATACAATCATAAAAAAACAATAACTGAAAAATCACGGTTGGTGAATCATTGACTAAAAATATCAGCAAAAAAAGCAAGAAAAGAAGCAGATAAAACGTACGGAAGGACTTAACTGATCAGAAAACGGTGATAGTCTGAAAAGGGCCAACAAAAACTTGATGGCTTTCTGTGCTATTTACGCGTTAGTGAACCTCGTCAATAATTCTTTTTTTTCAAACACTGGTGCCTGATTTAGCATTGAAAATTTTCGAGATACCTGTTTTCGAAGCAACGGTACGCTAAATTACATATATTCTCGCGTCAAGCTCGCAACTGGGATGACCCATACCAGAGCGGGTCACATGGGACCTCATTGATCTAAACACGAACCCCAGGCGATAGCAGCAGCAAAGCTAACAAGCAACACTTCAAAATTACACAACGTCACACACAGAAGTACAACATGACAAAATTTAAGTCTCAACTTTGGTCGTTTTTTCTATGATGACGTTTGGGAAGGCCTCGAAGGTTATGCGCAGTCAGTTGCAGTGGACTTCACTCTAAGTTATCGAGGAAACAACTTTGAGAGCACCATTCTAGAAAGTTGTGATCAGTAGCGCATGCGAAAAGCTCCGAAGTTTCTTAGATGAAGCGATTCGAAGAGACGAAAGCAGGAAAGACTGGTGGCCATTTATCAACAGAGACGAACCTCAACAGCTTGCGGCGACATTACTCCTGCACTGTCTCAGCCATATGAGACAAATTAGAGAACATCGTTCAACGTACTGTGGGTGAGCGAATGAATAGATCAAAAACGCGTATGCCGTAGAAAACTCACCAGGCTTCTCAAAAAAAAAATTCAGCGCATTCTTCACACCCTGCTGAATCGCTAGCTTTCGTCGTTTTCGGAGCCAAATTCCGGTCCACATTTGCGTTAAACGGCTGTTGCATCACTCAATAGGATGATGATCGTGCTGTAGCCACATGGTCCCTGCACGATTCATCTTGCTTCTAGCACGATTATCATCGTGTCGCGTGTTGCAGCGGCCGTAGACCACAAATGCGGACCGCATATTGGCTCTGAGAACGACAGCACAGTGGGACGAGTTGTGCTGGCATATTTGGTTCCCCTTTGACGGCGTATTCTGCATTGGAGCAAACTCAGTGCACATGTGTTATGTCACGTTATACATACCCTCGGCATGGATCCTAGTGATGCTTCTCTCTTCCCATTGAAGGTTCGTGATATTTCGTTGCACCTATATTATAGCATATGGCACCAGGTTTGCGTCAACCATCAATAGCGAACGCAAAGCGTCACTAGGATCCATGCCGACAAAAACGTTGGGCAATGAGGTAGGAAGATGTCAAAGATGAAGATCCGCCACCAAATCTCACCAGTCATCTAGCACTTTTTCCTAGAATGTTGGTGCGACCGTAAGACAACATGAAAAATAGTTACGGCACGAACTCCACATGCAGAAAAACACCAAAAATGACAGTGACGAGGCCTCCAAAAGCAGAAAAACTTTAAAAAGGATTTTGGCGCGAAATTCAAATTCGTATTTACAAAGTGTTCCGATTGACTTTTCTTTACAAATAAAGGTTTTTTATGGGCCTCTTCGACATTTTCGTTCACTAGAGAGGCCAAGCTACGCAAAAATATGAAAAAATAATATACGGTTTTCTGCGCGTACGATGCCTTTAAGTCTAACTCGGGACTGATTGTGAGACAATTTCATAGTGTGTTCAATTCCGCTACAAGTCTGTTGTCGCTTGAGTGTGATAAAAATGTCACCAAAGTGTCATACGTAATTTGTTATGGTGTTCGTAAAGGAGCAAAAAAATATGACAGGGCAAAAGAAGTGGAGAGATAGGTTAAAGATCGTAGAGAAATTCTTAGAAGTTCCTCGTCCTCACCACTTTCAAATGGGAGTGGGCTTAGTTTCACAATTTAACTTCCTCGTTCAACAAATCTTTGTGAACGATTTCGTTGGGAATTCACGTCCAACGATCGCAGTTTACACCGAACTGTGGCCTTCTCTCTTCCCAATGCGAAAACTCTTTTTAGCCATCGTAAAAACGTGAACAGCAATGATATCACGGCGACGATGCGAAACGACCACCCAATTGATCTGACTGGGCCTAATGGGCTATTGGGGGCAGCTAGGTGTAGATAACATATTCATCATGCAGGAGACGTACAACTCATTGGGATTGATCATAGAATTATTATTACTCAAAAAAAAAACATGGCGGTGACTTTTGACTTCTCTGAAAGAGGAATAGATATGTGTATATGCTCTTGGATAGGGTTGCACCAGGTACTCATCTACAATTCTGGGTTCTGATACACACAATGTGTTGTCAAACAATACAGGAGAAAGTCCATTAGCGGAAGCGAAGCCTTATTTAATCTACATATGGTGACCTTCCACAGTATACGCCGAATTGCTATGGGTGAACCATCATCGTCGGTCTCGTGCCGTTTCACTGCGCGGTGGCGAGACATAGCCGAACGGCAACGGCTCATCAATCAAACTGTGGTTCATGTGAATTTCACTGGACCCAGTATACTACGTGTAATGTTTTTCTTCTTCTCTACCTTCAGTTACACGCTGATCTATTTATAGCTGTTTGGGTTCGCAGTGTAACGACAGATTATTTTACCACAGCACACAGGCTTGTTTCTCAATAATCAAAAGAAAGGATTGAACAAAATGGGTCTGTCTTCGTTTCCGCTGCGTTATCGATGAAATATGAACAGCCATGGGAATGAATGTACTCAGCTACTTGTCGTCACAGATTAACAGGAGCCGCATAAGAGTTTTAGATGAGAATCGGCACCGTTTCGAATTAGCGTTTTCACAGCGTCGAAAAAAGGCGAGAACCGCCCGGGTGATCCGACATCCCTGTCTGAGCATCCTCGAAACCGCACCGCAACACGCTTTCGCAATCAGCGTGCAATTTGCGGACTGAACGCGCTTGTGTAGATGAACGGTAGCTTACAGAATGGGTATTATAACGACGGATTTGCTTCAAGCGGGCACTACCCCTTCAGGTTATGCTGGAGCATTATTTTTAATTTAATGTCCAGATAATTTTGACGAAAGCTTCTCTGTTAAATGGAGAAGCTCATCTGAATATTCAATTCCTATAAATGTAGCTCCATCATGTTTTGAGAAAATAGTTATCGCTCGAAGCGACTCTGTCGCCGTTATCTCCATACCTCCAAGCGCTTGAGCTGATTTTTGTTGGTCGGCAGCGCGTGCTGCAAGTCGGAGTCGACCACGAACGATGTTTTTCTTCGTCGGTTTGCCCTCCGGACCGCGGTGTTAAAGTCAGTGTTCACGATAAAAGTCGTTTTTCTGGCTTTCCGCCCATCTTGAAAACGGTCCCATGCTGATTCCAATTATGTCCCTAGCATAGTACAAGACCCCCTGGAAACGAAGTTATGGCCCCTCAAAATCCAGCTGGGGAAGCACTGTGGACGAGTTGTCCGAGGCTTGTAACTCCCGTTTTTTCCAGCCATTGTGTGCGAGGGAGTAAAGAGAGACGTTGAGAATGAAGGGAAGAACGGGGCTTATGATCGGGAACCATGGCTCATCTATCCACGAATTCAGGGAAACTGTTATAGGACATAGGCGGAGTGGCCCAATGGGTTGGCTGGAACACGAGATTTTCACCCAGTTACCGGCCGTTTTTCGTTTCACTCCCGTTCCTAATCTTCTTAAACGGACCCAAAGCTTACGTTTTAGCCAAAAAAAACGTGCAACTTTTTCTTCGTGAACACTGCTTTTAAAGGCAGTGTCCACGATAAAAACCATGTCTGATTCTTTGGTGAAGATCGGCAGATGCGGGGCCTAGCGGAACCTAACATTGAAAAAACTGAGGAAAATGAGCTAGGAACGGTCCCTTACGGCCCCTAAGTTGGACACCCATCAACTCCTCACCCCCAGATGCACTTTCCACGCCCACCGACGTGAACAAATGAATGCTCGAGATTGTGGGATGAGCGATGGTTTCCGATCAATAGCCCCGTTCTTCCTTTCATTCTCACCTTCTCTCTCTACTCAGGTCAGCTCGCATACATGGGCTGCAAAAGACGGAAGTTACAAGCGTCGGACAACTCGTCCACCATGTTTCCTTAGCTCAATATTTGAGGGACCATAACTCCGTTCCCTGAAGATCTTGTGCGATTTCAGGCATATCATTGGAATCAGCATGGGGTCGTCTTCAAGATAGGCGAAAAAACAGAAAAAACGATTTTTATCGTGAACACTGCGTTTTAGGTCATTAGTCGAAAAATCACAGCTTCAACTTCATCGAGGATTCTGAGGTCAAAAGTGCAGAATGGATATGAAATAGTGGAAGTTGACCAGGTCAAGAAGGTAATTCTGGTTATATATAATAAATTATGTCAACAAGGCAGAACATAGCCTATGATCTACCACTTTAGGGCCGAACTATAGGAAGGAGAGAGGAAGCTTTCCATTCGCAGCGGACAGTGACAGCAACCAGTCTCATTTCTATGGAGATTTTCTTGTTTGCCCGATATATTTTTCTTTACCCACTCCTTTTCCAAAAACCGCCACAGTATCGAGTGTTGTTTGCTCTGTCATGCATCAGTACCCAAAACATTCAGATTTATCGAAAAAGAACACAACTTTTTTTTTGCGAGAACCAATAAACATAATATTTAGGTGAGTGGTTTGTGTAGAAGACCAGAATTTTCGAATGTGATACCTCCCGAAATAACCCGTCCATCCGAAAAGTAAACTTACAAATGCTCCGCAAGCAAAAACACATACACTTCAAGTGACGTCACCTGTTCAATGCTTGTTGCTTTTTTATGCATTTTGGCCGATAAATTTAGGATCACCGCGATGTATGTTCAAATTTGCAAAATAGCAGTCAACGAGAATTATTGGTGATGATAATCCCTGCTCTCATAGGGTCTTAGACAGTCAAACAGGGAGGATTTGAAGTGTCAAAGACGAACAGTTGCGATGCAAATAGAAATAATCTGTGCTCCATGAACCTCGGGAAAACCCTACCTAAACATATTACACAGCAATGAAGAATAGCACGAAGGGACGCTCGCAAAACGAAATGGGAACCTCTTTAGGCTAAGGTAGATAACTGTTCATGGCACAGCTCCAGTAACCTCGTCTTCCTCTAGCTACCAACTTCCGGATAACAGAACACAGAAGCTATGGTATTTTTCCCTTTCTGATAACTTAAATATTGTCATGGAATCATGGAACAGATGGACTTGGATGAATCATAAAAACGAATTTATCGTCACATTGTTATCGCTAGTGCGAAAGTGGAAGAATCCTCCTATCTGGAGACAAGAATAATGCATCATTAAAAAACTGCTACTCAGTCTCTTGACAAAGCCTGCGGAGCTAAGCTACTCAGGCCAGCTGGGGGATGGACAACAGGTTGATATGTTGTCGTCTCATAAACCGCTCTCTGTTGACAACTCATTGTCAGCCTGAGACCTGGCCGTTGCTTAGCGACTTCCGCCCGTTTTCGGGCTGTTGATATTTCTATGTGTCGCGTTTAGCGACCCATTTAGCAGCAGTTATCAATCTGAGGACTGTACCCACCTACCTTAGAACTACTTCACACCGACACGCGTCCCGGTCGGCACATCGTCACGCGTCGCGGCCGATTGGGGCCATCAACGGATGGGCAGGGCCTTAAGATACTGGGCGGGGCTAAAGTGCCACCAACCTGGGTAATTGAACCGGCTTCACTCTTGTAATTTGGAGCATGGCTGAAAAATGCGTCGTATACACTTCCCTTTTATCCAAAGCGCGAAGCTGCGCAACAGCTCGACATCGACCAGAACATAACTCGCGGCCACGGCCCCGACGAATATCGGCGCGTTGGCCAGCAGTGACTCATGGTGGGCAGATCAACCTGTTGTGCACGCCCCAGTTTACCTGACTAGGCTATCTACAGCCCTTCCCTAGCAGTGAAATTTAGTGTTCTAAAGCTAGATGCATAGGAGGTGGTAGCCAGTCATTTGAATGCGTTCTTTCTTGTGCGCGTATGAACAACAAGGTGTATCTCCTGTTTTAGAGCCGAATATGCTATCTTTTCCGAGTCCCGTCTCAAAAAACAACTACTTCTGGGAGCATACTTCCAGATACCAGCGATAGCGACAGCGCATATCAGCCATATTGATTTTGGCCTATATGGATTGTAAACATAGCGTCGCGTCGCTTATCGCTGGAAGTATGATATGCACCTAAAGGTTTATAGAGAATCAAGCGTTTTGGGATGTCATTTTAAGGTGTATATGTATTGGCACTCCGTATTTAGGATCTAGTGATTAAGTGGTTTACCATGTCAAATATGTCGTACTACAATGCTTCCTGCAGGAAGGTTATTTGAATTGTTTGGTGGCACGGAATAAGTAGAGAAATCGAGATCAAGAAATGCTTACTGAATATACCGTTTTTAGCCTATTTACCAAAAGAAAATTTTCACGGTAAAAATTTTCGGTAAACCATTTACCGAAAAATATTTACTGCACACCCCTGATTACGACACAATGCGCAGTACGCAGCTCAAAGACGCAAGACACCGAAAATTTTTCTCTTGAGATTCTACGCTTGTCGTGGAGGGGGTCGCAAGATGATCGTTTGCGATGAGTATCAAACTCAAGTTCGACCCAAGATTGGGATTGCTCGGTCGTGAGGTAACTAATAGTGAGGGAACAGCGAAGAAAAACGTTCAGTATCAGCTAAATTAATGGTTTCTAAGGTTCAGGGCTTGGACGAGAACTATGGGCTCTGCTGATTTCGGAAAGCGCGCGCTGAACGCGAAGTGCGCGCAAATCGATCAGATTGAACGCGGCAGAGTAGCTTGGCAGCATTCCATCAAAGACGTGTGTGGCGCTTCAAGCTCGTCCGAATGGGGGCAGACCGCGATAGGTAGGCGCAGTGGGATAACTTTCAAAGCCGTTTTTATCGATTACTGGCACGTTTTAGCTGCTTTCCCCGACCCTATCCTCTCCAGCATCTGACAACTTAGTGTTTCACTCGGGAACCTCGAAAACGAAATTTATCGTGGACACTGCCTTTATGGGCGAATGTTTAATGGTGAGTTGTTTAGGCTTGAATTTCTCTTTATTCGCAGTCGATGCATGAGGGCGAACTAGAGTAAGGAGACGGACCGGCAAGGAAGAGAAGCAACGTGGTTGGAGTTCATCCATCCATCTAACGGCTAATGAATTTGAAAATCAGGAAGGAGGTCGGGCCTGTGGTGGTCGCTTATAACTCGCTTATTTGGAGGAATTGAGATCGTGCGATTGTCAGGTTTTATACAGGAATTATCAACTGCACATTTGAATGAGAATCGCAAAATTCGATTTGAGCGTGTACTACGCCTTTAAAGATTACCGTGCCGGACAAAATTTATGTGCAACGCGATCGCATGATCCGTGTCATTCAAATGGGAAGCCGCGATTCCGCTCGGCGGGAAAAATAGCACACGGGAAAAAGAGGGGATGATGGATTCCTATCGAGTGATTTCGATGATTTCGTTGAGAGCCTAATCGAATGACGTAGATGGTACTTCGAGCCGTAGCAGCGGCTGCGATTTTCACTTTGAAATAAACAACACTTCAATCTATTCGCCCAGCTTCCTAGAACTGGTCAAATCACCAAAGAACGAACTTTTTCAAGAGCGGAGAAGGCTGGAAAGAAAAGATATTCTTCATATAATGATGACTGTAAGAGCATGGTAATAAGTATTATCATATTTGTTGTTTTCAGAGAGGCTCGAGCGAGTAGCGATCCAATCCGACGTATATAATGGACTAACGGTCAAGGAGAGGAGAGGAATGTCAGCGAGACGACGGCTGGTCTCGAAGCGAGGCAAAGAGTTTACTTATTGGATCATTTATTCCTATTGCATTTATCACAATAAACTTCATTATATCGCCCAGAACATCTCTATTGGTATCGGTACGGCCGGCTTACTTGACCTATAGCAGAAAATACCTCAACCAATGTTCAGTGAATGCAACTCAAGTGTGAAGGAAGGTACACTGCTCTTTAGGAAAACGTAGGTCTACTTTAGCTTTCCGGCTCTGAAACTTGTCTAATAATCAGTGGGTACGCTCCAGATGAACCACAAATATATGGATAGGTCTTTCAAAAAGGTCTCCTATCCCAGTGAACGTCTGTGGATGATTATTTGTTCACTGGTTTGACCGTTGCGTTGTATTGTCATGGTCAAACGTTGATCAAGAATATAAAACCAGCAAACGTCAGAAACCTGATTAGCACATTCGTTTCCGTCTGGAGGTTTTTCGACTTCTATGACGAATGAGGTAGCCGCATATAACGCTGATTTCAATGGCGGATGAAAAACGAAGTGACGTGATGTTCAATTATCGTCCAGTTTCAGAACTACTTTGTATGACTCACGGTATGATTCGTTAATCTTAACACTTTACATTTATTTAGGACTCCAATTTTAAGTCTTGCTTCAGAGCCGCTGCGATGATGTACTCGCCTAACTAGAGATCGACAAATAGTCGAAAAAGCTGTTTTCAACGAATATCATACTAATAGTTGATCCAATGGCCTTCATATATCTATCATTGTAGCTGCTGCGAAGTTCTCTGAACCGGTTAATGGCTAGTTACTCAGCTGGGCGGGAAGGTAAGGCTACCTACCCATCAGGCAATTGTTAGGGTGTTTAGAAAAATAGTTTCTGATTTGGCTCAAAGTTTTTTCTATGGGTTATTTTGGGTCCTCAACACCAATCTTAAGTCTATTTCTTGATATTCTGGGGCTCACGGCGGATTAAGGTAGAAACAATGCAAATTAACTAGCATTTGCTCTGAAAATCGGAACTGACAAGGGAATCACAATAAGTCATAGATGAAATGTACTTTTCTAGAACCATTTTTGGACGAAAAGTCCGAATATGCTTATCGCAGCTGCCTAGACCCACTCTGAAAAAAGTTATGAGCGTTTTTAAAGCCTCGCGGCAAGGTAAGGGTACCCACCATGGAATTTTAAGGGCGTTTTTAAATTTTTCTCCGGATTCTGCTAAAAACATGTACGTAGGGGTAATCTGGGGTGCTGAACACGAATCTGGGGTTCGCTTCTCAAAATTTTGAGGTTCACTGTAGGTTACGGTAGGTAACATGCCATTTTGAGGGCGAAACCTACCTCAATATTCCGATAATCGACAAATGGACATCGAATTCGTATTCAGCACCCCCAAAAAACCCCCACATAGAAACTTTGAGACAAATCTGAGACTTCGTCCAAACTACCGTATACCCACCGTAATCTACCGTAAGCTGACAAAAATCGATAAACTGACATCAGATTCGTGTTCAGCACTCCATATGACCCCCACAGGAACGATTTGAGCTACATCTGTCGTCACATTCCGGAAATCGTCAAAAGTCGATTTTGCCGTCAATTTTCTCTGCCAGTGGGAAGCTTTGAACGAATATAGTCGAAAACTTCAGAAAAACAACAAATGAACCTCAGATTCGTGACCAGCACCTCAAGTAACCCCCCAGAGCAAATTCTAAGTCAAATCTAGGATATTTTTCTAAAACGCTTCGAGAGCCCTCTGATTGATATAAATAAACGCCCAACCGAAAAGTCCAAAACGCTAGTAGTCTGCGCAAAGTTTGGAAAATGTTCCTTCACCCAAACTTCGCTTAGTGGGGTAGTTTTGGGCGCTGAACAAGACTATCAGGTCCGTTTCCGGAATTGCGTAAAAATAATGCGCTTTTCGGAGGGTACAATGGGTACGAAAATCACAGAAAAATAACTTTTTCAGAGTGGGTCTAGGCAGCTGCGATAAGCATATTCGGACTTTTCATCCAAAAATGGTTCTAGGAAAGAACATTTCATTTGGAATGGTCACTATGATTTATTGTGGTTTCCTTGTGAGACATAAAATCCATGTTCAGCACCCCAGAAATCCTTCACAGAGAAGTTTCACTTCAGATTTGAGACATTTACCAAACTACCGTATACCTACCGGAACTAACCGTAATATATCAAAAATCGATAAATGGACCTCAGCATTGAGTTGGCGGCTCCAAATAACCTTCGCAGGGTAGTATCAAGGCAAATCTGTCATTGCTTTTAAGAAACCATCAAAAGTCGCTATTCGCCTCTAAAATCTCTCCAACGAGAGTCTTTGTGCCTAAGTTGTCGGGATCGACGATTGGCTCCAATTCCTTTTCAGGAACACGGATAACCCCCAGAAACAATTTTTGAGCAAAATCCAAAACAATTTCTCCTGGACACTCTGAAAATTGTCTGGTAGGTGAACCTTCACCTTAGCGCCCATCTGACAAAACCCGCTAACTCGGTTCAGAGAACTCCGCATACAAGCTACAGTAATATATTTAGAAACGCGATTGGAAGTAAACCCAAGGATGCTCGAATGAGTCTGGGCGGAGTAAGCAGCGGAGCGGTCGGTCATGGCAAAATGTAACAGTGATAAGGAAATTTTGACATGATAAACCCGATAAGCCTCACTTCAACCGGGCCAAAATGAGCGGCATAGGTTATAAGTCACCTGGTGCAAAATTCATTGGAAATGACGTTTGCGACCAGTTGTCGATTCCTTGTAAGCTCAATACAGGTCTTGTTAAAGGAAACGATTTTGACGTTGTGCTAGATGTGTAGAACATAACGAGAATTTCCATGCTGTCAGTAGTAAAAATCGCTAGTGACACCGGCCTAAACTTGTACAGAAGAAGTTTGAGAGAAGGAAAAGTTTTTTACCCCTCCACATGAAACCATCATAAAAAGGGGTAAAAAGTCGCTCTACCAAGTTTAACTTACAATAGGAGTTCGAAACACCGAAAACGAACCCAATATTCGTGTTTAGCGCTCCAAGTTACCACCTGGGCACAAGAGAGTCAACCACGATACCACTGGTCGTATTCATGAAACACTAGGAGCTTCTAGGGAAGGTCCAAAGTTCACAGGGTGTTTGACGAGTTTTCGAGGTTACATCTTCCTGGGTACCCGGCAGGTAGACGGGGAGGTTCCCGGCCACCTGGTGGGTGGACAGGAGGATTCCTAGCCACTAACGGTTGGAGAGAAAGAGTTGCGGCTGAATGCTGCGTCGATCTTGCGTTTCAGAAAATGATCAATATTTTCCTGGCAGGCAAAGCGCGCTCTGCCCCTCCACCCGCACAATCGAGGTCGGGTATGCTATGCACGCCGGAAAGCTTTGATAGCGGAGCTGAAACACAGCAGCTTCCTACCCGGCGGTCTCCTCTCCGTCTCTGCGGTCGGCTACTCATGCCTGTCTCTGCTCCCACGGGTAGCGAAGAGGGACCGACATTATTGAAATTTTGATAAGGGAGGCACAACACTGCTTGTTACACGCCGGGCACGGGAAGGTTACGCCATTTTCGTGCGCTCCCGGTTTCATGAATACAGCCAGTGTTGCTACGGATGTGAGAAAAAATTTCTCCTAGAAACTTCGCCCATGGGGTTATTGTGGCGGTGAACACGAAAATGAGGTCCGTTTTAATTTTTCTGGACGATTAAGGTGAGTTGAGGTGAGTGAGGACCATTATACCTACGGTTAGACGCTGCAATCTCCCGAAAGGTTGGAATAGGTCCTGGTATTTATGATCAGTAACTTAAATATCCAGTATGAATTCATCGAAAAATTTAAAACCCCGGAGTTTGAAGCATTAAGGCGATCGTGCACGACTATGGGCTAGGGTCATACCTACTTCGTTAGGATAAAACTCTCCAGGTCGACCGCATCGATTTTCGATTGGTAGCTCGAAATAGACGGCCCCTTATCCTCTGGTCCCATCTCATGTACTATGCATTGTGCTTCTCTCGTGTTGTTTGGTACTGTTCACTATTCTGTTCATGCTTTCTATCGGCCGAAGGGTTACCATCCTTAGTAGCCTGTTCGCAGTCATATATGCGATTTTCCAATGAATGTCAGAAACAGAATCCAAGTTTCAAATGGCTCACGAACCCGTCATGACATCTTCCACCTCATTCGATATATATGTGAAAACTTTGAACATCTGCCTTTTTGATAATTGCAATCGATAGTTGAAAGATATGCAGTTCTTAAAATAGATTGCATAAGGGGGATTCCCCATCGTCAGAAATTGGCCGTCATCACACTGGGACTCCCTGATGGTTATTTACAAAGATCGTATGAAATTAGCTGTCATTCAACACAGCGTGGAATAGAGAGCCCAATGATCTCACGCGCGGGATCTTAAATGATAGTGAGAAAAAAATTGCAGGAGAATAACTGTGGTAGGGCTCGAATTCAGGATTCAGCATCAGTTTCGATTATTGCAGGAAGGGGGTCGTAAGAGGCCCCAAGACACTGAATGGAGGGCTATGTTGTGCCGTCATGGGTCGTATCAGGGGCTGGAAAAACTTTTTATCAGGGAAAGCGTCATTATTTGGTGAAAAATCATCTTGTCAGCCCTACACAGCATGGTATTTTGCCAAAAAAATCTACTTTGGGTGCCTTGATTTCGACTATTCCAGTGTGGCAGAATGCGATTGATAAGAGAAAATCGGTATCTGTAGCCTACGTCGACTTTAGTAGAGCGTTCTACTCTATTCCTTTGGAGCTACTTTTCTCAAAATTACAATCTTTTGGGATTTCTGGTTCACTTCTTAAGCTTCTATGTTCCTTTCTGTCAAAAAGAAAACAAGCTGTTCTGATCAATCGCACTTTGTCAGAAGCGTACGATACGCTCACTGGCGTACCACAGGGAGCCTGTCTGGGGCCGCTTATGTTTATAATGTACATAAACGATCTTTCTGATAGCTTGCCTACGGCAATCAGCGGCACAATGTATGCTGACGATGTCAAGTTAGTCTCCATTGATGATTGCAACAGTTTATAGCAATCGCTGGATGCACTATCACAGTGGTCCAAGACTTGGGGTTTGAATGTTTCATGCGAGGAAACAGTAGCATTACATGCGGGGAGCCGAGCTGCTTCCAATCATCTCACAATTGGTGGAATTGAGATTAAAGAACCAAAACATGTTAAAGATCTTGTACTTAGCTACAATGATTCTATTTGTTTTGAAGCTTGTATAAATAGCATAACAATCTCTGCCAAGTCCCGGGCTGATTTCATACTGCGTGCCTTCTCTACGAGGAAAAAAGAGACGCTGTTCAGATTATTCACGACTTTTGTGCGACCGTTGCTCGAGTATTGCTCACCAGTATGGTCCCCTTCATCTCGTGTTTTGGTGGACCACATTGAGCAGGTTCAAAGGAAATTCACTGAACGTATCTTTGCGCAAGCTGGCTTATTTCACATTTCTTATAAAGATCGTTTGGACTGCCTAAACTCCACAACTCTCGAAATGAGAAGGAAAGATATTGATTACGATCTAGTATACAGATTATCCAAAGAAGAACTTGGTTTCAATTTCGAAGTGTTGTTCAAAAAATCTGTTCAAGGGGCCTGATAAGGGGGTCTGTAGAAGACCAATAGAGCTCGGTTTGGAAAATGTTAGAGCTAAAAAAATACGGTTTTCAACACAACTAAAGGCACCCTTCTGGCCCACCTGTGAAAGGAAATCCAGAGAAGCGAGTTCGAGCGGGTAAGTGGTTGGTCCCCGAATCAAATCGCAACTAAATATTTCCGCTAGTTCTAAGTTTCACACCCCCATATTCGAGCTGAAGTGGTTTTTCTATCCTCTATCAAAAAATAATCTCACTTTGGGTTTATCTGCATTTTTTATAAACAGTGTCACCAAATTCGCAAAAAAAAATTGAAATTTCGGATAAAGCCAGACTGAGTCTAATTTTTGATAGAGTACAGATTAAAGGCCAGGTCGAAGATGGGGATCTGAATTTGAAAACCAGCGCGAATATTTAGTGGCAAGTGGATTCTGGGAGCAGCCATTTTACAGATAGATTTCGCGTGTCTGTGTTTCCTTTCCAGAGTGATCCCTGGCAGTGGCTTTCGTTGCCTTCTGAACCGTTTTGTGTATGCTCCAACATATACCGAGCAGAGCTCGATAGTTTATCTACAAAAGAAAGCAGGGCCCTTTAGACCAGTGAGTTCGTCACAGTGTCGTCAGCAATGACGCTTCGTAGCCGATCGCGAATGGGAGTTTTCATTGATTTTGAAGTTTTCTTTGACTTTGTGACAGTTTTCGAATGCCAGCAAGTTTCTCTACAACATTCTAACTTTTCAGATACATAGCCGTGCGCATCATCAGGTTATGGCACAAATCACACAAAATCGTACATCTGGACCAAGTCGAAAATTTTCCAATCATCAAACTTTGTTCCAAAATACTCCATTAGGCCGAAGCACCATAGAAAATTGGTCTTGGCGGATACCTTTTTGTTTTGCCCACACACCTGGGTGAAATAGCCTAAAAATCTTGAAAAATTGACGTTTTAGATAAACCCAAGGTGAGACCTTTTTTGATTGCAGATTAAAACAAGCCACTCCAGGCTGAAGATGGGGGTCTGCAGTTGGAAACTAGCGGAAATATTTAGTTGCATCGGATTCTGGGAACCAATGGATTATATTCTCATAACTAATGCGCTTCTGAGCGTGAACGAATGAATTAGGACACATGTGGAGGGGGTAGTAATACAGAGGTCCGGCAAGGAGGAGTACTAACTTGTCGGACATCATCGCAACGCCGCACTGAGCCATACTCCAAGTTCTCCGCTTCTGTTCATGTCTTCTTCACCCGGGAAGATTTGTCGCTTTTTATTCGAAGACAGTATCCACGATAAAAGTGTGTTTAGGTTTCCACAAGGATTGAATAGTGGGAGGAGGGCATACTGTAACGATAACGGAGAAAGAAGGAATGAAGTCAAAGTGTCGAATGGTGATGCGGCTCGTTGCGCCGTATGCCACAGAGTGCTGGCCTGCAACTAATGATGCAGAACGTAAACTTAGTGTGATAAAGACGAAAATGTTGCGTTGGTCCGCTGGTGTCACCCGCTTGGACCGTACCACAAAATATCCAGTAGCGTTTCGATGATGATCCAATCGCTGAAAAGCTATGCGAAGCTCGACTGCAGTGGTATGGCCATGTTCTGCGTGCTGAAATCGATGCCGTTTGCAAAGCTGGCCTGAATCTAGATGTGCCTAGTAAACGACCCAAGCGACGACCAAGACATCGGTGGCTTGACACGCTGCATGCTGATCTGAAGGCTGCTGGTCTACACCCTAACCAGGCTCAAAACAGAAAAGACTGGCGCCAGCGTGTCAGAAGAGTGGACTCCGCTTTGAAGCGGGACAAACTCTAATGAAGAAGAAGGCATTACAAGAGGCCAGGAATAGCCTAGCTAGAGCCCGAAGTTGCAACTTTGAGCGCAAAGCAAACCCCAAACGCGCAATGCCCGCCCTCCGACGTTAACAAATGAAAACTCGAGATTGCCAAGAGCAGATAATCATATCAAGGAAGTACTGTTAAGTGAGCTAAAGCACCTGCTTACTTTGATTCGTATCAACCTTCATAGCGGTCAATTCTTCCAAGCTCAAAAGTCAACGTAAATAAGAGAGGGCCTATTTGAGCCTGATAAAGCTGCTTTCGCATTCATTTCAAGTATGCCTTGCTATGGTTTCCGTTTTCGATTTAGTCGGACGCATGGACCAGGCGGCTGGCCGTGCGGTGTTGGTGGCCTCACTCCCCAACGGTGGTTTCGATTCGCGCGCGGCGATCTAACGTCGCAGCCCGTCCTTTAATCAGACTAAATTTATTACGTGATTTCTATATAGGGCACCAGACTTTCCGTAAAAAAAGTCAAGTTTTATACACTGCGTGAATTGCTAACCAGCGATAGCTGCTGTGTACTGATCTGCCTCGGGGAGAGCTTTTGTAGTTTAACGTGTGCACAGCGCGATGTTTGGGCCTTTTCTGGATTACTTTTTGTAAGTGTATTGGCAATACCTTCTGCTCATACCCCCTCAAGAACCAATTTTGCTCGGACCCTACCAGGAGCATGAGTAGGTAAAACCAATGGTTCGAACACATCAGCTCTAGTTGGGGCGAAGATGGAAGAGAAGTCGTTTTCTCTTCCCTCTTCGCCCCAACTACAGCTGATGTGTTCAAACCATTGGTTCAATAGATTTGCCTCTACTATTTCATTGCAGTAAAATTATTATTGTCGTATTCGAAAGGTAACAATAAATTTGTCAAATAGTAGGAAAAATATATTGAAATCGAAAGCTTGAAGCCAGTGGTCAGCGAAAAATGCGGATGCTAGTGAGCACGACAACTCAGAGCAGGGCCGCATTGCATTCATGCAAAGAAGAGCTGAAAGTGCAAAAGTACCAGGTTGTCCAATAATTTTTGTCCGAAATTCTCACCATTTTTAATTTTTTTCAATTTTATTGAAAAACAAGTCTAATCAACAATATAATCACCACAGTTATCCACAACAGTGGCCCATCGATTGGGCAGGTCGCCGATGCCCTTCGCCCAGAACTCCGGGGGCTGCGACTCGAAGAAGTCCGCGATGCAGGATTTGAGGTTGTCGTAGTTGGTGAATTTTCTTCCATTCAAATGGTGCTTCAGCGGGCGGAACAAGTGGTAGTCGGAAGGAGCGAGGTCCGGGGAATACGGCGGATGGGCAACCGTCTCCCAGCCGAGCGTCGCCAACTTCTGCTGGGTCTCCTTCGCCACGTGGGGGCGCGCGTTGTCGTGCAGCAGGTGGACCGAGGCCCGTCGGGGACGCTTTTCTCGGATGGCGGATGCTAGTTTCCCGACCTGATCGGTGTAGATGGAGGCGGTGACCGTCCTGCCTTGCGGGAGCAGCTCGAAGTATAGCATGCCCTTGGTGTACCACCAGCAGCAGAGCTTGATCTTCAGCGGGTGCAGGTCGGCTTTCGGCGTCGTCGGCGGCTCTTCTCCGTGCGGGATCCAGATGGCACGGCGGGCGACGTTGTCGTAGAGGACCCAGCTCTCATCCCCAGTGACCAGGTCCTCGAAAAACTCCTTGCGATGCGGACGAAGGAGGAGGGACTGGCAGACGGCCACGCGGCTCTGCTTGTTGGCGTCCGTCAGAAGGTGGGGGATCCAACGGGCCAGAACTTTGTGGTAGCCGAGTAAGTTGAGTCGATTGTGGATGGTGGACTAGCTGCAGCCGAGCGTCGTCGCCAGTTTACGGATGGTGGCTTCCGGCTTCTCCTTGATAGAGCGATGGAATTCTTCATCATCCACCTTAGAAGGCCTCCCGCTGCGCTCCCTGTCCTCGAGGCTCGTGTCGCCGCTCTCGAAACGATTGAACCAGCGGCTGACTGTGCGTTGGGACACTACATCCTCCTTGCACGCTCTGCAGATGTTGGCGACCGCGGTGCCCGTGTCGTTGCCCAGCAGCCACTCGTAGTACACGAACGTACGAATTCGACCTTGGTCCATTTTAGCTTGTACTGGTAGCTAGACGCGGCGACTGCGCCTTATATACCCCTAGCGTAGAACTTTGAAGAACCTTCTAGAAGGTTCTCACACTTGCCTGATATTATAACACTTCTAAGGAAAATTATAGGATTTTGAAAATTTTTGGACAAGATTTATTGGACAACCTGGTATATGTAACTGCTAATAGTCTACAACGTCTAATAAAACGCGGATGTTCGAGGAAGGGTTCGATCGCACGGTAAGTCCACATTTTTGCGAAGTAGTAGTCACGAGAGTTGGATATTTGAGTCCAGCATGGTGGTTTCACACTGTATACCGAATTTCACCGCCTGAGATGGACGTTGAAGGGCGCAACTCTTTATGCGTGATTGACTAAAAACGTGTATTAAAAAGTAGGGTCTTCGAAAGGAATATAATTTGAGCAGTCAACGATTCATCTGGAAAAACCCTGGCTCCAGGAAATTATGATTTATTGTCGACTGTTCGAAAACCTCCAAAAAAACTCAGTTCAGACTCGTAGACTTCGACGTTTTTTCTGTAGACGGCGAAAGTTTGCATACATGGTGAATCGACCACGCTGGGCTCAAATATCCTACTGTCGTACTACTACTAGTTTTCAAAATTGTCACCTCCCGATGGGACCACACCTGAGAAAAGTGTAATCCCACATACTGTAGCGCCCTTCAGAGTCCACCTTAGACGGTGAAAGTTGGTAAACGTTGTTAATCAATCACGCTTGACACGAATATCCTACTCTCAGAACCTAAAGTTCCAAAAATTCATTTGGCATTTAATGATGAAAGCTGCCTTCGACATTCACACCAAGGTTTCATAAGTCTTGATAGTTTATTTGGGCACACCTTTACTGTATCTTCACCATACACTTCCTAAGTGAACTCTGTCAGTCGTAACTCAGTTTAAACAGCATTCCAGGTGAACCGTTGCGTGTATTCAAATTACATCTGAAACGGTCTTTACTCACATACAGGATAATCCAATTGGTCTTTTTTCGAAGGTTGGACCCTCTTCCGCCCTCCGGAGCTCAGACTCCCTGTGAGGGCCCACACCCACGCCGAACCCTGATGCTAGGTGCAGGCTACGGCGCGATGTGTGATACAACCCAGCATTGGTCCGACCCCCCACACAAGTCAAGCGATTTGTTCAGCCGCCCCCCCCCCCTGTGAAAAAGTGAAGGCGACGACCGAGGGGGGGGAAGTCCTCACTTCGCAATTTTTTGTAGTGAACGGATTTTTGGGTCAAGACTACCTTGATGCATCGGTTGTATCAATTAATCCTAATAATGCAATAAATAAATGTTTTCACGAAAGCAGACAAAAACAACTCTTCTGCGACAAAGACACCAGAAGTCTGTTCAATGGCTGAACATTCATTAGTGCCCTGAGGGCATGTAGGTGCGGTTCTGGTTATGAATACCACATTTGGTAATTGGCTATCCGGATGTGAAAACGCGCTCGAAATTTCGTGGCCACAGCTTCAAGCAGAATAGCGCTACATAGGGTGAGGTTCATCAAAAAATCGATACCTGTGAAATATTTACAATTATTTAACAAAAGTTGAATCAGGGAGTTTCGCGTTGCTACAACGTGCGAAAAACCTAGTCACGGACCCAAATAGGCAATTTGATTTTTTTAACCGGTTTGAAACGGTCTTTGGAGACCCATTTTTAGGTGTGATACAATCGATTGTATCACACCTAAAGATGGGTCTTCAAAGATTGTTTTTAAACATGTTAAAAGAATGAAAATGATTATTTTATAGGCAGTGTTCACGATAATTTTCGAGTTTGAGATTAATCGCTAAATCGATTGTGTGGTCCCCCAGAGGAACTGAAGTGACGGAGAAACCGAGAAAAACGCACCAGAAGGACACGAAATCCTTTACTCTCACGCCGCTTCTTTACTTTCCATGCAGCTATTTGTTGTAACAATGAAATCGTTTGTGGGCCCATCCTTTACAATTATTTGCTTTCTGTTGCTGCGTTGCTTTCTTCGGACCCTAACTACACCTTAACTACTACTTTTTTGCCTGGATTATTCTTCCATTTTCGACTGATCCCATTTTTCAACGGTGACAGCCACCGTGAACATGTTCATACAACTGAATAACTAGTCTAGGCCAGATAACCATATCTCTGAAATGAGACGATTTAGAGCGTTTCTCGCCGTTTCTTCGTAATTTTGGTAACACTCGGTAGCCGAAGCATTGTTTTGAGTGGAAAACTCGGGAACGAAAATCATCGTGAACACTGCCTTTAAGGAATGAAGGCGGCTGCAGAATTACATCTCCGCATATGATTTAAGTACCACTTGCCTATGGTGTCGCTAACGCTGCACGGCCTGCCGCTGTGGTCACGCCTCGTCAGCTAACTGGACTAAACTTGACAAGAGACAGACCTTGTCGGCCTGTGCACAGTCTTTTTTTTCACATAGACTATGATTCATTTCAAGTAAGCTCCTGTTTTCGATTATCACGACGCGTAGGGGTGGCTTTTTCGTCAGAACCTCCTTATCACAAGTTATGTTTCACCGAGGCGCACCGCTCCGCTTGGGATCGGCTATCCAAGCAGCTCACAAAATCAGTAACCTTCTGGGTGTGTACAACACTATTAAGAGACACTGTCGCAATGTATTTGTACCTTATAGCTCAGCGATTACAAGGATTGCACATTTTTTCGTTTTGTTCAAGGCTTTGACGGCACGGTGCCGTCGGCACCCAAGAGTAGTTTTCTGCAGATGGGTTTTTATTAGTGAACATCGTTTACTGCTTCGAGGTCAGAAAATACAAATACACCATTGGGCACTGTCTATGCAGCACCTAGCTCCAGCCTAAAGTTGTAACGAAGCAGTACGCACGCCCTAGCCCAAAACTCGAACTGCTGTAGGATGTTTTTATATTGCTACGTAATAAAAAAGCTGTACAATCATAAGCTCATTACCTCATTCCAGAAAGATTTATAGGCTTCAACATGTTAAGTGAGCAGCTTTTTTTCAAAAAGACAACACTTTATTATGGACGATTAAACAGTGCGGTATTTGAAAACCACTGTGCTGCTGGGCTTTCTGTTCTAAGTGATGACGGGTACGCGATTGGAACCTGACTTCAGGGTGACGCCTTTGTCAGAGGGTGAACATAGTCTGAGTAGCGAAAAATTCAAATCCACCATTACTATCAAACTGAAAAGTCTCAGTGGAGAAGTAGGTGCACATGTAGCCAGTGAGTGTCTGATCTTGCTGTGTCCTTATCTCTAGAGTGCGTTCAGAAAGTGTAGGGACACCCCCGAAAATCGAGGTTTCCCTTAAAACTTTGTGTTTGGTGATCAATACTGTTCATCAATCAATTCAGCATCATGGAAAACCTATATTTGATTATTTATATAACAATTGTGAAATTTTGTAAGATTTTATCTCAACTTTTAGAATTTTTCGCCGTTCAGAAAGTATAGGGACACCCTTCGAAAATTCAGATTTTTTAATCCAAACAAAATTTCCCGTTGCAAGTTCGCTACATAAACTCAAGATGAGTACATGTGATATCTTTATTTCTGAAATGGCTCGTGGTACTGCTTTAACTGCTGCCGAACAAGCTCAAATTCGTGCGCTCAGCGTTGCCGGGTTGGGCCAACGTCGAATTGCTACCCAGCTCGGAAGATCTGTCAACTGTATCAACCAGTTCCTGCGAGATCCAGATTCCTACGGTACTGCAAAACGTACTGGACGGCCGAGGAAGATCAGCAATCAAGATTCGCGGAGAATTATTCGGCTCTGCTCCAACAGCACAGTGTCGCTGAACCAGATTAAGTCTGAATTATCGCTCAGTGTTTCGAAAACGACAGTCTGGAACACCACAAATGGCGATAAAAACATTGTCCGACAAGTGGTGAAGAAGGCCCCGTCGTTATCTGCAAACCATAAAGAGGCTCGACTTGAATTTGCAAAGAGGAACATGGCAACTAATTGAGCAAAGGTAAGGCAGTCTCATAAAATCCGGAAAAAATCGAGAAATAACGCAAAAAAAATTAGGTCATCTTTTCCGACGAGAATAAATTTAATCTTGACGAACCGGATGGTGCTCGATCCTACTGGCGAGATCTGCGCAAGGATCCATTGATTTTCAGCAGACGGAATTTCGGCGGTGGCTGGCTGATGTGTTGGAGAGTATTCAGTAGCGAAGGTATTTTGGAATTGGCCTTCACTTCTTGTCGCGTGAACTCGGAGGAATATCAAGAAAGTCTTCGCACACATCTTCTGCCATTTTTGTCCGGAACACGACGTCAGCGTTTCACCTTCCAGCAAGACAAAGCGGAGGGAAAAGGGGCCAGGTCTACAAAAAACTGGTTTCTACGTCATCGAATCCGTTTGTTGGAATGGTCCGCGTGTAGTCCAGATTGTAACCCGATAGAGAATATCTGGGGCATACTTAAGCGCCAGGTTTATGCCAACAATAAGCAGTACAGAACGGTAGATGAGCTGAAGGTCGCTATCCTTGAAGCGTGGGCCAATCTGGATGAAAACGTCATCGCCAATTTGATCAATTCTATGCCAAAGAGAATTTTTAAGATCATTGCTAATGGTGGTGCAGCTTTTTCATTTCATATGGTATAACTGATTCCTTCTTTGTTCAATAATTTTTGTTTTTGTGTTTTGTCCCTATTCTTTCTGAACGGCGAAAAAATCTGAAATTTGAAATAAATTCTTGTAAAATTGCTCAGCTGTTAGGGAAATGAACAAATAGAGGTTTTTTACCTTGTTGAATTCATTTATGGACATTATTGATAGCCAAATATAACATGATTTTGAAAAAACCTTGATTTTTGGGGGTGTTCTCAATAGGCGCACCCGTCGACTGCAATGCCACTCCCAATTTCCTCCACTTGGACTCCAATTCTCTTAGCCAGCGGAGCCTGCAAGTTGCTTGCACTAAGAACTTGAAAAAAAACGCCAATTTTCTTTTTCCTGTTGCTAGTATACGCCTCACCTCGATCCACTAGTTGCAGAAGTTGAACTCGTCAGTTTCCTGTCGGACTCCCATAACACTTTAAAATCACAGTGTACCCTCAGGCATGGTTTTTGAGATTTTCATTTGATTGTGTAGTAGACCTCTCCAATATGAAACGTGCGAAGTGCGAGATCTCAATTCCTCCATATAAGCGAGATATAAGCGACCACCACAGGCCCGACCTCCTTCGCTCACCACCACAGGCCCCACTCCCTGCCAGATTTTCGAACGCGATTGCGGCTTGATGGATGGATGAATTTCAACGAGTCTACGTTCTTGAGTACATTACCGGTATTTCTCATATTCCTGGCTCGCTCTCGTGCAACGTTTGCAAATGAAAGGATATACAGGCCTAGGACATTTCGTCCACCAATTTTTCACCCTTAACATATGGGCATATTTAAGGAGCCATAACTCTGTTTATAGGGGGTCCTGGACCATTTCAAAGATACCGCTCAGATCAGCGTGTGACCCTCTCCAAGAAAAGCAGGAGATCTGGAGAATAATTTCTTGGGTGTTCTGTGCCTTTGAGCTTTGGCAACCTGCAGTAGCAATGGGTGTCTGCCGACATCCGGCTGGCTAAAAATCAGCATGTGCCAGACAGGACCGCAAAGCGAAAGTATCGATTTCATGGAGTCATCACGAACCTGTGTATGCAAAGTCTGTCCGAATCAGACTGACCGCCGACCGCCGACGCCATCGGAGGGCGTGTTGATCGGTTGTCACGAAAGCATTTTCGGATGTTTGAATCGATTAGCACCAGTATCACACGAATAGTGATTAATATCTCAGCCAACCTTATCTCATCCACGGAAAGGCCCGTCCGAAAAACGTATTCGTGACGTCCGCTCGACACGCACGCCGACTGCGTGGGCGGACAGTCTCATCTAGACAGACTTTAGCAGAGCTTGCGCAGCTTAGGGCTCTTTCAGTGTGCGATCGCTCTGCGACGCGACCAATTGAAAACCTGACGTATCGATCTGGCCGCGTCGCACGATCAGGTGGCAGGACCTTCAGACAAAATTACGGGGAAAGTACTGTCGCTCTTGGATCCAAACTCCGGTCCGATTATTTTCAGGGTCTTCGACCTTACTTACGAACACTAGATAGTGAAAACAATTTTGTGAGCGTGCATTGCTTTCAAGCAACAAAGGCCTCACACTTTCGTTACAGAGGTCACCGCCATATCCGCCGGAGCAGAGGCATTTAGCGCGGTTGTTAGAATTTCGCCGGACAGAAGCCTGCACAAAAAAAAAAGTTGCTGATAGAACTTCGATAACACTCAAAGGAAATTCACTAACGTCCGCATCCATAGTGTTCGCTGATCAGCCTGGTATCACTGAAAGAATTTATCGCAGATCCGGGCGTTTCACGATGGTTAGTATCTGTAGGCACCATAGTCCCCCGTTCCTATATCCACTGAAATTCAGTAGCATCCATAGGTATCACATGTGGGAACAAAGTGCTGTGGAGTAGACCTGCTGGTTCCATAGTGCATCATGCTACCAAAGTCGTAAGGGATGCTGCTGATCTCGCTGGTGTCTTGCAATCGCTTCACAAAGTCATCAATCAGGTCTAGCTGGTACGGCGAGAGTCCGACTAACGAGAGCCTCCTGAATTTGAAATGCACCTCCTCAGCACTTTCCTTAGGTTAATTATTGCGGAACAGATGTCCTACCCTGACATTGGCCATGTTGACGGTCACAGAGTCGTCACGATCGTATCGTGCCATCGTGTGGTACATTCCCACCGATCTGGTGAGCTGCTAAGCCAACCTGGGACAATTTAATAGTTAGAAGTCTTGAAGTTGCAAACTGATACTACGCAGTATATCGCGTTAGGCGAAACAATTGTGGTATGAGGGCTTCGGAATCTACACTGCATCGACTACTAAGCATCTTTTGTTACTGTCGCGAGGAGATCGCATCCAACGCCAATGGAGAGATCCTGAGCTTCTCCAACTCTTCCTACCAATGACCAGCAACCAATGCTCGCTTTCACGAGTATGTGGTCACCTATACAATTCAAGTCATTATCACCTTCTTCTGGAGCATCAAAAATATATCCTACCCAATGAAATCTTCAAAAACTTTACGCATGTGTCTTTCTGCCACAAGGTTACTGCTTTTATAAAAACAGTTTTCGCTTTCTGGCCTAAATAGGAGAACTTGTGCAGTGAGAAACACATATATTACGACAGCAGTGCATCCCTAGAGATTCATCAATTTCATAATTCACTGCGTCCAACCAGATGGTTTCCGGGTAGCTCTTGTCTTTGTATGCCTGTCGTTTGGTACGTTTTCCTGTGATCTCCTCTTCAATTTCCTCTGCCTGCTCGCTACAGATAACGCTTTCTGAAGTTTTTTCGTACTTGGCTATAGGGTGCATGATAGGCAATGTGGTAATGCTTTTTCGGTGTGAACGTCTCCCCTCACCTGGTGAGAACAACGTCACCCTGGAAGAGCATCTCTCCAACTTTGCTCTTCTCATTGATTTCTTCGACTGAATCGCCATTCGGGCTGACGAGATCTTGCTTGACGTTTCTGATCTACTGCAAACACATGCTCGTGTTCGGGAAAGATAGATGGGAGAACGGTCTTTCAACTGGCCCTCAATTTCTCCATTAGCGCGACCTTCTTCTCATAAGGGACGACCACCGGGGGAGGAGACGTCCTGAAAAAAAGTTTTTCTAAAGTTGTGGTTAATGGATATAGTGATATGTTGGGTTTTACCTAAGGTTCTTCCGATATTCCAGAAAAAAAAATTCTTAGAAACTATCTGTACCCTCTTTCTCGGAGCAGCTGGAGTGAGTTGGTATGCTCGGCACACACTAAAATACAACAAAATTGCCCTAGACAAGGTTTGAGGGTTTGATTCTGCCCCATTCGTGAGAAATAAGCCGTTTCCGAGCTCTCTGTGCGTTCCACTCCTAGTATCACTTGATTGAAGTTGCCCAAGGCACCGTGAAAGGATGGTCTAGAGGTCAATGATTATTGAATGCTAAACAACGAAGGGTTGCGGGCTCGATTCCCGAAATGCAGCTTCTGGGAAGATTGTTTTGCATTTGATCGGTTGTTTATCCACGAGGTTTTTCATTCACATTTTCACTTGCTTTTTCCAATCTGAATGGATTTACAATTTCTATCGCGTGAATCCCTGTAGTATACACTGCGTATCATAAAGATAGGACACCCCCTAAAATTGTCGGTCTCGTGTTTGTTGAGCAAGATAGATCTTTTTCGTCAAAACTTCTGTGATCAGAATGTTTAATAACCCCCGTATAACTGTTCTGGGTTAGATTGAATGGTTGTGCACTTTTCTAAAATAAGTTTATGTTTTAAATGGCGTATCAAAAGGATAGGACACCCCTGGGTTAAATTGGATTTCTCGTCAGATAAAATTGTGCGATTCTAAAACTAATGGCCTACAGGCCTCCCTCGCACCTCTACTGCAACAAATACTTGATTTTGTATATTTTTGATCCAACTGATCTGCCTTTGAAAGTCGATCTTGCTCCATTTTCAATTATTCCCCGTTGGAGCGCAGAAATCGAGAGAACTCGCGGGCCATTTGCTCAAACCCGACAAAATAAAATATCCCAGAAATTTTTCATTTTGTTGAGATTAGAAATTAAGACTATTCACTCTGGACAAGATAGTTACTGCCGAGTAAAGAAGCGGACCTCAGACCAGTTCACGTGAGCTTTCTGGTTGCCCGGCTAGAAACTGCAACTTTCTCGCCTGAAAACGTGGTGAAATGAAAGTATGTTTACCCTGATATCCTCTGGTACTCAATGGAGATCATCCGACTGCTGGCGAACGCAAGCTGCAGACGGTTTCTAATGAAGAGGAGTCTTTTCTCAATAGGTCTGTTGGTCGAAAATGCTACTAAACAACTAGGTGGGTAGGTGCAGTCCAATTTAGCCGCCAGAACTCCGAACGTAGATCTCCCACAATCCGTCAGAGCATTTGCCCGTAAGGACGTCCGCAGCTTGCATTCGCCAGCTGTTGGATGATCTCCAATGAATACCAGAGGACATCAATGTAACACCTACTTTCACTCCCCCACGTTTTCAGGCGAGAAAGTTGTAGTCCCTAGCCGGACAACCAGAAAGTTCACTTGAGCAGGTCTGAGGGCGGCTTCTTTGCTCAGCAATAACTATCCTGTCCAGAGTGGCTAGTCTACCTTTCTGATCTCAACAAAATGAAGAATCTCTGGGATATTTAGAGTTCGCGCAATCATTTTAGTCTGATGAATGGACGGGGCTGCGGCGGTAGATCACCCCGCTCGAATCGAACCCCATTCTCCAGTGAGGCCGCCAACCCCGCACGGCCAGCCGCCTGGTCCATGCATCAGACTAAAATGAAAACGGAAACCATACGTTTGTCGGGTCTGAGCAAATGGCAGGCGATTTCTCTCGATTTCTGCGCCCCAACAGGAAATAACTGAGAAATGGAGCAAGATCGACTTCCGAAGGCAGATCAGTGTGGTCAAAAGTATACAAAATCGAGTATTTGTTGCAGTGAAGGTCCTATCGGCTATTAGATTTGTGATCACACAATGTTATCGAATGGGAGATCCGATTTAACCCAGGGGTGTCCTATCTTTTTGATACGCGATTTAAAACACAAATTTATTCTATTATAGAAAAATGCACAATCATTCGATCTAACTCAAAAGAGGTGTACTGGGGTTATTTCACATTCCAGTCACAGTAGTGTTGACGAAAATGATCTATCCTGCTTAACAAACACGAAACCGACAAATTCAGGGGGTGTCCTATCTTACTGATGCCCAGTGTATGAGCATTTCCTCCCCTTATTCAAAAAATTATCCTTCTCTTCTTCTTGTGCTGGCATTTCGGGTTCATTGAGAAATATTGTAATGTGAGCATCTTCTAACTTTGTATAACTCTGCTTGAGTGAAAGAGAACACCTTCTTTGAGCACATAAAAGTCGTTTGCGAATCATCGGAAAAAAGCATTGCCATTGTAAGGAGCAGAGCGATCAACCCTTTCTTAAAAATTATCATCATAGCCGCAGCTTTCATTTTCAGAAATCGATAATCAGTTGCCGAATACATCTGCTGACCCTTCATCGAAAACTGATTAACTTGGCTCGATCACGCAGAATTTTTTTTCGATTATCTGGAGTTCGAGGGTGAATATGGCGAAAAAAAAGTCGAAAAAAAATTCTCTCCATATTGATCCAAAACAAGCAGATTGAGGTAGGTTGGTGTTAGATATAGAAGCCAGCCAATTTTCGCTTATGAAAAACCGAAAGCACAGCCATGGTGGTCGGTTGAAGAGAATGCGCACGCTAATTTTTCATGTTTTTTTCCAATTTTTTGCTCTACCGGTCGTTAGGTAAAACCCAACATACAGTAATGTTACCATATCCATTTCGACTGCTTTCCAACGAATCCGATATGTAATGAAACTGAAGCAGAATGTGGAAGCTTTCCTTTCCTTTCAGCTTTTATGCGGCTCTCGGGCACCATGCACTGCTCAGTTGCCCTCCGAAATGAGGAAGTTTCGCTGTTGACACAGTAGCTAGCGTGAAGTGCAAAACTGCTGTAGGACTATTATCAAAGCAGGATTTGCACGCAACTTCCTTGCAGTTGTATTTTGTCCTGCCCTTGCAGTTGTTTTAATAATATTTTCGCTGGTACCCGTCACAGTGCATTGCAAAGTGACTGTGACAGCTTCATGCAATATGTTCTTGTGAACGAAATTGGGCAGAACTTCGAATAGTTTCTGTTTCCGGATAAAAGTAGGCGATGTTTGACAGAAAGTGCGCGATTTTCGTAGGACTGCGGGCGCACATTTCATGTGGCATGCCCACTCTGGAGTAATTGGGCTACCAGGTGCTCAGGCAAGAATGATATTTCCAGCACATTTCAAGATGTAGAGAAGTCAAGGATTATCAACATGCCGAGAGCAGTTTTCAATTTCAGTAAAATGGTGACTAATGAAAACGCCGCTGTGTAAAAAAGCGGTGATTTAGGGTTCATTTCTCAGATTCACCTTATTTCTTCATTTTTTTTCAGTATGTTCGCACACAAGGGATTTCTGGTGTGCAGAGATAAACGGTAATCATCCCACCATATGAAACTTTGTGAGGAACTTTATATACTGCATGTAAATGTTATGAAGGATACTGCAATATTTGTGAAATGCACTGTCTCGGATATTGAATATACCTATTAAGGGCTTTATAATTAGTAGCTGCACTGAAATGCATGCTTTTTGAACATGCTGAATATTGAAAGTGAACCACCCAGCAAGGGAAGCCTTCTTCTCAGCTTTGGATAAGAACGTCGGGAAAGCTACATATTAGGTTGATGCAAAAGTTTCTGGACTTTCCACGACTTTGAATAAAATACATTTATTTCAAGAACAAACAAGGCTCACCCAACAAAATAACTTCTATCACATTCAAGAATCCTTCGCCACCGATTGGGCAGATTATGAATTCTCGACGCGTAGAACTCTAGCGGTTTCGAGTCTAACGAGTCTAAGTATTTTTAAGGCCATTTTGACTCGTCATCGTTAGTGAACCGTTTTCCAACCAGAAAATGCTGCATCGAGCGGAACACATGGCAGTCGGAAGGAGCAAAATCTGGGCTTGTTGAAGGGTGAGGAAGAACTTTACAGCTCAGGTCCAGCAGTTTCTATCGGGTTTTCCGGAATACGTGTGGCCGAGCACTGTTGTGAAGAAGGCGAACAGTGTTCATCCGAGGGACCTGCTGGACCTGGCCTGGGATGTTCTTCCTCACACTCCGTTAAGCCCATATCTTGCTTCATCCGACTACCATCTGTTTCGCTCGATGCAGCACTCCCTTGATGGAAAAACCGTTCACTAACGATGACGAAGTCAAAATGGCTTTAGAAGAATACTTCGACTCGAAACAGTCCGTGTTCTACGCGTCAGGAATGCAAAATCTGCCCAATCGGTGGCTAAGGTTCCTTGAATATGATGGAAATTATTTTGTTGGGTGAGCCTTGTTTGTTTTTGAAATAAGTGCTTTTTATTCAAAGCCGTGAAAAGTTCGGAAAATTTTGCGTCAACTTAATATTTTTTGGAAGTCAAAATATTATAGTGATATTTACCCTAATACGTTTCTTTTACATAACTATACAAAGATATTAGCTGTAGAGAGCGGAGTCCTTCACGAAGTAAAATCTAATTATAGAAAGTATAAATCTAATCATGCACTTCCCTAAGATGATTTTCGATTTTTGCCAGTCTGCCCTCATCACAAAAACAACCGCTTCGTGCATGCTAAAATTGGCCAGCATTTCTGGCGTTCTTCATAGGCAAAAAACAATGATGTCACTGGTTTCTGTTTTGCGGTCTCATTCTCGCGCGGGTAGTTATCAATTGACGCAATGAACACAAAACTTATTAGTGACCATCAAAGACTCTGACCACCAGTAAACAACTTTGGTCGAAATTTATAGTTGAAATCACCATATTCACATAAATGATGTGGTCCCTTCATGTATGTCGAGTCACCCATATTGGTCACCTATTGTGCAACTAAGCATCGTGCGAGAATCGAGTACTCAGCTGACGAAAGCAGAGGGGCCAGGACCAGACGCCACTGACAAGAGTGTAGCACCCCATTTATACTTTTGCGTTAACGGCGAATGCCGCGAAATATCAGCAAAAAAAATAAGAAATCAGACGTCTGATACCATTCAATGGGGTCAATCAGTTGAACAGCAAGGCGAGCAGTTAGCAATCTCTCAAAAGCAAGGAGCAAAGATCAATATTACCGTATCGCTAAGTGGCAATCTAAATCGGAAATCTTTGCAATGGCGTTCAGTCCGCAAAGTACACGCTTGTTGCGAAAGCGTGTTGCGGCGCAGCGGCGAAAAAAAAAGGAAAAAACCTCCCGGGTGATCCGACATCCCTGCCTGAGGATCCTCAAAACCGCAACAGTCACTCTAGCAATCAGCGTGCACTTTGCGGACGGAAAGCGATTGCGTAGATGCGTACATGTATCAGTATTGTCTTTGAACATCACAAGGTTTACGCTTACGGTAAAGATTGCATGTAGAGGAAGCTCTTTAGGCGTCGCTTGGATATTTCTGGCCACCAGTATGCCATAACGAAATCAACCCACTACATCAACGCTTGATATGAGAGAGGTGCCGGAACCTCACAGCGGTTTCTCAAGCAGCAATAAAAGGTCGACTTCGACTGTTTGGGCATATACTAAGAACAACGTTGGATCGTCTTGGATAACCTACTCTGGGGATGCTTTCAAATTCTGTTCGAAACGGCCTCGTGGACGCAGGCGCTCTGAAGGGAAAAAGAAGATTAAAGTCACTGGGCATCAAGACACAATTCAGGCGCAAAGTTCTACTTTGCAGGAAGTGAAATAGCGATAGATGGATGGATTATGTTCCTATTGTGGCTCAAAACTGTGACAGACGGACCCTGCTAACTACTAAGACGGCACACCTCGGTGAAGATGCGTAACGACCGCATCCACCGAAGCCGTTTAGGGCAGTTCATACGAGCTTGAATGCGGCAATGACGTTACTGCACTCAAATCCTTCGTATATTGGTCACTGCACCCATTGTTCGACCCGTGCTACGGTTATCGCGTTTACTCATTGAATGGCGGAAACCATACATAGAGTTCATTCGATTGGAACTGTACAATCTGTACTGCTCAAGTTTTGCTCCACGGAAGATTTACTTTTCCGTTAAGGCTCGCTACAGAGTCAAGCCGCCACGCTGGCTTCAGGCTCGAGGTCATGGAAAGGGGAGAATCAGTCTGAGACTAAAATACTGCTCGTAGAATTCGGACAGAAACAAAGCGGAGTTGGGCTTTCAGTGTTCTTTTTCAAAGAAAATTTCATTCAAGAATCACTTTCAAGTTAATTTTTTTGGTCCACCTAACATGCATGACATTTCCGGACTGCCCTCCTTACCTTAATCCTGAATACGTTCCTAGATCTATTAAAAACGTTGATTTTCAAGACGATGTTTTAAAAGGTAGCTGAAGATGCTAAAACGTGCCCCTCACGGCGTTTCTTTTCACCGAATGTGATGTAGTTAAGTGCTAGCCTATTCTTTAGAAAACCTTCCGCGTATGATTCCTTCGTCGATTACGACGGTTATGCATTGGTAAAGGACTCATGTGCGAGTGGGTCCTGGCTGAAAGCCTAAGGATTGCGCCTGATGCCGAGCTAAACCTTCTTCTTGTACTAAGGATCGCGATACCATGCTTGAATGGGAATCAAAACGCGTTGAGTGATGACACGGAAGATAATCAAGTTGCATGGCAAACATGCATCGATTCAGCAATTCGTCTAGGAAAAGCCGAGGCTGACTTAAATTCCGACACTGTTCAATCGCCAGGTGAGGCCTCTTCGCTTCTCGTTAGTCTGATGACCTCACGGTTCACGAGACGCTGTGGTTGATCGTGGAGTTTGACTCCGAGTCGGTCTCTGGGAGACCTGGCAAAGATTGTTTTTGGTCGCAGGGATGGAGTTTCCAAAGGTCCTGGGAAAGAAACACACACGCAGTTCGTCGCAGGTTAGGATCGTTTCTCTGGACCAGAACAGAATGGATCAACAGATGCGAACATACCACGCATTTTCCCAAATCGAGGCGAGGAATCCCGTAGTTCATACATGTGACGTAGCGAGAATTTGTGCTATTTTTCACCAACTCGAGCTGACAATCCCGTAGTTTGGTGAAAGTCTTGGTCAAAATTGAAGGCACTGTTCACTATAAACTTCGCCCGTGAGTTTTTTTACACAATGGTATTAGCCCCTAGAAGCATAACAGATTAAAAAAAACGGATTGAAAAGACTTCCCAGAGGTGAAAACGGTTTTGAAGATTGAGCCAGTGGGCAAGGCCGGCTTCCTTGGGTCTAGTTGTTGTCATCGATACCGACAAGTATCTTTCACTGCCACGCTTTGACCTGCGATCATCGGTGGTGGTTTTTCCTTGAGAAACTCTAGATTTGAGAATCAGTTGTCGAAAACATACGGAAATCTTCGTCTGGTTAAAATCTGTCCATTTCATTGCCCAATGCAATAATAATCACTGCTGATGATCGCAGGTCAAAGCGTGACAGTGGTAGAGCCGTGTCGCGTTTTATGACAACAACTAGACCCAAGGAGGCCGGTCTTGCCCACTTGGCTAATCTTCAAAACCGTTTTCTGCCTCTTGGAAGGCATTTGAATTCGTTCTTCCAACACTGTTATTCTTCTGAGGGCCATCACAATTGTTTTTCATTGAAAAGTCAAGGACGAGGTTTATAGTGAACAGTGCCTCTGTATACTAGGCGCCCCTAAAACTCTGCGTGTGGGGCATCTAGTTACCTTACTGACAGAGCTTCTTATTGATATGTGACCACGAACTGAAGTAATATGTGGTCCTATTTCGAAGCAAAATTTACTTGGTTCCTGCATGTACAGAGTGAAGGTGGACAGGGAGTGAGGGAAGGGGCAGCTAGGAAGCAACGTACGCACTCGCACAGATGCGATGAGTGTTGCCAGTGTCGCTAATTATAAAAAGTCATCATTAAATACTGTTCTCAGACGGGCAAAAAAAAGGTTTACTCGTATGAAATCAGAACAGAGACACGTGGAATTATGTACAAACAATGAATGAGATGAGAGAAAATGCGCATCGAAAGCACACATGATACATAAAATACTTAACAAAGTGAAAATATATATACAGTACAATAAAAGCACTAACACAGGGTGGTGGCCATATTAAATCAACCCGAAATCATCGGTTTTCGTAGCTGTACTGACTAGCGCTCGCTACGATTATCGATCTTTATAGTCTCTTTTACCGGACTGCACCAACTAATGATCGGCCACTGGTCCTCTACTGGCCCTCTATCACGGTAACCTAAGCGTTCTTGGCCGACCCCGGTATGCATCGGCGACACCGTAATAGATCGATATGTCACTGCCGTAGCTCATCGTTCATACAGGGCCGTATGCATCAACGACTTACCGCGAGGTAGGTTAAATTTTACTCAAGACCTTTGCATTTCAGTGCTCTATAAACTGTCTGGCTTCCCGCGGAGAAGCCAGACAGACGCATAGAGCATAGGAAATGCAGAGATTCCGAGTAACATTTACCTTTACCTCGAGGTGAGTCGTTGATGCATACGGCCCCAGGATTGTCAATGCATACCGGGGTCAACAGAGTACGCGTTGATTATCGTAATAGAGGGCCAGTAGAGGACAAGTGGCTGACCATGAGTTAGTGCTCTGTGGTATAAACAGAATATATAACCTGTTAATGGAGCACCACTATTCCTGTATTAGTCAATAAATGAACAAATAATTAAGGCTCTTCAATGTATTAAACCTTCTTGAACTTTGAGATATCTGGCACACTAGAAGCTCTATGACGTCTTCGACCAGCGGCATCTTGGGCGAAACTTTCCGAACGTTTCACTTTTCTGCTGAAAAAACATTAAGTCAGGATATAAACTTGTTCTGCTTCCATTCTCGTTTTTCATACATGTCCTCACTTTCACTTCTAACTATTTTCTAAACTTCTACGTTCAGAAAATCAAGCTTACCTCTACAGTCTACCAAGCCCTTGCACAGGGTACATAGGGGAGAGAGTAGGAAGGAGGTAACTACTCACTCTATTGTTTCGGAGAACTTTCGCATCAGCTTTTTCCCGCTGGCTATTGAAATACCCGTTGACACGGTTTTTGTGGAAGTCACATCACCTGGAATACACTATGAGTACTAATCGTTGCCTTTGTCGAGAAACACCTGTACATGCTAATCATATGAAATAAAATATAGGTTGTCTTACCTTTTTCTAGGTCCTTCTCAGGACTGCTGAAAAGACCGGCCACATGTGACACTACCGACTTTCCGTTCTCTTTCCGTGGGAAAATAACGAACAAACTTAGCTGCAATACGGCCAGCGCCATTCCGATGCCATTCGGCGCCTGAAATCATAAGTATACTAATTGAATCGCGGAGTTCATAGAGGATCTGAGAGCACCGTGTGCAGGAAAGTCTGTCATACCGTACATACAATTTTTGTATGTACGGTATGACAGGTATGTATAAATAACAAAAATGCCCCCCGTAAAACCATAATTTGTAGAAAGAACCCTGCCTGAAAAATGACTGGGGTAAGTACACGAAGTTTCCCTAAAAACCGATTTGAATTTACGCGCTGGAGCGCAGGGAACGAAACCATGCTTGGAGTGTCATTGGAAGGAATCCGCAGTAGGGGCTTCCTGACGTGACGTGATATCTGAATTGCTTTGCTCTGTTCTTCCCCTCTTTACATTGTTTTGAAATTTGTTAATCTCAGATTTTGTGAATCAAAGACAGAATTACAAATTTTGAAGCACAAAAAGGGGAAGTGGTCGTATGGCTGCACTCCAAAACATGAACTTTCAAGAACTATGCCTCCTTTGCTACCCGAATCCGATTTTAGGTGACTAGACTATATAGTGAGCGGAGAGGCGATTTCTGGACTTATAGTTCTGTGTTTAGCGTTGAGGACCTCGCCATATTTAGGCGGTCGGTCGCGGCCAGCCCCAGCCGATATGCATCTGCATCATACTAATTGGGTACCCAAATGTTGTGGCTGAATTAGGCACGCCTGAGCCGCCCGTAGAAGCTCAGGTCAATGCGCGTGCATTACATTGCTTCCTCAGGTTGAATATATTTCCGATATGACCGGCTTAAGCTAGCCCGATACGGGCTGATCTAGCTGTGGCCATACAGGTCGATATGCAGGCGATTCATTGCTCATTGTGATAGAAGATCCCCCCGTTGCGGACGGCCTGTGCCAGCCGCAGTGCACTCAAGTATGCAGTGAACAGCAATTAACTAGGATTTCTAGGGACGTCTCAGGGCAGCTCAGTGCGGCTTTCGGCCGACTATGACGAGGTCTGAGCGAGAGATTTGTTTGAGTAACTTACCATAATGTAAGCATCGCGTACGATGTTTCCATAGAGGAACCATTGTGACGATACGAGCAGATTCGCGATGCACATAGGTAACGGAAGCGTGTCGCAACAGCGTTTCCGCAGGACGACACCCTGAAAAGTTTAGAATAGCGAGTTTAAATAGTGCTCACAATGACAATTCCTATCCTCTACTTTTCAGAGTTCAGAAAGAACTTCTCTCAGCCCAATCTTCTCGGACAGGATAGGAGGTGTGGTAAACACGAAACAAAGCGCTCAAATCTACTTTTTCAAAACTTTTTTGCTTTGAAATGCCCCTGTGTTTTGACACAAAATATTAACTCACGTATTCTCATAAAGGTCATAAGATTATGGTCGGTAAGGTACACAGAATCTCAAGTAAAATCCCCGATGATATGTCAAATACAACTGGAAAGCAGCCCTGATTATGCCCTAATCTACCATTACACAATGATCCTTCTGAACGTGAAACGTAGAAACGGCTTTCCGATTCGTGTCTGTCAGCTCCTAATTTTTCAAAGTTTGCGCGAGAATTTCAGGTGAGGTGTTCCTTCGTAAGCAAAATGTGGATAGGAGAAATCTTTGATAAACATACCAGTCCAGCTAATGGCGCTCCAAAGTTCAGAATGTTGAAAGTCATACAAGCGATTCCTAGATAATTGATGCTCGGTGTATACTCAACCCATGCACACACTGCCGCGACAAGCGACAGAACCGAGATGAATTTAGCCGCGAATGCACACTGAAATTAATAAGATTAACAGTGATTTGATTGGAGTATTTCTTAAATTGATAAAGATTCGGAGGTTCAAATTATTATGAAATTTTTAGAATATTTACCTTTGTGTACTATGTGGTTGAATATACCCGTAGCGATGTATACCTTCCCTAATTTTACTTCCTTCCTCCTCATTTATTTGATTTTTTCCGTATGGGGTAACGACTATTGCCCAGCAATGTGTCGCTTGCTGCATGGTTAGAGTTCTAGTTGAATAATAAGGTGGTGTTCCAGGAAGTGGCACTGGATGGTCACACCACCCGGTCACCACCACCACCACTCTAGTACACTACGCGCAAGTAACTGGTCACATGAGAAAACATGGCTCAGTCGGTATACGTTTTCAGATGTGGTACAGATTTTTGAAAAAAAAAATCGTGCTTGAGGAGTTGCCTGAAATGGTGGCCTTGTGGTGTGAGCTTATATTTCTGTGGCCGAATGCAACAACAGGCCAGGTTGGGGCAGGGGCAGTGCAGCCCGCGCCTTTGACGATGTCCGTCAATCACAAAATCAATCGTGCCCCTGCTGCCCCAGCTAGGAGGCTGGGGCAGCTACAGCAGCGAAACACACTTCTGGGGCACGATTGATTAGATAATCTACTGCCCTCGCACTGCGATGGTCAAAGATGCCGAGTGCCCTGCCCATGCCCGGCGCGTTGCTGCATCCGGCCCCTGAGAACCCTCTGCACTTTGCTTAAACGTTCACATACACTTCCCTATTCAGGTTAATCTTACACCGATTCTTCGTATCATTTCGAAGTACCGGTGCATGTTCCGTGCATTTCAATAAACTTTTCTGTCTTGTGAAGTGTGGGATGTGCCGATCGATAAGAAAGGCGCAAACTGGCCTTGCGCTATCTCGTACAGCGGTAATTGAGTCATGACACGATGGACTTTTTGCGGGGTCGAAGGTTCCGGAGACCGGAACGGATGACGAAATATCAGTTCTTCTCTGCGTCATCGTCAGGCAATGCAAGGTCTCCCAAGTCCAGTTGTATATTCATCGCATCTCTGAAGTTCATACCCAAATCTTGTGTCTTGCCGTGTTTTCGTAAATGAAGTCATTTGGTGCTGTAACCCCTTTGTGCGTTTCAACGCATTTACTCTAACTTACTTTGTTTTGAGATTCGCATTTGTACCACATCAATAAAGAACTCCTAGTGATAGTGCTGGGGACAGTCACAGTTTTGCTTTGAAGACCCCGCTGAGTGTCCAATGCGTCCGTAGGGTGGTACTCCCTACTTGGTTCGCAGAAGTATTTCCAGGGTACTATCCATGTACGACTTTCAACAAACCTCGGCATTGGCAAAGCTGATAGTGGCAGAAGTATTTTTGGCGTGACCCGTGTAGACTTTTGATTTCTTTGAGTTTATGTTCGCCGATGTTGCCCACGTTGTCTCGAAATTTTTCTTAGCGGTTTCGAGGGACTCCCGATACTCTGAATTGTGGTGTTCCGTCAACGGTAACTCGTAATATTCCTAGGTTTTTCAACAAGTTCTCATCCATTGTTCAGCACAGCGTTCCGGACTCAGGGCCTGATTCACCGCAGGCTTAGCTCCAGGGCGGAAGATAAGTTCTGACCGGGTTTGCGCACTTCTAATACTTGAATCTTGAATTGGGTCATTCCATAGCCCGGATTTATCGATGGTGAATCCGACCCCAGAACCTCACCTAGGGTGAAGCTGCTTCGGATATTCCGATATATCTACAAACACGTATTCCAGGTCGCACCTTGATCCCTCAAGATTGCTCCCGAGGGCCCAAGTCAGGTAAATCACCTATGCGCCGCGTGACTAACGGGAGACAGTCCACCTCACCATGCGCTTTTGTTCCGATTGCCATCGGTCCGTGTTCATTATACCAGCAATTCATTATGCGAATGAAGGAGAAAAAACGAGTTTTTCTTCGCCACTTCTTCTTCTACGTCGCATTATATTACTGATACTGATATCATAGCCAAGTCGCGCGGCGGCAGTTTTTTGTAAAGAACTCCGATGTATGGTGATAATGCCAAGATCGATTAGTAGGTATACTTACTCACCATAGACTAGAGTACAATTTGTCTGTGAAAGTTCATTCATACCAGGAAGTTTCTGTTTGACTGATTACAGCAAGAACTCCCTCGATTGTTGGGAGCTGTGCACTGATTCACATAATCTATCACAAACCACAACTCTACCGAACAAGGAATATGCATGTATTCGACTTAATATTAATGTAGAAAGAGATAAAAGAAAGTAAAACGAATACAAATGGGGACCTACCCGTGAACTGGCGAAAGCCAGATAGAACAAGCAGTACATAGCGAATAGGGAGACAGCAACTACATTCACAATGATCATAGTGCTGTCCTCTTTCAGGAACCCGTAACGTAACCAGAATGATCCTCTGAAAGAGCAAATGAATAATATCAGGAGAATCCAGAGACATAGAACCTTATTGCACTTACCCTAAAAGTCCCATAAGGAACGGTACACCACTGATGTCTTTCGTGCTTTTCCGCCGCATGATTTCGATGCAAATCGGACTGAAAAAAGAATTTTCATGTTTTTGGGGGACTAGAAACTATTGAGGATTTTTCAAATATTTGAAGAGTTGAACAAAAATCACAAGAATATTTTTCACTTTTGGAATATTATTCAATTTCTAGACTAATCAAGATTTCATCCTGGTGTTGATTTCAGCGAAGTTGGATCACCAGAAATATGTTCATCCTGGGGTTGATTTCAACGAAGCTGGATCACCAGAAATACATCACTTTAACAGATTGATCTATATTGGACGAGCTAATCATTAAACGAAGAAAAAGAGATATTAATAAATCATTTCCAGGAATATTGATATTCGCTTCTAGCAATACAGTTTTTGATCCAGGAAACTCAAATTTGACGCAGCTTTGAGGAAACCCCGAAGTCAAACGAGCCAAATCTGGACCTTCGCCCTAGTACGGTATGGGTACAATATTCTGCCCTGATTTTCTGTGATGCCTACTAAGGACCTCATATTCGTGTCCATAAAGCCGTTAACTAAGGTTTATAATGATATCTATTACAAATCCCAGGTGCAAAGGCTCTGCATCGAGTTTGACACTATTTCCTGGAAAGAAAACTACATTTAGAAAGAATTCTAGAAGGAAAACCTGAGTGCTTGACTCGAGAAAGATCGTTACATGGAGAGAAAATTCCCAAAAAGTAGAGGCCACTTCTGTAATTTATAAAAAAAATTATAAGAAATTTACCATAGTACATACTCATAGAGATTATCTGAGGAAGCTTCGCTTTATAATAAAAGAAACTACACACAACTAAAAGAGCATTTAGAACTCCAAAACTCACTCTCTTCATTCGTTTTGCAAGAGAAAAAAAGCAAAACTAAAGTGAAAATGAAAAATTGCCTGATGCTGACAAATTTTTTTCGCAAATGACACAGAAAACGTCAAATTTTCATAAAAAAATCTCCAGGTCACTCACATTCCACAGAGGAAGAGCGCTATTGTGGTGACGATTGCACAGCAGGATAGAATTTGAAGAACTGTTTGTAAATCCATATTTAATATCTGAAAAAGCCGCCACATTCGTTGGAGAGAGATGAAGACAATGAATACGGTATACGCTGAAACGACGATACGATACGCCCATGACGTATGCACATATTTGGGCGCTAGGCGTTGATCTATAAAGACATCTAATGACTTCTGATCAATCACCACCAAACACGGATTCTAGGGCAATGTGATTCGGCGAGACGGCCGATCGAACTGGTCTCACTAGAGCGCAGTTCAGAGTCCATTCTGAATAGTTATTCGCACATATCACTGATCGACTGGAATCTATCCGTAATGAGATATCTATGAAATCATTCTGGACAGTCAGAATAAGGAAAAGACAAAATGAGGTCTGTAGCTCCGAATCGCACCCCTGACAATTCGTCGAAACTTGTCTACGGAGTCCTTCTAATACAGATTCTACACAGAAGGAGCAAAACTGTAGCTGTGCGTCTATAAAGTTTGTTTATAGCAGTAATGCAGGTTGAGAAAGACGAGTCCCATCATTTCGAGATGGAAGTGCTAATGAAATGAAAACACCCTAACGAATATGATCGAGTGATGAATGGTGTGTTGGTCTGGAAAGAATAGCGTAGGTCAGACTAGCTAGAAGTCTGCATGGAAACGCACTGTAAGTAGGGAAGTGTGCGCCTATGGGGAAAGTTCAAACGACCCCTATCAGAGCGGATAACTCTAAAGAGGAGACGAAAGAGAAGGAGAAAACGGAGGAGACCGCATAAAAGAGAATTGTCCAAATGAGAGGAAGCTGATAAAGTCCAGAAAACCGTTAGGGGTCGTTTTGAGTTCCGCCGCCAAGCGGCGCAGGGAAGTGTAATTCTATAATGTTGATCGCCCCGCAAGATCGATATTACAGAAGTGCACCGGCGGCGGAGGTATAAACGACCCCTCAGTACAGGGACAGACTAGCATGGTTCCTGCCTTTAACGGTGATGTACAGGCACTAAAAACTCAAAGGACCTCAAGCTTGTAGAACTCACGAAGAAGGAGATTTGAGCTGTCAGCATAGTTTGAAACGGATCCGCCCCAGCTATGATAAGTTTATAATGACAAAAACAAAAACTTATGTCGTTCTCTAAAGTGGGAAGCCGACAGAAACCATACTGAAAACCGGACGATATGCCTTGGACAGAGCTGAGAATCCAAGAAAATGCATTTAACTCACATAACCTCGGCATGGAACGTGAAGAGATTTCGCGTTCACTGTTGGAAGGTTGGCGCAAACTTGGTGCCATAAGATATAACATAGGTGCACCGAATTTGCACCAACTTTCATCCGTGAACGCAAAGTCTCTTCACGATCTATGCCGACGTTACAAAAGATTGGTCTCTATGATGAAAGCTCACAATGGTTTGAAGGTTTGAAGGAAGGTTACCTCTGTGTTGGGTCCCTTGTGGAATGGGTGCCTGTAGCGATACTGTAAACGATGAAATGCGAAAGGAGATAAGTAAGGGGGAGAGAAGGATACGGGAACTTCTCTTAGATGATTCTTGACTTGGTTCTGCAAACTTGAAGATACAGCTCACAACAATTTGAGTCCTGCATGGAACGACTGACGGTAGCTGTACAGGAAACTATGCATCGGACACATCTCAAACTCCCGAAACAGAAGCAGAAAGGGATAAGCGATAATCACGGTCAAAGGTTTTTATAAAGGGTCGAAACCTATAACGTAAGTCATAATACCTCGTAATCAGTAAGCACTGTAAGTGATGGCGTGGGCATCTAATAGGACCCATGATACTTTAAAGTGACGAAACGGATCATAATTGACTGGGCAGGTGTTGTGACTTGTGCTGCCGGAAATGGAAATGAATGCCAAGGCAGGCCTCAAGTGGAAGCCCAGTGTGGTCCAGTATTTTCTCACCCGGGGTTATATATGAATACGGGCACCGGCTCACTCACGCACACGCCAAAACCCACATGACTATGCTGTAATGATGATCATTGTCAGCGTCACACAGAGTACGACTGGGAAGCTCTCGAGTGTTTTTTTTTTCAGTGGGGTGGGACGGGGAGGTGGGGACATCCCCAAGAACAACAGACTTACAGTATGACGTAAACCAATCACGGAATCAGCATTTTATGAGTTGTCCTTTTATGACAGAATGATAACCCAGCTGCTCAGACAGGTAGTTTTCTCCCCGATGTCATAAACATTGCTACAGTGAAGGCAAAAAGTTTGGACTAAGGTCATTTCAATTGGAATTGATGAGGTCAGAGATAGGTAGATAGACTGACTGTAACGCGAATCTTTAAAGACAAATGGGTCCTTGAACCGGCAGTTAAAGGCAGGGTTCATGATAAAATCGGCTGTTGTGCTATATCCATGGAATGGTAGATCTGGCCAGCAGAAAAGTGAAGATAAGTAAGAAACTGGATAAAAACTGCTCAGGAACAAGATGTCCTTTTGCTTAATGCTGATAATGCTTGGTGTCCTCCTGCCACGAATTATAAAGATTTACTTCTAAATTTACCTATACCTAATTTGTCAGCTTTTATCTTGCTTCTAAAGTGATTTCTGAGCACTTCTGGAGACTACTGACTACTTTAACAGTAAAATAAAAGGCGGATAAGCAAGCACTAGTGAAAATCTCGTTAATTAGGGGCCGGCCGACACCGGTAATTAGCTGTTATTTGAGCGTTTTCCCGCTAATTTCCGGGTTTTTTTCACTTGCTTTTACTTTTGTACTGACCAAAGCTACATTGCCATGAAGAGAGCTCAGAAGTCGTTTTTATCGCGAACCCTGCCTTTAATGAAGCCGGTTGGCTCGTTTTCTCCGCAGTAGAGGATCAGCTACTTAGATCTGACGATGTGTAGTAGAGTCGAAACTGTGTTCGCGTGTTCATACCAGAGATGAGCAGAAATTTCTCTAACTCTCCGGAACCGAAACGACCATTGCAATTTCTGAAATCGGAACGCCGAAAACTTTCGGAATTCGGAAATCGGAAATACATTCAGCAAAAACCTTAAAGGCACAGTTCAACCTCAGAGGTAATTTTTGGTATTTCGGTCCAGTCGCCGTCTATATCAACCCTCCCGAAAGCGAAATCTCAATTCGCTCAGATAAGCGAGAAAAGGCTTGGAAAATGTCGGCCACGCCCCCTTCGAAAGAAAAGATGGGCAACTCCCAGTGGCAGATTTCCGACCTCAATAGGGAAGAGACTCGAGAATGATTTGAAAATCTATGTTCTATCTTTTGTTTTCGGTCTGGCTTTATATTGTGACCTGCTTTAGAACGATGGCTGGGAGTAACGAGAAATTACAGGTTCGAGATAACTCGTCCGCGAATTTCTACCAGTTCAGATTCAAAACTTTTGAGGAGCCGTAACTCAGTTCGTAGCAAATTCTGAGCGATTCTGGAGACACCATTGTGATCAGCGTGGAACTTTCTCCAAGATAGACAGAAAAACGAAAAATCGATTCTGAGCTTAGACTGTGGCTTTAAAGGCATCGCAAAAAATTTCGGTGTGTCAGGTGCAATACGTCGGAAGTTTTTCACAAACGTCGGATGTGTTTTTCGCTTTAAACGTATCAAGAGGGTGAATTTGTCTTGCCTTTCGTTCACTGGAACTCATATAGAGAAAGAAGTATCCATTGGGCAAGTTTGTATGTTAGAAGTTCCCGAATTAAAAATTAAAAATACGAATTCATCTGCGCGTGTGATGGCGCTTCTGTTCCTTGTGCTAGATGGTTGGTGATGACTGGTGGCGGATCGTCATTTTGAACCACTCCAATTTCAAAACAATATGTTTTTGACGCGCGAAACATCATCGATGTGGTCTACCTGGCTATTTATGAGTTTGAGCCTGAAAGATGGAAACTGGTTTTGAGCGCGTTAACCCTACCTTGGTAACGGTGCCTATCCAAAAAAAAAACTGGGCTTATTCTTCTTTTTTCAATAATTTTCATGTAAAGATTTTCATGTAATGTAAATAATCAACCGTGGCTTAGCGAGAAGTGAAAACGGACCTCGAATTCGAACTTGGCGCCCAAAATTACCCCTAGGGATTTGGTATGGAAATGTGTCAGAAAGTCTATTTCCGTGAGAATTTCCGATTTCTTCCGCATTTTCAGTATTCGTTCGGTAATCGGAGACTAAAAGGCCAAAAATCACCGGAATTCGGGTTTCTGAAATCGGAATTCCGATCATACCTGGTTCTAACCATCATGCAAAATGGTCATGCAAGTGCATGACAGAGCTTTTCCGGAAAACTGCGTATGCTTCACATTACAGTGGTCAGGCTCCGTCCATAGCAGACGGCCAGCGGCAAAGCGTGAAGGCGTCAAAGCATCAAGCGCCAACACTCAAACGCTGGCGCATGACGCTCGACGGCTGGCGCATTCAACGCGTTCGAGGACGGCACGTGGTTAACGATGGTATCGATAATATTAGTGATAGCCGTTACGGTCACTATGCCTCCACCGTCAGCGACTGGCCGGCCGCAGTGGTCGCTGGGAGTCAGATCAATAACAAGTGCTGAAGATGCAAACCCCCAGGGTCATATTACGGTCACTGGACGCTGGGACGTCTGCTATGGGCGGAGCCTTAGATAGGAGGGAACCAAAATGAGCCGTCGTAAAGAAAACTATCGTCAATCTCTGGATGGGAGAAAGCCGCGACGCTGCGTGGCCGGAAAAATTGCGTGCGGGAAAACGAGGAGAGGATTATTATTGATCGAAAAGTTTTGCATCCGATTGCTAAGTGCATTTTTCTACTCGGGAGACACTGACGATACGGCCGGCACGAATCGTACTGATACTTTTCGTTCCTTGCTGTGTGTTGGCGCAAACTCAGTGTGCGTATGATATAATAAACATCCACCGAATTAGTGCCAAGGAATAATAAGGAACGTAGATTATCAGTGTGGTCCGTGTCAACTATATAATGAAAGAAACCTTTCCCTGCCTCTTTTCATTAACTCTAAAATCTTCATTCCCCAAAATTTTCAAAAAAAAAATCCAGGCTTTCAAGCAGTTCTCAATGAACCTGCTCGAGTTTATTTGAGTGTGCAGCGTGCGATTGCACTGATAGCCACATATACCCGGCTTTGACGATCAATTTTTTGGGAGACACGTTCATTCCACCCTATTTTTTCATGTGAATAACATTTGTTTCATTGAAATTGGCACTCTTTTTGATATCCTATGTTACGGGCTGTTTTCCTCCAACGAAATTATGAAAGAGGTGGAAGTCGGCTGTTGCTACTCTCAAGGGCGGTTGCTTTGAAAGGTTCAGAGATACACAACAGCCTAGTTAAACTTGTGCGTATCGCTCCCGCTCGCCTCCGCGGTCGGCCTGATATTGGTCAATTCCGAAATCGCACCAATCGCAGGCGTGTCTCAAAATCCATCTTCAGCGAAACGCCAAAGAATATTTAGGGCTTGAATGGCCAACACAACGACAAACTAGTTGGAAAGTGATCAAACTCAAGCCTTCACTTCATAACGTTGAACCTGAAGATCTGGAGATCAACATTCCTTTGGATTGGGAGAACAAGCTCAAAAAGCCGAATAGTCGAAGAAGTCAGAAAACACCGTGAGCCAAAAATCTCTATATATGTATACCCGATGCCGCCCACTGACTGTGAGCATACATGAAAAGCACGCTAAGTTCACGAGCAAAAACACCAGTCAGGAGTAGCCAGGAGAATTCCTTAGTGGAGGTCTGATAAATTCCAAACAACCACACGCATCGGTATCAGTCAGAAATTGAAAACAACCCCATCACCACTACAAACACAACACCTGGGGTGTAATGAATGCGGAAAACACAAGGTATGCAAAAAATGTCAGGTAATGTGGCTGGCGGCATGCGACCTTGTGCTCATTGTAGTGATGCTTGAGCATTCAGCAAAAACTGTGATTTGTGGCGCCTTTCGGCCAGGCCTGCATCCACGAGGCACATAACATCCACCCAAGGTGATTCATAGAGACAGAAGAGCTTCAAGCTTATGCCAGTTTTTGCATGTTTCGTTTTCGATGTTTGAAGCTGAGGGGACTGAGGCCATGTGCGAGCCGCTGCGTTAATTGAATTCAATGCAAAGTCCCCCTCCCCAATCGTGCAAACTGGAATATTTGTTGACAAGGGAACTACTTTTAGTCAGCCTAACGATTCCGGTGGAAATATATGTATTTTTCTAGAACCATTTTGGACGCAGAATTCAAGTATGCTCTCCGCGTCCGCCTAAAACCACTATGAAAAAAGTTATTGGCGTTTTTTGAAGCCTCGCGGCACCAAGAATTTTTTGGGGTGTTTTGAAATTTTTTTTCGGATTTTGCACAAAGCTTGTATGGTTTCCGTTTTCAATTTGGTCTGACGCCTGGACCAGGCGGCTGAAGGTGCGCTGATTACGGCTTCACTGGAGAATGGGGTTTCGATTCGCGCAGGGTGATCTACCGTCGCGGCCCCGTCCATTCATCAGTCTAAAATTACTATGCGAACTCTATGTATGTAGTGGTAATCTGGGATGCTGAACACAAATCTGGGGGCAGCTTGTCGAAATTCTGGGGTTTGCCGTAGGTTACGAAAAGTGTCATGCCATTTAGGGGCAAAATCTAACTTAATAATTCGAAAATCGAGAAATGAATACCAAATTCCTTATTCAGCACCCCGAGCAACCCACGCATAGAAATTCTGAGTGAAATCTGAGACGACCAAACTGCTGTATACCCACCGTGATTCAACGTAATCTGTCGAAAATCAATAAACGGACGTCAGATTCATGTAGAGCACTCCAAGTAACCCACAGAGCAAGATTATGAGCCACATCTACTGTAGCATTCGACAGATAAACCTCGAATTCGTGATAAGCACAGCAAGTAACCATTATAGGGAAGTTTTAGGTCAAATGTGAAACATACTCTTTGAACGCTCCCAGGACCCCCTATAAGTACACGCTCAACCAACAATCCGTACAAGTCCTAAGCGCTTTTACACTATGTTAGAAGTTCGTTTCCAGATTTTCGAAAGACCGCTGCGCCTTTGGAGGGATCATTGGGTTCGAAATTGGGGGGAAAACATCCATAACTTTTCAAAATGATTTTAGGCGACTGAGATGGACATATTCGGACTCTGCGTCGGAAATTGGATCTTGGATCGTGGTGCACCTGTGCACGAATTGGCAGCATTGTGCCTCAATAATTTTATTTTCAGTGCGTTTCCGTCGCGCGACCTTCACAATTCATCAGCTAGTTTCGAGCAGAAGAAAATTCTGCAGTTTTCTCGACGTTTTTTATCCTTCGTATAGACTACCTTTAAGCAACATATCGCTTTTGCTATTCATCTTTTTCATAACAGTATGTGACTGAAGCCACATCGTGCTTGCCACCTGTCGACGTTTCTTCTTTACCCTTCAGCGTGTAACATAGTAGATATGTTGACTTCAAGCTGCACTTTTTCCTCAGAAGGATTGCGCATCAAAGGGCTGGCTAGCACTCAATCGCTAGAATTTGCTCTAGCACTAATGTATTGTGCAATGAGCAGGCGAAAACTATAGCGTTGCCGAATAGATGAAAGAGAAGTCGCCGCGTCAAGGAAAGAGCAGTTAGTACTACTTCAGCCTCAAAAAATATCAGATGCAGATTTTGAGCGAGAAAAGATGTGATTGAACTAAAAGAAACGCTTGAGATTTTTTCTCGAAGAGGAGTTGGTTGCAGGTGATTGATGACTGACTTCCCGTGGGTCTGGTCTTCTATCGCGATTCCTCTTCTATTTCGAGACCGAAGAGAGGACTGGCAGGTTTCTGATTTTTAGCAGGGTCAGGAACCCCGCTACCAGCCTACTTTTTTTGAGCGTGATTGACAGCCCTAGTGCGGTACGTGCCTAACACAACGAAACGTGACATAACACAACTCAAAATAAAACAGTATGACATGACAAAATATTATACGAATTTAGCTGAGTTAAGCACTAAACTTAGGGGTCAGGCAGGACTAGAACCACCGTCGTCGCATCGCTTTCTCGACCAGAGTGCTACCGTTACACAGAGTTCTTTTCTCAAACATATACAGAACTAAGAGCAGGTGTCGGTTGCGAAATGGTAATACGGTCGATGCGATGCAGGTTCAAGTCCTGCCAGACCCCTAGGTTTTGTGATCAACTCAGCTACCTTGTTATAAATTGCGACCATATACCATGCCATAAAAGGCTTAATATATTAAAGAAAAAATATGAAACGATATGAAATGACAAAATGTGCTTTAATGCGGCATAACTTAACATAACATTCATGAGTGAATAAAACACAACAAAGACACACTCAGCATAACATAACATAACATAACATAACATAACATAACATAACATAACATAACATAACATAACATAACATAACATAACATAACATAACATAACATAACATAACTTAACATGACGTAACATAACATAACATGACGTAACATAACATAACATAACATAACATAACATAACATAACATAACATAACATAACATAACATAACATAACATAACATAACATAACATAACATAACATAACATAACATAACATAACATAACATAACATAACATAACATAACATAACATAACATAACATAACATAACATAACATAACATAACATTAATAAACAGTTGGTTAGCCGATTATGTTCTGAGACTCACTTGTGGTGTGTTATGTTTGGCGATGTAATATAGTGTATGATAGTGTTACGTCACGTTACGTTACCTTATGTTATGTTAAGTTATGTCATGTCATGTCATGTCATGTCATGTCATGTCATGTCATGTCATGTCGTCATGTCGTCATGTCGTCATGTCATGTCATGTCATGTTATGTTATGTTATGTTATGTTATGTTATGTTATGTTATGCTGAGTACTGTTGTTTGGCCGACAATTTTAACCTTCTATTAAAGAACTTACAACCAAAAAGCAATAGAAAAAGGTAAATGGACGAAAGAATATAGAAGAAAACAAGGAAGGGAAAGGGTGAGTAAAGAAGGATTAGAAGGAATAGATTTGAAAAATAGAAGAAATATATTTTCACTTCTTTTAGGAAAGACTTGAGTAGAGAGAAGCATCAGTGATCGATTAGAGTACCAACAAAGATTAATCATGAGTATGGCATGATTTCTGTTCATGCCGAGATGTTCATCTGCCTATGGGCATAGTTGATTCGGTACGGAAAAGCAAAGCTTAAAGTTCGGAATCGATAAAAAAAACGAAAAGAGCTTTAAAAACTAATTAGAGCATACCCAGGCAGCGGCAATAATGCCTAGCTCCAAAGCGGTTCACACAAACTAGCAAGAAGGAGTGTGAAAACTGGACGTCGTGGTTATGTCTGTGACACCACCGCGACATCAAAGCAGCAGCACCAACTGCCCAGGGGTAAAAACAACAAAGACTTGCGGAACGCCTCGTCAACGACTGGACCATGCAAGTTGTTTTTCCGGCGGGGAAACCCAGGAGGACGTGAAACTTTTCCGTAAACAAGCTGAAAGGGGTCCACTGGCAGGGGAGGACTTGGAGGAACAGAATGGTTCTGCCAGAGATCGAAACACATGCCTTACCAGATCCTATCTCGACAGAATAGAAGAAGGGTGTCAGAAATGTCTGCCATAGTAGTATTATATATTGAAAATGCCCTTAACGGGAATGGTTCGGAGTGTGGAGGAAAGTGCACCCTGTGAACCCCGTATTGAAAGGAAAACGGAGCTAATCGCAGGAAATTCGCGTGGGCATTTAGGGGAAGGAGATGGATGTATCGTATGAGGGAGGCGGGCTAGCCCCGAGAGTGTTTTGTTGCGATTGCGGAGAAAGAACGAGCAGGCAAAAAAGACGTCGACCGCCATCCTGCATGTGAAAAACACATGTGCATACGGGTGAGATGATGGATATGATGGGGTGGAATGATCGAGACTTGGCCAACTTCCGTGTTCACATGGTTGGGTAGGGAAGAGTTTATAAGTTAGTTACACATTAAAAGTGGGATCATACTTGAGAAGTGCAAAAACATCAATGAGAAAACAAGAAAAAGTAGCAAAAATGAGGAAATCAGCATAATCTGATAGTGTAGTGGCATACAGATTCCACAAAATTCGAAGCAAAAGTTATTTATTCCTCAGTCTCATAGAATGTGTTCTTAAAGGCAGTGTTCACGATGAAAATCGTTTTTCTGTTTTTCCGCCTATCTTGAAAACGGCCCCATGCTGATTCCAATGATGTCTCTGAAATAGTACAAGACCTTCAGGGAACGGAGTTATGGTCCCTCAAATATGGAGCTAAGGAAACATGGTGGACGAGTTGTCCGAGGCTTGTAACTTCCGTCTTTTGCAGCCGATGTATGCGAGCTGACCTGAGTAAAGAGAGAAGTTGAGAATGAAGGGAAGAACGGGGTTAATGATTGGAAATCATCGCTCATATCACGTTCTTGAGCATTCATTTGTTCACGTCGGTGGGCGTGTGTTGCGCTTTTGGGGTTTGCTTTGCGTTCGAATTGGCAACTTCGAGCTCTTTTGGAGGTTTTCCTGGCTCGTTTTCATGCGTTCTTTCGACGTCAACGTTACAGTGTGCCCCTCCGCTACCCATTCCTAGTGGAAACTGAAACACATTCTTTATCGTGAACACTGCCTTCAAGTTAATTCACCGGATCGGAGAGCTCATCATCACCTATCACGATAAGGCATAATGCTAGCAACGTGGGCTCGCACAACACGGTTTTGAGGCTGTGTGGTGGATTCTTTGAAAAGTGCTCTGAAGGGAAGTTTCACTCACAGTCAACGGGAAAAAGGCACTGCAACTGCTTAATTTCACGAGCAAGGGAGGGTCACTTGGAGAAAGTGAAAATTACGAACCAATCTCAACTTTTTGGTGTCAATTTTTGACGGGAAAATCCAATTTGACATTTACAAATCGCGCTCCATTTCTCTGGACAGATTTATAGGTAATTAACGGTGAGTTACCATGGTTAACTATCATTATGCCCTGCACAACCTACCTATATCTTTCTGAAAAGTTGAAATAGACCCCATGGTAGTGTCAAGCGCCCCGAACAACACACCTGAGGCGGCATGTATGAACGCTGCGAAGGGGATCAGGGAGCCGCTCCGCGTCCTCCATGCGAAGCGTCGAGCCAGAGGTGACCCGAAAAACATGCCGTCCCCTTTGTGTAAGGACGCAACCTCACCACGCACGGTGAGCTACCCGCCTAACTGTTTTTAATTTAAATTTTAATCGTGCTTAACTTCGGTCTTTTTAAATTTCTTCTTAATAGTTAAATACTTTTTGAATAATTTTCCCGTTTGGCTCTAAAGTTTCACGGGTATAATGCCGTTCTACCCTCTATAAAACGTCGAGATTCACATCACTCGAGGGGCGAGCGGCACGCGCGCCGCCTCGGCCTCCGTCTGCCCAACGCTCTCTCGCCGTCTCTACCCTCTGCTCCCCACCAGCACGCGTAGGAACCAAGTGAATTTCGCCGTTTTATAGCCTGTAGATAAGGACCAAATCAAAAAACAGCTGTTAGGAGTGGGGTTTGCTGTGTGTAGTGAGTTTGCGTCCCAACGTCAAGTCGACGGCAAGTCTTTCGGGTCACATCTAGCTGGAAGCTTCGCTAGGAGGACGCGGAGCGGCTCCCTGACCTTCTTCGCAGCGTTTATGGATGCCGCCCCTGGGCAAACTTCGAGCGAGAAAAACTCGACTCTAGGCATCACGTAAATTCGCGAAGGCTGCCCTCCATGGAACTCCGGGATCAAAAAAGTTTCGTGTTCAGGTATGGTACGGAGTGATCACTTAGGGCGCTGAACAGAAACGTTAGGTCCTTTTTCCGTTCTTGGGATATGTTGTTGGGTCAAGGTACGGTGAGGTCATTTTCCAACCGCAACCTTGCGCCCATAACTCCGTTCAAAGAAACGGATAGCGGCTAGGAAGGTCACACTTGAATTTCCCGTCGAAAATTGATTCTATAGCGTTGCATTTCCTTTGGTATCGTCACTTTCTCCATGTTTACCTTCCCTTGTGAGACTACAACCCGAGTGTCCGATGTAGCTTGGGAATCATTATTTATTTATTTATTCAAATATTTCTTAATTTATTTGACTAATCAATTGTTTGAAGGATTGTGAACAATGAATAGCAAACTCCAGGATCAAAAGCTTGCTGACCCGTTGGACAACGAGAGTAAGGTGAAATTTGTTGGAAACGTGGACATTTGGTGAGGGCACGCAAAAATTTTAGGAAGCCGTAAACGAAATTTCTTCCGGATTCTTGTCAATAGGCTAAATTTGATTGAAGAAAATGAATGATAAGTGGTATTTATTACGCTGAAACATAGTGAAAGTTACGTGAATATTCTTGAAAAAATCCCAGACTTGGAACTTTCGAAAACTAATTTCCACCGCAGGGGAGAAGTTAAAATTTTCAACATTTTCAAAAATTTTGGTCAGAAAGAAGGGGGAGTTACTGCGTTAGCTTCTACTATAATTATAATTTCATGGCGAACAGTTAACATCAAATGAACATTATTATGAACACTTGAAGAAATAAATTAAAATATCAAAATATTCGTTTAGAATCATGTGACTGGAATGATAATATGGCAAAAACCGGATATATACCGAGTTCAAAGAAAAGTCAAGAAAAGTACTCTAAGTGCAGTAGCAGTAGTCAACAATACTTCCGTTCTAATGGGTGCGAAACACTGCGACGGCTCACGAACACGCCCGCTGTAGTGGACGAGTTATGCGTCTGAAACCGAAACAGATGCCCAACATTCTGAACATTCTTTTGCGGCCGGCGGGTTGGCGATTGTGTTTTTCACACTGACTTTTATGGTCGAGCTATTCCCGGCTGTTTTTCGTTTTGCCCACTGGCACAGGCTACCAAATGAGGCACTGGCGAACTGCGGAGGTCGGCGAAAAACGGGAGTGAAAAAAAACACATGAAGACAAAACAAGTATAAACAGATGACTGAATTAATACTTTTTGAGGCTGGCGATTCACGTCATCGTAAATTACCCATGTGTGGGCCCAGACAACACTTTTACCTTCAAAACTTATACAATAGATGACTTTGAGTAGTTCAGGGTCTGGCAACTGTGTAATTGTCCTTCAAGGTGTCAATGTTCTCCTGATAGAGAACAGTGGAAAATCAAATTTTAGGCTCCAAAGCCTTTTCGCTGACAACGTTCCCCTACATACATGTGTAGGAAGATGAAAGAAAAGAAACATAGGCAGCACTGTGAGGGTTGCATAACACCTCTTTCTGTTTATATGGCAAAGTATATATGTATGTGACTGAGACCACACCCTCCTGACAGATGACGTCTTGAGCAGTACATAATCGCCTGATTACCTGAGCGTCCTATGGTATTGGTGGTACACATTAGGTATCAGGATGGACCACGTGGGCGCTAAATAGGGCATTAGGTCAGAGACGTAACGTCTGTGTGACCCACCCACGTGAGTCAAATTGGTATGATTGTAGCGGAAGTTTGACAAAAAACAGGTATTCAATTCGAAATTTTGTAACTTTCTGGTTCAAGAAGGGTGTTTATAATCACTAGGGTTCGACAGCTGGTCGAAAACGCCGTTCCCAACAAAATTGATACCAGTTGATGTACTTCCAATGACGTTTTTAAATCTATGTTTGTCGCTTCTGCTGGGATCTTTAAACCGACTTAAAGGCAGTGTTCACGAAGAAAAAGGTGTACGTTTTTTGGCTTTACACTAGCTTCGGGTCCCTATAAGAAGATTAAGAGCGGAAGTGCGACGAAAAACGGCCGGTAAGTGGATGAAAATCTCGTGGGCCAGCCAACCCATTGGGCCACTCCGCCCACATCCTATATTAGTTGCCCTGAACTCGTGGTTAGATGAGCGATGGTTTGCGATCAAAAGCCCCATTCTTCCCTTCATTCTCAACTTCTCTCTTCACTCAGGTCACCTCGCATACATCGGCTGCAAAAAACGGGAGTTACAAGCCTCGTACAACTCGTCCACAATGCTTCCTTTGCTGAGTTTCGATTGGCCATAACTCCGTTTCAGGGGGTCTTGTACGATTCCAAGGACATCATTGAAATCAACATGGAAACGTTTCAAGATAGGCAGAAAAACGACCTTTATCGTGAGCACTGCCTCTAAGAGGGTTTTCTTAGTTGAGCGCTAAGGCACCCACCACGCATTTTTTTGGGTGTTCAGAAAAACTGTTCCAGATTTGGCTCAAAATATTGTTTCAGGGGTTTATCTGGGGTCCTGAACGCGAAGTTGTAGTCCATTCATTAGTTTTCGGGGAATTCCGACTGTGTCGGCACAGAGTAAGGCTTTCACCGGGAAAAGTTTTTGGGAGAAAGTGCGACGGAAAAACAAGGATTCTTATGCCTGAAGGCCTCTGCATAGTCGAGCGGGAGGAATCGTGCCTGCCCTTTACTCCCTGTCATTAAGCGCGTCTTCTGCCGTCAGACTCATTATGAGCTTTAAAGCCCTATGCGTAGTCTGCCGGCAGAAGTCGCGCCACAATGATGGGGAATAAAGGACAGTCACGAAGCTGCGTGGGCGCCTTCTACACTTCAACGTGGCGTCAAGACTTTGGCCGCTCGACGCTGAGGAGGTTTTAAGAGAGCAGGCTACGCCTCTATGCGGCGCTTTGAGAGCGAACTTCAGTAGTTACTGTCGTTCCTAAGGGCCGAATTCAGGTCCGCATTTGCGGACTACGGCTACGTGATAATCGTGCTGGGAGAAGGGTGATTCGTGCCGAGACCAAGTGTTCCCAGAACGATTAGCACGTCTCGCATGATGCAATAGCCGTAATCCGCAAATGCGGACCGAATTCGCCCAGAGAACGACAGTAAAAGGAAGGAACATCCTATATTCATGGCGGAAACCATCATACCCCGCATAACCCCTTCAAGGGTCGTCTGGGATCTCTGAGATTTTGGTATCGATCGAAATTTGCTGGTTAGTATGGGTTGAGGGGCTATTTATACTCCTCAACGCTAGCGCGGCACTCAATTGCCGCGCGGACGTGGCGTTTTAGTATGAATACTTACTACGGGCGCCACGCGGGGCTTTGAATACTCCAGCGGCGATGCCTTGGCAGAGCGGGAAAAAAGGCCCTTAACTTTTCCAAACAAGCAAACTCTCTAGAAGAATTGAGCTCCACGGTAGCAGAAGATAGTTTTGGAATTTATAATTATAATATAACGGATTGAAACTGATGTTTAATTGATAATGAAAACGATGAAAAGTCGTTGCGGAAATTGCGAGCCGCGTGGGCGTAGCGTCAGGCCATTCATGCTCTAACGCCACGCCTGCGCGTGCCGCGCTGGCGTTGACGAGTACGACTGGAGCATAGTGAGAAACATCCAATCTTACATACATAACAGAACACAACAGATCGTCCCACGTCTGATCACGAACAGTGCCGACATACAGCAGCATGTTCGAGCGGGACCAATTGATCACTGACTCCCTTGGGTAATGCCTAAAAGGTGAAGAGGAAGATCAGAGTTTATTCGCGGCAATGCGCGACTTTACATTTAGCCCATACTTACTGTCGTCGCTAGGTATGGACGGTGAAGTGACGCGATACACTTGAAATGTTGGTCAACTTGCTTTTGCGCAACGTCATTCGGCTCGCGTTGTAATGCAACGCGACTTGACGGACTTCGCACGAAGTCAAGCTCTGCTCGTTTCTTCAAGTGTTTTTTCATTCGTTAATGCAACCAAATGTAACAATGGAAGCAATCAAGTAAACACAGTGGTACCATTTGCACTTCAACGATAAAAAACTGACGCTACCGCTACAAAATTGGTGTTGCCTGCTTAGCGATATCTTGTTCGTACGCTTTCGCGCGCAGTCGCTCACGCCTAAAGTTTTGCGCAGCACGAATTCCGCGTCGTTCTGACTTGCGCGATCGCGTCGCGCTGCGAAAACTGTTAACGCCGCCTAACGAAGGCGTAAAGCAGGATTCAGTGAAGTGACAAGTCGGCACACATTCGCTGTCTTAGATCCTTCCTTTTCTGCCACCTTTCACCCATCCACCACTTTTTCCGGGACGGAAAGCTCGCAGTTTCACTTTGGTATTAATGGGAAGTGAGTAAACAATACCTGGTCATAGGTAAATAGTATAGAAGACCTTCATATCTTTGTAGTCTTCGTTTTGCTGGCATAGTTATTTTGACGCTTCCCTAAGAGTTTGCGTGTCCTTGAATCTGGGTACGTAGCAAAGGTTGTGCGTCCTCAGTTATTTTGCCCACATAAATACCCTTTCTCCATTTCGTACCCTGACAGATACGCCACCCGTTCGAGGAAGTGCCGTTGGCTTGATCTGGAAAAAACCTGCAATTTATAAAGCAATCCGTAAACTCTGCCCTCCCACGTGGTCTGCGTGCGTGTCGAGTGGAAACATTTTTCTCACGAGCCCCACCACGACTGCCGCCAGCTGATTGGGATATTATTCACTGTGTGTATTATATTCCTACTTATCGATTTACAGATACGGAAAACGCCTCCGCGACGGTCGCTCGACACGCACGCCTTAAATGCAAGTGAAACTTACGACCATGGTATTAGAAGTGTTCTAGGACAATGTGTAACATTAGTTGGGGTTGTGTATCCTTTTAGGGTAGATGTGATTGCATTTCTATTCGCAAATGATGTTTTCGCTGAGAAATTTTTTCTTTTCACCAGTCACGTGGTGGAGCTTTAACCCAACTACATATTCGGCAATACGTTAAACAGCACCGGACAATGGGGTTTCAGTGGACAAGAGGATTATTTTTCACGGAAACCCGCCCTACTCTCCATTGAGTAACACGTTTCCGGACTTTGTTTACACAATGTGTCCAACAGCAGCGATAAGTGGTCTTAACCGATCGCACAAAACTAATAGTAGAAAGCGGACATGGAAAAAGATTGATATTGTGATAAAAAAAACCTCAAAAATTATTCTTGTACCTACATAGTAATTACTCAAAACTCAAGACAATGGCTTTACACATATTCAATGCGCGTCTGGTTTGCTGGTGATATTCTCCTTAATACTCCTGAATAGACATAATGTATGTATCTAATGATCTATCGTTACTCTCTGAACCTCCGTTAGAAGCTCACCTATGATAATTTCCTGCAGAGTTGTCTATCACGTCATTATTTCAGCTCAGCTGGCAAAACACAGCTGTCCCATATTTCGTGGGCAGTTAATCAAAAACCCATCGTCCACTTTGAAGAGTGGTGAAAAAAAGAAGGAGGAACATAAAAATGCTAAACAGAGTACAAGGCAAAAACCTAATGTTTCCTTAGGGTTGGTTCTTCTATATTCGTCTATATCATGATATAAATATTATTCCACTTGAGAGCTGAAGCCAGGTCCAAATATGTCCAAATCACGACCGCTCGACCCGCACGCCGACCGCATAGGCGGACAGTCTCATTTGGACGGGATTCATGTGTGATACTATTCATACCGACATTGAATTTTGACTCGCAGTTGCGGACTACCTCTGTTGCAGCAGCAGCTTGAAGATAACCATGCGACGGAGATTTCAGGCCGGGACCATGTAGTCCCATAACGACTGTCTTCGAGTTTACGTGCTGCAACAGCGCATGTTTGCTTCTGTAAACCTTAAAGGCACTATTCGCGATAAACTTCATCCGCGATTTTTTCATGACAAACGCCCTCGTGACTCTCAGGAGCAGAACAACGTCGAAAAAACGGGACGAAAAGCTACCCAGGAGCCGCAAAACGGCTTAGAAAAGTGGGCAAACCCCGCCGCTGTGGGCAAGTCCGCCCCTTTCCGCCCCTCGACGTGAACAAAGAAACACTCGAAATCGTGAGTTGAGCGATGGTTTCCGATCACAAGCCCCGTTCTTTCTTTTATTCTCAACTTCTCTCTTTACTCAGGTCAGCTCGCATAAATTGGCTGCAAAAGACGGAAGTTACAAGCCTCGGAAAACTCGTCCACCATGCTCCCTAGCTCAATTTTTTAGGGACCATAGCTACATTCCCAGAAGGTCTTGTACGATCCCAGAAGAATCACTGGCATCAGAATGGGAGCGGTTTCAAGATAGGCAAAATAACAGAAAAGCGATTTTTATCGCGAACAGTGCCTTCAATACACCTAAACATCAAAGAAAAAGTTAGCGTGGAGCCCCCAAGAGGGGGCCCCTAGTGTGGGTATGTTGTGAGGCGACTGTGTTCTATTCCGGGACAAACCATGGATATTATGGGGAGATTGGCGCCCCACCTCACTCAGGATCCTGTTTTCGCCTCACAATCGCCCGACAAAGACCCACTCACCACATCAGCCGGGATCGGCGATAATCTATAAAGAAAGAGCAGGGCGATTTTGAGGGCAAAAAAGGATTCGCTAGGGCTATTAGGGGCGAAATTTTAAAAAAAAGTCGACTGGGTTCGCGCGTCACCCGCCACAATAGCAGGCAATCGCTCTTTAAAATGAATAAACTTGAAGCTCCGTTGTTGTTGGGGGGCTTCACTCGAACTCTTGTCACAGCATATGGACACTGTGTCTACACGATTACGATTGCGCGAGTGGCTGCAGCGCATGCTGAACACTAACAATGGTTAGGCCCGTGGCTTGTTTCCTCAAGAAAAACCATTGGAATCTAAACCGCGGCTGGCGCGGGCTGTTTAAATCTCACCGGTTTAAATCTCATTCAAATGGTTTTTCTTGAGGAAACAAGCCACGGACGTAACTATAGCACATAGATACTTTGAGCCCCTAGTGTAAACTATAAAACTGCACGGATGACTCCGGAAAACCTTTTTCCAAAGCGGTGTATGGTAATGGTAAAATATCCAACCTGAATTAATCAACTAAACAAAATGGGATATTACCATATTTTTAAAAAAATTCCCTTTTCTATTCCATATATTTGCTACGATTTCAGGCGCGAATGTAATGATTGGGAGAATCCCGTACATGGCATATATTCCCGTTCCACGCGTTCTTTATGAATAGAAAGGTTTAAGATCTACTCTTCGTGCTGCTACAGGAATACAGATAAATCTCTCTACTTAATGCCGTATATGTACGAGGTACTGGAATGTATCATCTTCAAATGACTAATCAGATATCGTGATTAAACCGCTGGAAATGGGAAAGCGGGCTTTCGGTTTGGAAGATCAACCATCGACCAAGTGTTCGTCGTGAGAATAGTAATTGAATCGTGGAGATTGTCTTCGAAGCCATCTTAGCATGCTTATTCCGGACTTTGAAGCAGCATTTTACTGCCCTCATCGTGATCAGGTGCACAATGATATGCGTGCCGATTTAGTACCCGAAGTACGTTGAAAAAATAGGCGGTCAGCAGTAGTTCGCATACCTGTCGGATTTACGTTAGCTTTCGAGGTGAAAGGTTAGGAACACAAGGGTCCACGGCAGGGCCTCTTCTTCTCAACTTTCCCGCTAACTTCCAGGAGAGCGCCTGCTCCATGGTGAATCTACACAGCCGAGAGGTGCGCTCCACGCCTAACCGTTTCAGTGGGTGACATGCGTGGACACGCGGCCCGCTGGGGACCGCTTTCATTGGAGCAGGCTCTCTTCAGTGGTACACAGCCATTATTCCATTCCTACTCCACCCAAGAGTATAGCGCTACACAGAGAAATGTAGAAAAGCGATGGTGAAGCACTGATCATTCACTCTCACGAATCAGTGTATTTGGATTTTGAAGGGTATGTGCTTCAACTTTCCTTCGTCGGAGTGCTTTGAAAGACTTCATGTCGCAGATTTCAAGGCGCGCTGGACACAAATATTCAAGGCTTGTTTCTCGACTTTCAGAATCTACGGTAGGGTTAAAATCTACGGAGAATCGTGAAATAAGCATCGGTTTGTTCAATTTTTCACACAACGAAGAAAACCCTGGGGCGAGTTCTCAGCAAAATCTTGAGAGTTAAGCTACGGCTTACCTTCAACCCCTAAATCACCTCCTCATGCGAAGTTTACGATAAATGTGAAGAGTTGAACGACGGCTAGCCAACCACAGTCTACCAAAATTTTATTGGAATTTGTAAAGTGAACACCACACCCTTGTGCAGCTACATACTCTAATAACCCACGGTGTTCGGACAGCGAAATTTGGAACGTTAACGGCCGCTCGAGCGTAAGCGAAAGGTCTGGACTGACAGCACTCAAAGTCTTGCAACATTGAGAGAGAGAGTTCAAATTTGCAGGGAGTATAATACCTGCATGTGGCTGGATTATATTCTTATTATGGCTGAACAGAGTTAGGCGGGTGTTGTCCAGCCGGACGACGGGGAACACGAGAATATTTTCAAATTTTAGAATTTTTTTTGAATTTTTTTGGGGGTTCTCACAAGGGAACCACAATAAGTCATAGTGACCATTCCAAATGAAATGTACTTTTCTAGAACCATTTTTGGACGAAAAGTCCGAATATGCCTATCGCAGCTGCCTAGACCTATTCTGAAAAAAGTTATGAGCGTTTTTAAAGCCTCGCGGCAAGGTAAGAGATACCCCCATAGAATTTTTAGGGTGTTTTTAAATTCTTCTCCGGATTTTGCTAAAAACGTGTACGTAAGGGATAATCTGGGGTGCTGAACACGAATCTGGGGTTCGCTTCTAAAAATTGTGAAGTTTACTGTAGGTTTCGGTAGGTAACATGCCATTTAGAGGGCGAAACCTACCTCAATATTCCGATAACCGACAAATGGACATCGAATTCGTACTCAGCACCCCAAATAACCCCCACATAGAAACTTTGAGACAAATCTGAGACTTCGACCAAACTACCGTATACCCAACGTAATCTACCGTAAGCTGACAAAAATCGATAAACTGACATCAGATTCGTGTTCAGCACTCCAAGTAACCCCCAGAGACACGATTTGAGCCACATCTGTCGTCAGATTGCGGAAATCGTCAAAAGTTGATTTTGCTGTCAATTTTCTCTGCCGGTGAGCAGCCTTGAAGAAATTTAGTCGAAAACTTCGGAAAAACGACAAATCAACCTCAGATTCGTGATCAGCACCCCAAATAACCTCCCAGAACGAACCTATAGTCGAATCTGGAATATTTTTCTAAAACGCTTCGAGAGGCCTCTGTTTGATGTATTATAAATAAACACCCAACCGAAAATCCATACATGTCCAAAACGCTGTTAGTCTGCGCAAAGTTAGGAAAATGTTCCTTCAACCTAACTTTGCTTAGTGGGGTTGTTTGGGCGCCGAACACGATTATCAGGTCCGTTTCTGGAATAGCGTAAAAATAATGAGCTTTTGGAGAGTACAATAGGCACGAAAATAACAGAAAAACGCTCTTAACTTTTTCAGAGTGGGTCTAGGCAGCTGCGATGGGCATATTCGGACTTTTCGTCCAAAAATGGTTCTAGGAAAGTACGTTTCATTTGGAATGGTCACTATGACTTATTGTGGTTTCCTTGTCAGGGGCAAGGGAATTCTGGGCCAAAAATAAAACAGTGGGGTGTCTCCAATGCCAAAAAGCTTCCGGCAATGTTAAATAACGAAAATTCTTACGAAAGGAGTTCATACCTATTGTAAGAAGAAAAAGGTGAAAGGGAACAATACCAGCTCTATATCAGTACAAGTGAAAAACGTTTTCATACGTAACGATTTAGTAGCAGTATTTGAGACTGTCTACAACGTTTAAGCTCACAAGACGTACTTTCAGACAAGTTACATGCATTAATGGAGCCTTTTGATGCTTTCATCCTTCACTTCGTCGATTGAACAACGTAGTTCTCCCTATAAACTTTCAGATTTTGATAACTCTAAAAGAAGATTCAGAATCTCCAAAGAATACTCTACAAACTGATGTCTAATAACTCTCCCTTAATCTCAAAATTATGGAGAAAATCGCCTTAACCCCTTTTCTCGTTGTCCATGACCGTTTACCGAAACCGCGCCTTTGGCAGAAACGGGACAACTCAGATTTTATCATTTAAAAAGAAAACTCTTAGGTCCCAAAGGTTCTATTTTAATCATGGGCCTACCCTCTATGAACTGCCTAAGAATCGTCCGAATACCCCGCAGTTTCAGCTATCTAAGAGCAGTATTGCAACTTGCAAGCCGTCGAAAAATAACGCGCTCCAGAGCCAAACCGAGCTTTGATCCTTCACTTCGTCGATTGAACAACGTAGTTCTCCCTATAAACTTTTAGATTTTCGTAACTCTAAAAGAAGATTCAGAATCTCCAAAGAATACTCTACAAACTGATGTCTAATAACTCTCCCTTAATCTCAAAATTATGGAGAAAATCGCCTTAACCCCTTTTCTCGTTGTCCATGACCGTTTACCGAAACCGCGCCTTTGGCAGAAACGGGACAACTCAGATTTTATCATTTAAAAAGAAAACTCTTAGGTCCCAAAGGTTCTATTTTAATCATGGGCCTACCCTCTATGAACTGCTTAAGAATCGTCCGAATACCCCGCAGTTTAAGCTATCTAAGAGCAGTATTGCAACTTGCAAGCCATCGAAAAATAACGCGCTCCAGAGCCAAAGCGATCTACGTCGGTGCCTCTGGAGTGCGGAACCGCAGAATTTCAGAAAGAGTATGTCAAAACTACACTCCCCAAGGCTCATCAGTTGGGTACGGAGTGCATTGTTTATCAAATAAGAAACTCGACCTAAAAGAACTTTCCACCGCAAAAACTAACAAATTTTTTTGGAATCTGGGGGGCGTAATAGTGTTAAACATTTTTTCAAAATTTTTGATCTTCGAGGGGGGGGGGGGGGCGCAGCTTCGTCGAGCTCCTAGACCACGGTCTGCCTGACCCTATGGCTGAAGATCGTAAAAAATTGGTGCGGCTGATCATTAGGACCTCACACCTCGACGAGGTACGTGCTGACCGTGCCAGGCACAAGCCAACCATGTGAGTCAGCATCACTATAGTTCGATTATCAAACTTATGGGATATAAAACGTTCTCGGAATCCACTGTAATGTTGTTTCCCTGGAATCACGAAGGAGCATTCACACGACGATCACAAGCCTAGATGAGAATAACCTTTTTCGATTCGCATTACGGTTTCTATACGATTAAGATTACCCTGCTTTTAAGAGGGAAGAGGAATGTTTTCTAGCTTGCGGATCGGAAATGACTACATGTGAACATTTTGAAGTATAAGGGAGGGAGACGAGAAGTTTTGATTATACTTTTTGAGTAGACGAATAAACGCTTGAAGGCAGTGTTTGTAATAAAACCGTATTCTAGTTTTATTTATTTACTTATTTATCTAGAGACGGATGAAATAGCACGTGGTCAATACATGAAAATTAACAGAGAAAATAAACTGTCCGCTGAACAATATGCCTTAAAGGCAGTGTTCACGATAAAAATGTGTTTCAGTTTCCACCCAGGAATGGGTAGTGGAAGGGCACACTGTAAACGTTGACGTCGAAAGAACGCATGAAAAACGAGCCCGGAAGAGCCTCAAAAGAGCCCGAAGTTGCAACTTCGAGCGCATTGAAACCCCCGAAAGCGCATCACACGCCCACCGAGGTGAACAAATGAATGCTCGAGATTGTGAGATGAGCGATGGTTTCCGATCAATAGCCCCGTTCTTCCCTTCATTCTCAACTTCTCTCTCTACTCAGGCCAGCTCGCATACATCGGCCGAAAAAGACGGAAGTTACAAGTCTCGGACAACTCGACCACCATGTTTCCTTAACTCATATTTTGAGGACCATAACTCCGTTCCCAGAAGGTCTTGTACGATTTCAGAGACATCATTGGAATCAATATGGGACCGTTTTTAAGATAGGCGGAAAAACAGAAAAACGATTTCTATCATGAACACTGCCTTTAAGATGCTTAAATATGACATTAGATTCGTTTCGTTATGAAATTTTTAAAAAACCTGCACAGACGTGAAAATAATGTTTTCATTCTCATTTATAGTTAGTAGTGAGTTGAACTTCCTTGCAGTTCTATATGTGAAGAAATTTGATGTTGTGTTTGACTTTGCGACTGACAAGGGAACCACAATAAGTCATAGTGACCATTCCAAATGAAATGTACTTTTCTAGAACCATTTTTGAACGAAAAGTCCGAATATGCCTATCGCAGCTGCCTAGACCCATTCTGAAAAAAGTTATGAGCGTTTTTTAAAGCCTCGCTGCTAGGTAAAGTACCTCCCATGGAATTTTTAGGTGTTTTAAATTTTTCTCCGGATTCTGCTAAAAACGTGTACGTGGGGGTAATCTGGGGTGCTGAACACGAATCTTGGGTTCGCTCCTAAAAATTTTGAGGTTTACTGTAGGTTACGGTAGGTAACGTGTCATTCAGAGGGCGAAACCTACCCCAATATTCCGATAATCGACAAATGGACATCAAATTCGTATTCAGCACCCCAAATAACCTCCAGAGGCACAATTTGAGCCACATCTGTTGTCAGATTGCGGAAATCGTCAAAAGTTGATTTTGCCGTCAATTTTCTCCCCCGATGGGAATATGTGAACAAATTTAGTCGAAAACTTCGGAAAAACGACAAATCAACCTCAGATTCGTGATCAGCACCCCAAATAACCCCCCAGAACGAACCTTTAGTCGAATCTTGAATATTTTTCTAAAACGCTTCGAGAGGCCTCTGTTTGATGTAAATAAACACCCAATCGAAAATCCATACATGTCCAAAACGCTATTAGTCTGCGCAAAGTTTGGAAAATGTTCCTTCAACCAAACTTCGCTTGGTGGGGTAGGTTTGGGCGCCGAACACGATTATCAGGTCCGTTTCCGGAATTGCGTAAAAATAATGCGCTTTTTGGAGGGTACAATAGGTACGAAAATAACAAAAAACGCTCATAACTTTTTTCAGAGTGGGTCTAGGCAGCTGCGATGGGCATATTCGGAGTTTTCGTCCGAAATTAGTTCTAGGAAAGTACGTTTCATTTGGAATGGTCACTATGACGTATTGTGGTTTCCTTGTGAGACATTTTCAATGTTCTTGAGTGCGGAAGTCCACAAAGTAGAGGAGATTGGGGAAAAGTCACGAAAAACTCAAATACTCAGGAAAATGAAAACAAGTCACTTGTAACATTAAAGGTCGAAAACAAGTTACTTGTAACATATCTGCGCCGATGTAGAAAGTTACTTGCGAGTCATCTCAGGTCATTTAAGTTACATGCAACATATCGGCAGGATACTGCGTGTGGTGCGCCTCCGATATGTTGCATGTAACTTAAATGACTAGAGATAACCCGCAAGTAACTTACATCAGCAGATATGTTACAAGTAACTTGTTTTCGGTTTCTGAGAGAAACCTGCGTGTGGTGCGCCTCCAGATATGTTACATGTAACTTAAATGACTAGAGATAACCCGCAAGTAACTTACATCAGCTTAGATATGTTACAAGTAACTTGTTTTCGGTTTCTGAGAGAAACCTGCGTGCAGTGCGCCTCCGAGATGTTACAACTTAACCGTGGCACAATATAAGTCGCAAGTAACTTGAATCGGCCAAGGAGATATTTCCAAGGTTGATGTACGTCGCACTCGGGGTCAGGCTTACGACTGGCGTTGCTGTTGGTTCAATTACCCAAGTTTGAGGTACTTGATGCCACCAGCAGGGAAGTCCTAGCACGGCATTTTTTTGCATAGTGTGTGATCTGGGACACGCTCTCTGCGTCGCGTGTCGTCTGCGTCACATGATGGCCACCCATAGTGAAAATTCGAATGTAAGTTACATGTAACATAAGTGTAACTTACTTGTGATATAAATGTTTGTTACGTGTCATATAAATGTATGTTACATGTAATGTAAATGTAAGTTACTTGAGACATTCAAGTAAGTTACATTTATATTACAAGTAACTTGTTTTGATTTTTCTGAGTATCGGAGATAAAACCGTTCAAAGAACCTTTAAAGGCAGTGGTCGCGATAAAAATTGCTTGCCTTTTTCCTCTCTAAACCCTTTTCTGGGTTCCAGAGTAGTCGTACCAATGAGAAAAAATCACGAAAAAACCGCTGTTTCAGGCCACATTTGAAGCCCAAACTTTCGTTGCCTTTTCATGGTGGACAGAGCTCACTCACACATAATCGGCAGCGATGATCTCTGATATTAAGAACATTAAGCTGGCTTGAAATATGTATTTCAATCAATGAACATTATCCTTCGAACTCATCTTTAGTCAAAAACATTGACTGCGAAGTGTCTTTGCTTTTCTCGCTGGTAAACTCTTTCATTACGTATATTTGCATTTAGGTCCTGTACTCTGAATGTCGATAATTTTTGCAACTCCCCGGCATGAGGGCGCTGATGTCTTTTTTGCGGCGCTGTTGCACGTGTGCAACAAAGCTGGCATCTTTAGGCCTAAGAAACTCTAATTCTAGCCCACTGTTTTTCACCGCGATACCTACACAGTTTTCAGCTGTTTTCCTATCTAAGCTGATTTTTATAGTTTTCAGATAACGTTTTCATCGCGACCACTGCCTTTAAAGGCAGCAGACACGCTCGAAGAAGTTGCTGAGATAACTACGCTACTTGGGTCGTATGGCCCTCAGTAGGACGCCTCACGCCGATGGAAGCGTCAAAGACGAGCGATAACTGCTAAAGCTGAGTCGAAAATTTATGTCAGCCACGCCCACGAGCTTTCAACCCCCGCCCCTTCCAATATACGAATACGGTCAGTTCGGCTGGTTTTTTGAAGCTTCCAACAAAGGTGAGCTTTCTAGTACAGGCTGTAGAGAGTCTATCGGCTCCGCTATCCAAACCGTTTTACAGTTAGTACCTTAGCTTATTTCAACCGCTCGGGCGAAAACTCGTCCAATTTTACCCCTCATAACAAAGAAACAGCCGTAATTCCTGTATTTGCATGCAGTTTTCATCAGTCGGTTTTTTCTGTTCAGTTTCCCATACTACTAGCTTTTAAACCTTCGATTTACGACATGCCATAATCGATACCATTTCTGAGCGTGTCTGCTGCCTTTAAAGGTTTGATTAGGCCAATTTGGTGCGTATGGCGCACTGCGGACCTTCGGCAGTCAGAAATGTCAGAAACTTTGAAAATTTCTGTGAAAGTGAAGTTGTTTCCTGGATTTCTTTTGGCAACGTAAGCTCTTCAAAAAATAAAATTATTAGATGTATATGGCCTTTGGATGTCGGGATAAGAAGTACTCCCAGAATTTAGGCATCTGTCTCGCTTCGCCGAAACAAAATCTTGGTGGACAACTCTCATATGATGTGAGCAGGGCGATCAAATGGGTTGGCTGGTTAACGAAATTTCTCACCACTTCCTGGCCGTTTTTCATCGTACTTTTGGTTCTTTACTCATCTTGGAGGGAAGTTGTTTTTGCCAAGTAACCGGCAACTTTTATTTTTGCTGTGACCTTTGCCTTCCATAGATGAATATAGATGGAATTCGGGAATTGTGATAATTTCCTTCCACTAGAAGGGCCTGCATAAGTTGTAATCCAACTCCATATTTGACCACATAGCGGACAACCCTTAGAAGGCACTCCATCCGTCTGAAAAGCAAACACGTATGTTTTGAGTGTTTTGTTCATATACTGCTCTTTGTGAACTTTCATGGTTGAAATTCCTCTCTAATCAAGCATGCCAAACTGTTCGCATAGATTGTGATTGCTGTTGTGCCCACACAGTTCATGTGTGAATAGCTGAGTGATGCAGAACGAGGTGTCGGGTGGTGTAATGGTAACATACTCTCGCCCGGAAAGCGTGCAATGCAGGTTTCGAGTCACCACTCTGCCTGACATCTGAGAGTTTTTGCGTTCAACTCAGCTACCTTGTGATAACTTTGTGATCATATACCATGCCATAATAAGGCATCAAATATTCAAAAACAACTTGAATTATTCTGTTCATAGAACTTTACCTTAGCTGTACTCAAAAAAGTGGTCGGTGATCAGTAATGGTATGTGCACAGAATCTGGTTTGATGTTTTGTACTGGTTCTGTCAGCTTCATTTTTATGGCGAGAGGAGTCCACAGGGCAAACTCTTGAAAAGAATGAGGAGTGTGAACGAGGCTAGACAGAATTTGCAGTCCTCAACTCCGTAGGATCTAATGGAGAAGGCGACCAATGCGAACGAAATGCCACAGAGGGATAAATTCAATTTCAAAGGCAGTGCTCACGGGAAAGGAAACCGTATTCTTGCTTTTTGTGTTTTTAGTAGGTGAGTCTACTATGCAAGGAGAGGTTGATAAGGGAAAAGTCGCCACACAACTCACAAATACCTAGAGAAAAACTGCTAAAGAAATCACTCCAAAAATGTTATAATGCCTTTGTTTGGTGTGTTTCGCTAGACATGGTTATGGACCACTTCAAAACTCTTTGGCTATATGACTTTCTTTTCAATTTTTTGCGCTGAAAACTCTATATAAAAATGAGATGGGCCATTGCACATGCTGAGATGTTGGAACGTTTCGCGATAAAGTGTATTCAAAAACTTGGTGTCTGTTCCTTCTGTGAAGCGAACGCAGGACAACTGTTATATGATGTGGGTGGGGTTGCCCAATGGGTTGGCTGATCCACAAGTTTTTCACCCACTTCCTGACCGTTTTTCGTCAGGCTTCCACTCTTACTGTATTGAGAGGGACCCAAAGTTTACCGTTTTGCCCTTTTCATCGTGATCACTGCCTTTAACCTGTCTGGCCGGACTCTGTTCTCCTGAACGGAGGTGAAGTCTGTTCGAATGAGAATGTCCCGCACAGCGTCGGCGTGCAGATGGAGTGGCCACTGCAGAGCACTTTCTGAACTTGATAAATCCCACGGCAGCAAACAGCCCCGCAACTGGAATATTATTCACAATTTCTCTGATATTCCTGCTAATCAGATTACAAATCCGAGAAAAGGCTCCACCGACCGCTTGGGCGGACAACGAACGAACTTTGTAAGTGTTAAAGGCACTGGACACCCAGAAAATTATCTCTCAGTTTTTATGCTGATCTTGGAAAAGAGTCACACACTGATCACAGCGGTATCTCTCTTGAATCGTCCATAACCCCCTATGAACAGAGTTATGGCTCGTTAGAGATGCCTATATTCTGAGCGAGAAAAAATGGTGGACGAGTTGTCTCGGGCCTGTATTTTTCTGCATTCGCAAAATTTACACGAGAGCAATGGACGGCAATGGACTGAGGAACGAAGACTAGTTGAGAATTCATTCATGCATCTAGCCGATAACGAGTTCAGAAATCTGGAAGTGGTGTGGTTCGTGGTGGTGAGCGAAGGAGGTCGGGCCAGTGGTGGTCGCTTATATCTCGCCTTTTTGGGGGAGTTGAGATCTCGCTCTTGGCACGTGTTATACAAGAGGGGTCTACTACACAATCATACGAAAATCACAAAATTCATGTCTGGGGTGTGCTGTGCCTTTAAGTTGCCTAACCGTGCCCGTTGCAACAATATACCCAGGAAAAAGCTGAAAAATGGTCGCATATTAGTGTTCAACACTGTTAGATAAACCATCTGTCCAGGTGTTTGGGCGGGATTTTTGACATTTGAAGTTCCGTAATGAACACTGTAGTCCCCTCGTAGATTTTGAGACGCCGGAAATCGAATTTTTGGACCGAGGTTAGTTCAGGAACCATTTTTGGTGCGCTGGACTGCGATTTTTCAGGTCGATTAAAAAGTTTTAGGGAAGATAGAGGTTACTCACGGTGGAGCATAACGACAGCTGATTATGATAACCCACATATAGAAGCTTTTAACTCAGTTCATAGAATCGGTGCGCAACTATAAGAAACGAGTTCGCTTTCTTCTGTCATAAATTGATTCTGAAAAAGTTGCCTTTTGTTTGGAATGGCCAGTGACCTCTCCAGGAATAGTGGTATGAATAAGGGTACACAGAGACTGAAAAAGTGCAAATCTGATCACTAAGTATGAGCAGATCATCGGCGGAAGGCTGTGTGAGTTGCGATTTGAAGGCAAGTCGCCCACCGACTTCCGGCGCACTTCCTGTCTTGGTGAAGGAGAAGAATCAATGCAGTGAACTAAAGCTCACCGAACTCCAGACTATGCGAACAACAAAACGAAAAACGCTTTTTTGTCATTGGTTTGCGTGCAGAAAGTGGTAGTTTCAGCAGAGATTCAATAGCATTTTGTTGCGAGCTATAGACGGAGCCTAAGAGGATTTTTTTGTGTCCGATTGTTGCCAAAGTCTGCCTGTAATTCAAAGAAATGTGGCAATGATGGGAATTCATCTGCCTTATTTGATTTCAAAGCGTTTCCAGTCAGGAACAGCACGAAAAAGTTATCACTGCAAAGTTGGCGATGACAAGCCGGGGAAAAGCAACAATTTCCGCGAAAAACTCATTAAATATCTCTTTTTTCCCGCATTTTGAGGGATAAGACGTTAACGCCAGCCTCTGAGACAAAGTGATTCTAGGATAAAGAGTCATAAAGCCATAAGAGTCATATGCTAAAAATTCAAGTGTTTTGAAAAAAAGCGTGGTACTAAACTAGAGGCGTTCGCCATGAGACTGCTATTCTAGGCGCGCACAAAATTATATTGCAGCCGCGGGTGCGCTCGTGCTCGGAAATTCGGTCATAGATCGATGTGCGGAGGACAGAATAGATCCGAGTAAGCTATCTCACCCGAATCTTCTACTTTTTGTTTGACTGAGCCTGTTTAATCGAAGAAAAATCTCATATTAGGTCAACACAACTTTCTAGGGAACACTCGCATGGTGTAAACCCGGATTAGAAGGGCTGATAAATGTCTTCTAGTCAACTCTGGCACGCCCTCTTTGAATCTGAAGTCCAGATTTTGCAACGGACATCTGCGAAAAAAAGTTTTAGCCTGTCAAGGATCGTATTTCCCGCCTTTTTCTCTATCAAAAACGCGCATTAGTGTTTGCGAAATCTGGAAACGGCCCTCATGCCTGTGTTCGGGCCCCAGAGCTACCCCACCGCCAAGAAGCCGCTTCTATCAAAATAAGCGAATTCAGAATTATCATCTTCCCAAGAACTTCTTGGATAACAAATTTTGGGTGGAGGCACATTTTCCAAACCTTGCACAGGCAGCATTGTGGGCTTGAGCGGGTTTTCGGGTGGGCGGATATTTATAGCTCTGAAAGCGTTAAAAAAATGTTTGTTATTTGGGGCACTGATCACGAATCTGGGGTTAAATTGACGATTTTCCGAGCTTTTCCACTCGATTTTTTCAAAGCTTCACATGGGGGGGGGAATTCGATGGCAAATCGCGACTTTTGACGATTTTCGGAGTGGTGCGATAGATATGGCTCAAATTGTTGCTCTGGAGGTCATTTGCAGTGCTAAACACAAATTCGCAATCCCTTTATCTATGTTTGATAGATTAGGGTAGGTTACGATGGGTATACGGTAGCTTGGCCAAGTCTCAGATCTGGCTCAATATTTCTCTGTGTGTGTTATTTGGGACGCCGAACACGAATTTGAGATCTATTTATTCTGATTTTTGAAATTTTAAGGTAGGTAAAGCCAGTTAAAAGGCATTATGCCTACCCTAATTTAAAGTAACCATAAGTCTAGCAACAAACAGACCCCAGATTCGCGTACAACAACCTGGATAACCCCCAGTTGAAAGTTTTGAGCCTAATCCAAAAACTTTTTCAAACACCCTAAAAATTGGCTGATGGGTACTCTTACCTTTTCATGAAGCTTCAAAAATGCTCATAACTTCGTACAGAGGTGTCCGTAGCAATGAAAAAAATGTCAGATTCGGATACAGCGGAGCAGAAATGACCAGAAAGCGTTCATCATATTTTAAATGGTGGGGTTGGCCATGCGGGGTTCATTAGTTAGCTCTGGGGCATTTTTAGTAAGCTAGTGATTTCATTTGTTACAGCAAGGAGCGGTCGCGTTCTTGTCGGAACCTCATTATCACCAGTTGTGGTTCACCGAGGTCCACCGCTCTGCTGCTAGTGATAGCCGGAATCAAAACCTCACTTGAAATTTCCCAGAGTTTAGTTCGAATTCGCGCCACTGCTGAAATCTGTTTTCACATTCAGAAGAGATTATTCGAAAAATTGAAAGCCGCCCTCTTTTCTCGCTCCTACGACCTCGCTCGCTGTTAGGATAGTCATTCTGCGGAGAGGGGGTGTGCTAGGGGTAGGGAGGCGTTTGGACTAAGTGGGCGGGGCGGGCGGCTGAGTCGCTGGCACCAATGGTCCACAGGATTCTCACTCACTTCCTGGTTGTTTTTCTTGGTATTTACGTCCTCGATCTTCTTGGAGGCAACCATAGCTTCCGTTCCCGCCTAGAAATGGGTAACATTCTAATCGTGAATACTGCCTTCAACTCTGATTTCCTTTACACGTGGATGTTTTTTGGAGAGCTGTTCCGCCAGTGTCTCAGAACTGAAGGAATACAATCATTCAGTCGACGTTTCCTGAGAGCTCCTTCGTCATTTTCAATGACTAACTAACCTTGTAAGTTGTTTCTACGGAACAGATTTCTGGTTCGCAAATGAATCGCTCATTGTTCATTTTAGCCTAGGCTACTGCAATCGTCACTGTAGGGCTGTTTTCGTAGCGTAGGGTCAAGGGCGAGCATCGTCACGTCACTGTTCACCGATCACAATATTAACAATCACGGAGGCTGAATCAGTAGAAGCAATCACGTCGGCTTCACATGAACGCCATCCATCAACAGCTGACCGCCGTCAAGATCCGATTTCAGCACGAGATATGAGAAACGTTGATTAGCGGTCTCTTTAAAGACAACAGAAATACGTGGACTTTGGGAGATAACGGAACGATGAATTTCTTTGAGGATCCGCCGCCTTCCACAGCTTTCTCGGGAACATTTGAAATCGCGCATTTCCAGCGCCACATTCAAGAAACTCTACGTCAAGCTCACGAGCTTGGAAGTTCGGAGAATCTACTCATTTTCCCTTTATCGTCGCTCCTGCGCCAATCTATCACCCTGCTGCTTCAGGAATTGCCCTATAATCTACTCTACATAGTGAACCCGATAGCTTTCCTCGGACGGCCACATTACCTAAAGTGCGCCCGAATGAGAATGGCGGTCCACGCGGCCGGCGTGCTTGGCAGGCGTCCGTCGCATGTGCCGCTCTCGGACGAGTGGTGGCTTCCAGCGATAGCGGGACAGGGGCTCTCTACACACTGAAGGAGGAGCTGTCTCGTCTTTTGCGGCTCTAGTTGCACTCAGGACCACTTCGCGCGCGTTGAGTGGCGTGACGTTTCAAACTGCAAAAACGGGACAACTCACTCCCTCTGTAGTGTAGCAGAGCCCTAACCCAACGACAGCCACCCCTCTCCTCTCTCTGTAGAGCTGATTGATCGGCGCAGTGCTTGCTGCCAGCCGGTGCCGGCCCCGTTCGTAGTCAATGGCGGTGGGGACGTCTCGCATGCTCGTCCGCGAGCGGCGAACGTGACGGCCGCCCGCCTAGCACGCCGGCCGCATGAGCCACCATTCTCACTCGGGGACACCTAATGTAATCTCTCTCTAAAGCCTGGCCCTTCCTTTACAAACGAAGTATTAGGTTGATGCAAAAGCTACCGGACTTTTTACGACTTTTCAACATTTATTTCGAAAACAAACAAGGCTGAACCAACAGAGTAATTTCCATCACATTCAAGGACCCTTCGCCACCGATTGGGCAGATCATGAATTCCCGACTCGTAGAACTCTGGCTGTTGTGAGTCGAAGTATTTTCTAAAGCCATTTTGACTTCGTCAAGGTTAGTAACTGTTTTCCATCCAGGAAGTGCTGCATCGAGCCGAACAGATGGTAGTCAGGAAGGGGCAAGATCTGGGCTATATGGAGGGTGAGGAAGAACTCCCAGACCAGGTCCAGGTCCACTGTTCGTCTTCTTCACGACAATGCTCGGTCGCACGTATCCCGGATAACCCGACAGGAACTGCTGGACCTAGTCTGGGAAGTTCTTTCCCCATATAGCCCAGATCTTGCTTCTTCCGCCTACCATCTATTCCGCTCGATGCAGCACTTCCTGAATGGAAAACATTTCACTCAAGATGACGAAGTTAAAATGGTCTAAAAAGAATACTTCGACTCGAAACAGCCAGAGTTCTACTCACAAAAATCAAAACAACTTACTTGTAATATAAATGTGACTTCCGTGAATGTCTCAAGTAACTTGAATTTTTATCACATGTAACATACATTTATATGACATGTAACTTAAATTTATATTACATGTAAGTTACACTTATGTTACATGTAAATTACATTTGAATTTTCACCATGGGTGGCCATCACTTGAAGCAGACGACACGCGACGCAGAGAGCGCATCCCAGACCACACACTACGCAAAAACATGCTGTGCGTGGCATTCCCTGCCGGTGTTGGATCAAGTACCTGAACTTGGGTAATTGAACCAACAGCAACGCCAGTCGTAAGCCTGACCCCCGCGAGTGCGTCGTACATCCCCCTTGGAAATATCTTCTTAGCAGATTTAAGTTACTTGCTACTTATATTGTGCCATTTAGGTTACATGTAACATATCGGAGGCGCACTGCACACAGTATCCTCTCAGAAACCGAAAACAAGTTGCTTGCAACATATCTAAGCCGAGGTAAGTTACTTGTGACTTATCTCAGGTCATTTAAGTTACATGCAACACATCGACGGCACACCGCACGCACTGCCCCTGCGATATGTTAGATGCCACTTGAATGGCACAAGATAAGTCGCAAGTAACTTACATCAGCCTAGATATGTTACGAGTAACTTGTTTTCGTGCTTTTATGTTACAAGTAACTTGTTTTCATTTTTTCTGAGTAAGCGTCGGGAATTCATGATCTGCCCAATCGGTGGAGAAGGATCCTTGAATGTGAAGGAAATTATTTTGTTGGGTGAGCCTTATTTGTTTTTGAGATAAATGCTTTTTAATCGAAGTCTTTAAAAGCCCGGAAACTTTTGCATCAACATAATGTCTTCATTGACTTAATTCACGAGCCTCGCGTTCGCATGCCACTTGTTGCGAAAAAATCTTCACACTCGGGCCGAGATCCTGATCTCAAGGAGTCATAATTTCGAAGCTGCAAGGTGCAGTAGTGTATAAATGACAGTTTAAATCCATCTTCTGCAAATACAGAAATTTGTTTATCATGCAAACGTCTTCGACAGGGCAGCTTCGGACACTAAACAATAGGCTCTGTTCTGACGCTAAACAATGAGCTCTGTTTTCAGAACTCTCGGAGATTGCAATAGGATAGTGAATGTATCCATCACATCCAAGGGTTTAATCTCCTAACTCTTCAAGATTAAGGACATGGGCTGAGGCGCGATTTCTCTTCACAGGACATTCTCGCTAGGTCAGCCTAATTGGAGCTAATTACGGACTTTCTTTGCTAGAGAAACTAAGATAAACTCTTTGGATGCATTCTGCTTATTTAGCGGTAAGGCACAGTGAAGGGCAGTGTGATGGTAGCTGTGGTTCCATGTCACTAGTAGGTAAGGCGTTAAGCTTTGTGCAGGACTCCATCCGACCCCAGCCATGTCCGACGATAACCACGTCTTATCTTTGAAGCGCGTGTTATTTCCATTTCTGTGCACGAGTGCCCAGCATTCCGTCTCGTCGGCGGACAGAAATAGGAGTGGCAGAAATAGTCTCGACTGCCTGTCCGGAAAGTTTGTATCCGTCTGCTTTTTTAGGGATTTGGCATTGAAGGCATCGTACCAGCTCAAACCTTCAGCCTTTTACTTGCGCAATGGCTTACTCGGGCCCATTACAGAGGATAAAGAATGCTTGTCAGGTGAAAAATGCTCCAGCCAAAAAATATGGAGTGTTTAATTTTTTCAGATTTTAAAATAATTTTTTTCTCCAGGCATTGCCTTTTTTGAACGAAATGCCGTACTATCGCTCTCTAAACATGACATCCCTTCGTCCGCTGGCGCGTCGTACGATGGAAACGGTGGAAAAACGGAAACGCTATCCTAAATTCCTTTTACGCTGGATTGTATCCGACGACGCTCCGATGAATGAAGCGGGTAACTGCTCCTTGCGCTGGCGTCACACATGGGTGTGGGACGTTTAGGCCGATGGGCTAGAGCGCAGAGAAAGGACTCCACCGCAGAGTCAAGCGCTACATTTCGTTTTCCACGCCTCATCCTTAGCGTTGGCTGTTTCAGCGCGCTTATGGGCATGACACGAAGTAAATTTGTGTTTTGATTATTCTTGCCTTCTTCAAAACACTTTTCGAGATGCTTATGAGAGTACAAAGAACTGATATAGAGCAGAATGTGCTTTGTAGTATACGCACGTAATCCGGAAGAAGAACGTATTGAATAATGTTGAGCAATTATAAGAATTAATGTATCAGCGTAAAATTATAGTTGTTTTTTTTATTCAAAGCAGTGTTATCGGGTTGTAAAAACTATCGCGGTTATCCTAATCCCACCACGCGTAATAAGCAAGTTTATTGAGAAACGCTAGGCGTCTACCGATATTGAACTAAAAAATCAACCTTTAGATGGGCACTTCACGTGACGTGAAAAGCTCATATACTTCTATGTCAGTGTCAGGTTTAATTACCCAAGTTTGAGGTATCTGAAGATTGGCCACGCCGAGCGGTTGGTTCTCCTGCTCCGTCCTACGTTCCACTCCCAATTCTTGATATTCTGACGTCGTTGGCCAATTTATCGTGCTGGTTGGCCTCCGGATACTGCTGTGCTCATAGTGGCAAGTGGGTTCCAATAACGTCTTAATTTGCCACTAGGAAAGGTAATCCTTTTCCTCCACATCGATTAGTGTCGCCTTCCTGTGCTGTAAATCGAACTGTGTGGTGATCTGTTGATCTTTCACGTACGTCATGCCGGGAGCTAAAGCTACAACGCCTGTTGGAATGGCTAAGGAAAGAAGACGTATGGAAACACCAGAAGGTCCAGAATCGCCGCTATCTGATGGTCTTCAGGCTATGATTGCGGAAATCGCCAGGTCGCCTCGTGTCACAGACTGTGTCAGGAAGGTCACCACAGCAATGGCTGACGAGCTAGGTCGTTTTAAACTTGAGAATGTTAGCTTGAAAGAAGAGATTGCTGATTTGCGAAGTAATTTGCCACCATTGCCGTGTATGGATAATAATAACTCTGTAGCTTCCTCTCATCCTGTAACTAATCTCGAACCTGCTAAACAGTCTTTGCCTTATCAGGAAGTAGAAAGGTTGCGGTCTGTTGTTATTAGCGGCATACCTGAGAGTAAATCCCGTAGTTCTAGGGAGCGTGTGTCGCATGACTTTAATAATGTGTTTAATATACTAGATTTCATGACAATTGAATGTAACCCTACAGCAGTTTATCGTCTAGGAAAACCCCTGCAGGGCAGAGATAGGCTGCTGAAGGTGGTTTTACCTGCCAGTGTTTTTCAACGGATGGCTGTTAGCCGGGAGGCACGCCTTCGCTACTACTCTGGAAAGGGGATTTACCTAAGGGAATCTCTCTCTCCCGAAGAGCTGGAGCGAAGGAGGCTGCTGCAGAAACCTCGGAGCACGGCTTCTGGGGCAGGCTCTGTTGCTCCGCCAGCAGGTCCACCTCCTGCTAAGGGTCGTAGTAGTTTTCTCCGTCAGCACCTTCTGGCAATCAGGAAACGGGAGAGCCAATCCTCGGTATTTTCATAGTACATTGAAGTGTTTCTATAACAATGTGAGGTCAATTGCGAAAACTCGGTTTACATAAGCTATGTGCTGGGAAACAACTATGATATTTATGCATTTACTGAGACTTGGCTGAAACCTAGTCATTCTATGCCATCTTTAGTAGGTAGTCTGACCGCTGAGTACGTGTTCTCTAGTAGTCTCGCGTTTGTTACTGATACTAAAGTGCTGCCTCCTACTAGCCAGAGCGATCATTACAGTATATCCTTCGATATACAGTGTTGCCAAAGTCAGACTGCTCCAATCTTCCGCAGGGTGTTTTCGGGTTGTGATTTTTGAGAAGTCTGCAATTATCTAGCTCAATTGCGCTGGATTGATCTTTTTGAATCGCAGTCGAATGTAAAAGACTAATACGAGCTATTCCTGTCAATTATTCATGCCGCTATTGAAGCACATGTTCCCTTTAAAATGGTCTCATCTGTGAAGTCAACCCGCCTACCTGGGTACTTACAAAAATGCTTGAGCACCGAGACTGTTTGTTTCATGAAGCTAGAAGAACCAACAACTGGGGAACATATAAGGAGTTTGCCACAAAATTCGCTGCTCAGCTTGCTAAATATAATTGTAATGCTGAGAAAAAGGTTATCGAATCTGGTAATAATCAGGGTTTTACAGATATTTGAATAATAAAATTCAGCAAAAACGGCACATCGGTTGTTTGAGAAGTAGGAATGTTTTAGCGACAACTCCTATCGACAAGGCTAATATGCTTGCCGACCAGTTCTCTGCTGCATTTCAAAAAGACAATGGGTTCATCGATGAATCATTCTCTCCTGATTAGGAGCCAGTGCTGGATTTCCATGGTTTGAGGCTAGAAAGGCTCTGACCTGATAATCAAGTGGCCCAAGTCTTTCTCCGTTACCCCGATCAGATCCCGCTTTTCTTTATTAAGGAAGTGGCATGTGTGTTATTAGCAGGGCCTTTATCTTATTTGTTCAATCAGTCACTTATGTATGGTGAAGTGCCAAGAAGGTGGAAGCACTCGTTTGTAACCCCTGTTTTGAAAAGGAGCCTGCTTCAATCCTGAGAACTATCGGCCAGTTAGCATCACGTCCATCTTTTGCAGAGTTTTCGAAAAGTTTTGAAGCAACATATAGTCATGCATCTTGCCTCTCAGATCATTATACCAAGGAATCAGCATGGATTCGTTCCGGGGCGATCGGTCGAGACTAATCTTTGGAATGTTTAGATGACTGGTCAGCAGCTATTGACAGGAAGAGCGTTAGTGACGTCGTTTACTTTGACTTTGCGAAAGCATTCGACCGAGTGTCTCATGCAAAAGCTTCTTTTCAAGCTGAACAAAATCAAGATTCATCCTGTTCTTTTGAAGTGGATAACTGAGTATCTAACCGACAGAAGCTTTCAGGTCAGAATTGGAGGGGTTTATTCTGAGGTAAAATGCGCTGAAAGTTGGGTACCTCAAGGTGGCGTCCTGTCTCCCATTTTGTTCAACATTTTCACTGCAGACTTGCCTTCAGTCCTTGAAACTTTCGGAGTGAACTGTAAAATGTATGCTGACGACATTAAAATCTATAGGACCATATCTACGTCAGATGACACAAAATCCCTCCAGCTCGCTGTAGATGAGATATGGAAGTGGGCAGAGTCATGGCAGTTACCACTAGCTCCGCAGAAGACCATTTCCATGCAGTAGGAACGGTGGAATCCATTCCGGAAACCTCATACTTAGTAGGTGCAACTGATATACCTCGTGTGGAATTTGTTCGGGATCTAGGCTTCGACTACAGTGATCAACTTGAATTCTCCAAACATATTCAAATTCGTTGTAAAATGGCTCTCTCTATAACATTCCAGCTTTTCAAAGGATTGTGCGTTAGAAACAAAAACATTCTTCTCAGAGCTTACAAGACTTACATTCGACCAATTTAGAATCAGGTACTACTGTGTACTACCCAAGAAAAATGCAAGGGGATATACAGGCGATTGAGAAGGTTCAGAATAACTTTACGCGAAAACTACTAGTTAGAGTGGGTGGTTTCTTGTATTCCAAAATACCTAGAGCTGGAATCAGGAATAAATACCCAGGTCTCCCGTCACTTGAGGCGCGACGTCAGGTATCGGACTTGTGCATGGTCTATAAAATGTTGCACTACTCAGGTATCTTTGGAAGTCATAACTTTTTCAAATTACGTCATTCCCATACGAGAGGAGAAGGAACCAAACTCATCTTGGAGCGCCTCGCACTGCTTTGCGGCGAAGCTTCTTCGCGTTCAGAGCGGAGTAGTGCGTACCTTAGAATGACTAAGAGTATCACCCCACTATCTCTGAGTCGATTCAAACGTCATGTGGTAAACTTGATACAAAAAACCGAATCCAGCGATCATGCCGTGTGATTGAATCCTAACTGCGTTTTTTATTTCTAGAGCTTAGTGTTATTTGTTTTCTGAAAATGGTTGTATAGTGGTTTGCGTAATTAGTGTTTGTTTGTTTTTTTTTCTCCTCACGTTTGCCTTACGCATTCGTATATAAACTTATATATAGTACCTATTTTTTTATTAAAGCTGTATGCTTGGAATTCCCGTTACTGATCAGTAGGTAACACGCGCGCGGGGAATTTGAATTATGGAAATATTGAACAAGCCCCTGCCAAAAATTCACCCAATTCCCAACGGAAATGCTTACCGCACCACCTGAATTCCAAGGAAAGATTGAAACGAGCAAGTTCGGAAGGCATCCTGTTGTGGCCTACGATATACATTTATGAAAGCTGTTTTCTATTAAATAGCGCTTAGTGTTTTGGCATTCCTGGTTTTACAACACAGTTTCATATCGACGACTGTGACATGCGCGCGCATCCTCACGCAACTAATCCAAAGGAACGATGCTTGTGTCAACTTCAGTTTACCCAACTCACTTGTTCTGGAAAGCGAATTTCTACGAGAGTAAGTTTTTTTACTAAATGTTTTCGTAACTCGAAAAAGTCGGCTCTCGATTGCATCTCACTATTTCGTTCTCTCGAATAATCGAGTTTTTGCAACTAACTCGGTCTTTCAGACTTCCTAGTGATTGAGATTTGGGCAACTAGAAATTATGAATTTGCAGAACATGATTGGAGTTTTTGAGTTCACTAGAAATTCAAAATTTTCGAACAATCGAGTTTCTGAGAAACCTAATTTTTCAGAATTTCCAGAAATCGGAGTAGTCAGAGTACCCCGATGTCGACTGTTTCCGTCGATATTAAGACTCAATAACTCGACTAGACGTAAGTATAGTACCCTCGCCCATAAATCTGGGGCCGGATGCATCAACGCGAATCTCGGGTTTGGGCGGGCGCGGGGCACGCAGGGCAGCGAAATCGCTATGCTAAGCCGCCGGGGGCAAAGGGCAAGGGCAGTGCCCCACCTGCCCTGGCCTGGAAGCTAGGTAGCGGCTGCTACAGCTGGGAGCAAGAGTGAATGAAACGTTTCAGAAATATGTATTTGATGATGTACTTACCCAGCATTTTTAGAGCTTTGCTGTCACTTTCCCTTGACATAATATTTTATTTATCTTTTCGTAAATATTTTCTACCTAAAATATTCACATCTAGAAGTAAATCATTCCATTCTCAAATAATTTTCTTCACTACTTCTCCTTTTAGCATTAACTCGGGTTTTTTTATTTTCAGGATAGTGATTCCATCGTGCTATTCAGCGTTTCTTGAACTTTGGTTTGATGAACCACATTTTCACAGCTTTAAAACCTTTGAAAAAGTGAAGTTCCGCAAAATTTCTTCTGGAAATCAGTCAAATTTTTGAAGAATTTGATTTCGATACATGTGCAGAAAAAATTTTTCGAGACAAGTATACATTTTTGGCTTACCGTCGTACTTATACTCTTTCTTCATGGTATTCGACTTAAGCTTAGAAATTAAGCTACATTTTCTGTTGAAATCGACTAAATTTTTCCTTTTCAGTACTATTTTGAATACTTGTTAGTTAAAATCACAAAGTCAAAAAGCATGCTGAAAAATTTTCCTCGCACGTCGTGGAAAGATTACTCAGCATGATTTAAAAAAGGCAGAGCTAAATTACTGTAATAATCGGCCTGCAACGGCTTGTATCCTTCTTCACAACCCTTTGTTTTGTACTCTCCTTCTTACATTTTCTACAACGGGTAGAACATCTTTTGCATCCACAGCGACCACTTTAAAAACGGTGGGCGAAATGGGATTTAGAGCCAGACTATATGCTTCTCATGGTTTTCTAAATACATCTTTGATTTTTCAAAAAGTTGATACTTACACGAAGTTCATAGCATTTGCAGTTTTGCACACGCTGTGAAGCCCAAATAGCGAGCGAACTCAAAAATTAAATGACTTTTGAAAACAGTGAATGAAATTGAGACATATTTATGTTTTATCAACACGCTACATTACGAAAAAAATTAGATCCAAGATGTTTAACAGCACCAAGAAACGAAAGGAAGGGAAAAGCAGAGAAGTTGTCAGAGTAGAGGGAAATTCTCAGCTGTTTCGGCTGATCGATCCGCAGGTTTGAGCCGTAAGATGGCGCGCACCGTACGTCATTGCGCACTCCGCTGGAGGTAACTGCCCCGACGCCATCAAGCGCATGTGCATACGGGGTGGGGCACAGACTCTCGAGGCACCTGCGCTGGGGTAGCCAGACCCTGCCCTGTCCTTGCCCGCCGTGTGCGTTGATGCATCCCGGCCCCTGGTGACAGCAGGTGCAGGGTCAAACGTACACTGGGATGTTCCCATTGTGGGAAGTGGGGAGGGTCGCAGTTTGGCAGACCGCGCACAGAGGGGATGGCGCAGGGGTGGGTCGTGTGCGAGTAAAAGCATGATCTGCTCCGTTCAGAAAAAGATGTTCTGTTTCCATATTTCTTTTGGAACCTCGAGCCGATTTGCCTTCATCTCAATTTTTTTCTCATTTTTGGCCCCGGGGTGTTAACATACAAATATAAATTTTCATTAAAAATTGTAGTTTAAGTGTAAAATTGACATGCACTTTCCATGTGTTTCTTAGATACTGAAGTGATGCAATATGGATAAATAGCAATAACAAGAAGTGAAAACGTATTTCACCTCACTCGTAAGAATACAAGTTGTAAACAACTAGAAAACAAGTAGAAAATAAAGGTGTGACATGTGCGATTAAGATTAAACCGTTTTCAATCCCACTGTCTGGCTGCTCGAAAAAATCTCATCCGTAAAGTGCGGTAAGAAATGTTTCGTACTACCAAGATGAGATCTAAAAACGTACCGAGAGTGGTCAAGGTCGGGAAAAGTCGTTTTCTTACCTATACAGAAGTGATTTTCGAAATTTTGCTTCATTTGGGGACCTACTTTGTTACCAAAAAAATTTCTCAGGTAATTACAGCCCAGAGGTGGGGAAGGTCAAAGAAAATACTGTCTTTCCACTTATACAGAAACGATTTTCGAACATTTGCATTATTTTAGGACCTACTTTTTTGATTCCAAAAAAATTTTTCTCGGTTTTTTTTCTTCGGACTTAGTGAGAGTAAGACAAAAAACTTTTTCCGAGTAGCTGGATTGTTTGTCATGTAACTGGATGGATAGGGTCCCAATTTCTTCACAAACGTGTTTGCAGTCAGCATTGATTTTCTTCTGGAGTGCAAAATGATATTGTTTTCGCCAGCCGCAAGTCGGGAAGAAGTGAACTTGCCTCTGAAGCTAACAATATTTTCCTTAAAACATTACATGATGATGACATGCTACTTCGTTCGAGAAGGAAGACGCTGAACAGCGTTCAAAAACATCCTGACAGCTTCAGATGATACAAGGAATAAGTCGAAAAAATTCACCGTCAGGGACAGCATATGAAAGATTGGAGAAAAATTGTGTTGTATATTCGCAACGATATTGTTCTGGTAATCTAATAGAACTTCTAGGACTAATCCCTCTAAGAGTTTCGGCCGAGATATAGTCGCGAAATAGCCGATAAATAGCCCTCCAGGCTCCGCAGCGGCTCCTGGTGGGCTGTCTCCCGGCTTTTTCGCGGCTATTTCTCTGCATTCTCACGGAACGGACGAGAAGAAGCGAGAAATAACGGAGATTTAACCGAGAAGTATTCAGAGGTAAACAAAATTAACCAAGACGCGACCATCGCCGGCTGTTGGGTGGGGTCTCCAGGGCTGAACGAGGTCCAAGTACCTCAAACTTGGGTAATTGAATCGACGGAGGTGCTGACATCTCAATCATGTCTCTGGAATGCTACGTATATCTACCTGGAGAGCATTATTTCTCGGCTATTTCGAGACTATTTCGCGGCGAGCATTATTTGGCGGCTATTTTGCGGCGAGCATTATTTGGCGGCTATCTAGCGGCTATTACGCGGCGAGCAGGCATTTAGCGCCTATTTCTCGACTTTGACTGTGAGAGGTTCTCGAACAGGCTAGGTCTCACCGTAATGAGGAACAGGTCATTCAATTGCTGATAATTTTTGTAAGCTAGTATTTCAAGAGGATCAATGGCAGAAAGAAGAGATGACTAAGAGTGCAAGAGTTGACGAGTGGCAGCTGCACTTAGCCGATTGCTGCCCTTGCCTATTTGTAAGAGCTTCTAGTATGTTCCGTGTTACACTGCAGACAAATGGTTCTGCGTGTTGTTTGCTCTGTTGCTAGGAGTATATGAAGGGCGGTGCGCTCGAGGTTCAACATATGGAACTACTTTTGATGACCATGAGACACCTGTTATTAAAGGCATCGTTTGCTCTGAAAACCAATTTCCATTTTTCAATCTCAGTTTCGTGGATGAGCCCGGTACATCACACCGGTGAGCTTCGGCGACTCAAAAACGTAGGGTTATGGATTGACGGGGTTAAAGACGAGAATTCGCCACTAGTTTTCACCAGTCATCTAGCACTTTTTCAGTATGTTGATGCGACCGTCAGAAAACACGAAAACAGTTACGGCAGCAACTCCACATGCAGAAACTCAAAACAATTTTGACGAGAAATTTAAATGCATATTTACAATGTGTTCCAATTGACTTTTCTTTAAAAATGAAGGTTTTTCATGGGCCCCTCGACATTCTCGTTCACTACTCAGACAGTAGTTACGGACTGACCGCTGGCAATCAAGGCCTCTCCGGGCGGTACGCCGGCAAGTTGCGGGCGGATCGCTGCTCATCGTGGCCTCGGCGGGCGGGGCGGGGCCTCTCGTCGTGTCAGGGGGCGGCTCGCTGCGTTTTGGCGGGCGGATAGCGGCACCTGGGAAAGTTGATCACGCTAGCGGGCGGATCGCCGACAAGCTCTAAAGCGGCGATCTGCCCGCAACCTGCCAGCGATCCGCCCGCCACGGCTTTGATAGCCAGCGATCCACCTGCTGAGCCATGAGATGCAGAAATCCGCCCACAACCTGCCAGCGATCCGCCCGCCACTGCTTTGATAGCCAGCGATCCGCCCGCTCAAATTTCACACTGTGAAACTTGTCAATTATTGACAAGTTCTTTTCTGTTATCAGTATCACGCTCAGAGTAAACAAACCGAAGGGTATAAAGGACGCTCCATGGCACTGACTGCTCACTCGGCCTCTCGAGGCCGATCCTGAATGGTGACCTAAAGTCACCCCTGAAGGATCACTTAGAGGCCGAAGGATATTTTTTGTCAGCTGAGGGGATGGTCCCCACGGCTAAGGGGAGGATGGTCCCGCACACGGAGACCGTGGTGGGAACCACCGGAAACCAGCATGTAGCATAAAGGGCGGATCGCTGGCTACTGCCGGGCGGATCGCTGGCTACTGCCGGGCGGATCGCTGGCCACTGGCGAGCGTATCGCTGGCTACTGGAGGGCGGAATCGCTGGCTACTGCCGGGCGGATCGCTGGCTACTGCCGGAGCGGATCGCTGGCTACTGGTGGGCGGATCGCTGGCTACCGCCGGGCGGATCGCTGGCTACCTGCCGGGCGGATCGCTGGCTACTGCCGGGCGGATCGCTGGCTACTGCCGGGCGGATCGCTGGCTACCGCCTGGCGGATCGCTTGTTAATGGCGTGCGGATGGCGGGGGATGTCGATCCGCCCTCCAAAAGCCAGCGATCCGCCCGCACCTACTGTCTGAGTAGAGAGGCTAAGCTACACAAGGCATTGAACAAGAATACAAAGTTTTCTGCGCGTACGATGCCTTCAACACCGCTTCATTCGGACCTGTGCAAGTTGCATGGAAAGCTCCGACTGCACCTAGACCAAGCATGAATTTGGTAGTCACTAGATCAACGAAGTATACTCCTCCACCATGTTTAAAGGTAGGAAACCTTCTCTGAAATTCTTAGTTTTTTAGAGAACTATGCTTATCTATGGGAGTGTATTGACTTCCCAATTGTATGGAACCTCTATCGATGGTTGGATCCGCGTCAGAATCGCGAATCGAAGCAGTTACTGCCTGTTTGACAGTTACAGCATAAGTGCTCGGTAGCGCGAGGGTCCGCAGAGTTGAAATGGCGGTGTTGATCGGGGCGACAAGCAATGCTGGGAGTTGCAATATAAGAGGCCAAAGGCGCAATACACCCTCAGACATGAATTTCGTGATTTTTATTTGATTGTGTAGTAGACCCTTCCTGTATAACACGTGCCAAGTGCGAGATCTCAATTCCTTTACTCACCACCACAGGTTCAACCCCTACCTGATTTCGAATTCGATAGTGGCTAGATGGATGGATCGATTCCCAACGAGTCTTCGTTCTTCAATCTATTGCCGGACCGTCTATGTCCATTTCCTCGCTTGCTCACGCGCGAGCTTCACGATTTTAAAGAAAGATAGGGCCGAGAGCACTCGCCCACCAAATTTTCATCCTCAAAATATAGGCATCTTTGAGTAGCCATAACTCTGTTCCTAGGGGTCTTGAAAGATTTCAGGGATACCCTTGTGATCAGCTTGTGACTCTCTCCAACATCAGATTGAAAACTGAAAAATAATTTCTCAAGTGTTCTGTGTTCACAGTACACCCTCAGATATTAATTTGGTGATTTTTGTTTTATTGCGTAGCAGACCCCTCCTGTATAACACGTGCCAAATGCGAGATCTCAATCCCTTCAATTAAGCGAGATATAAGCAACCACAGGCCCGAACTGCTTCGCTCACCACCACAGGCCCAGCCCCCCACCAGAGTTACGAACTTGATAGCGGCTTAATGGATTGATGTATTCTCAACATCTCGTCGTTCTTCAGTTCATTGCCGGACTGTCTCCTTACTCACGCTAGCTCTCGCGCCACGATTGCGAATGAAGAGGAATACAGGCCTGAGAGAACTCGTCCACGAAAATGTCGCCCTCAGAAATTTTCGCCCCACCCCCTGCAGGCATTTTCAAGGAGTCATCTCTCCGTTCGTAGGGGGTTCTGGACGATTTCAGAGACACCATTGTGATCAGAGAGTGGCTGTCTCCAAGATAAGCAAAAAATCTAAAAATTGATTTCATGGATGTCATAAGACTTTGAGGGCAGTGGTCGCGGTCAACTATGCTTGTCGTCTTTTTTCTCTAAACCCTTCTCTGGGTCTCGAATAGTGGGTTTCTATAAGAAAAAATCGCCAGAAAACAACTGTTTTGGGCCCAATTTGAGCTTGAAATTGAATTTCAATCAATCAACCTTCGGATTTATGTGCACATCTAGTCAAAAACTTATAACTGGAGTGCTTTCTTTCATTGCTAAACTGTTTTTATTAAGTAAATTTGCATGTATTTCTTCCTCTGAATGTCGATGATTTTTGACCGCTCGGCATGACACTGCGTTCTTTTTGGTCGGCGCTGTGCACATGTGCTCGAACTGGCTTCTTTGGGCCCTAGAAACTCCAATTCTAGATTGTTTTTCACCGCGCTACCTTCATAGCTGTTTTCGGCTGATCTGTGCTGATTTTTGTAGTTTTTTCGATAACGCATCGTAACAACTGCCTTCAAGGTCGCCTTGTTGTTGCAGCGGCGAAGAGCGCCGGGTGATGCAATTTCGATCACATTCGATGATGGGGAGACCAATACAGCATGAAGGGTGACGAGGAGCCCGGCAGAGTGCTTTGACGCCGCGGCATCCTGCGTCACTGCCAGTGAGCGACTACCGAGTCTGCGACGATAATGCTCGAAAATGTGTTTGTCGCCTCGTCATGGGTGACGCTCGACAAGGACTCGCCGGTCGCTGCAATTCGACCCTATAGATGACACTGTTTGATGGCGGCGTCCAATCCGGCGTGAGAGGCGACGAGGGCGACCGCAGTCATTTCGGCTCCGCGACGACCCTGCGTCACTGCCAGCGAGCTGCAATCAACGCCAATAATTATTGAAAAAGTTGATAATT
>JAPDOI010001967.1:0-115566 GCA_029168955.1 Aplectana chamaeleonis
AAAAAGTCGCAGGTGACATGGTTATAGTCGTTGAACCGCATGTGCATAACTCTTTATCAGAAAAATCCTGAGGGAGAACCGCGGTTCTTGAATTCAAAAATGGGCTGAGCCTGGCTTGTCAGCACCAGAACATCCGCAGCAAAGCTATGAGAATGTAGTGTTGGGTCCTATGTATCTACTCAACAACGGTACTTCCAACTCTGAAATTGTATACCATCCATGAAACTCTGCTAGAAATAACGTCACAATTTTCTTTACTTATCTACCTGGAGAAAGACAATTTTAAGTCATGTACCATTAAGAAGTTTACCTTCGCACTCGTTTGCTTGTCGATTAGATTTTTTTTCCACTTCTAAATAGTCGTTTGCAGACAAAAAGAAAATCCGCTCTTCTCTAGAATTCATATACTATTTTCCGCTCGTTTGATCATATAATTACAAAAAATAAGCGAACAAGGTTAAAATTACTTTGGAAAGAAAATATGCACCTAAAGGCAGTGTTCACGATAAGAAAGTTGCCAGTTTTTCTTAACAAAAACGTAAGCTTTGAGTCTTCCTAGGAAGGGAAGTACAGCAAAGTATGTACAACCGGGAAATGAGTGAAAATCTCGGCGACCCATACCCACGTCATATAACAGTTGTCCTGCGTTCGCTTCACCAGAGGGGCAGACACCGAATATTCGAATATTCTTTATCGTAAAATGTTCTAACATTCCAGCATGTGCTTTAGCCAATCCAATTTCTGAAGAGTTCTCGGTACGAGAAACAGGAAACAAAATCAATTATATAGAAATTTGTAAGCGCGAAACCGTTTCCGACGTCGGGTTTGGCGCATTGTCTGCAGCCTCCCGAAACATACCAAACAGTGATAAATAATTTTTTCAAAAACTTCTTTGAACAGTTTTCGCTGCTATTTGAGTTTTTCCGGGGACTCTCTCTATTAACCTCTTCCAGTGGACTTTACTCAAACACATCAAAAAACAAAATAATGTTTTTTTTAAATCTTGAACACAGCCTATAAGTTTTTATTTTCAAATATTCTTCATACAGCATTCCGGAAGTCGTGAAAAGTCGCTTTTGGCTTCTGGAATATGTGGAAGCTTGGAGTCAAGTAAATCGAGAAATATTCGAAGATCGACGAATGGACCATATTGTCCCTTCGTAGCATGAAAAATCGTTTCACCTCTCTTGTGTCAGCAGTTGTTTCGAAACACGCGATTAGAAACAGGATTATTAGCACTATTTGGCTTTTCGGACTCCAGGGGTTGGAAAATACGTATGTTATCACATACGTTGACTGAGTTTGCCCGAAGGCACAATAAGGAAAGCAATGTACCAGTGCTTTTTGTGCCGACTGTATTTCGCATAAACCTGGCATGGGGTCGTAAGACTCTCGCAGGTTTACACGTTGAAGGTGTGGCGCAAACTCGGCGCCATATGCTATAGCATAGGTGCACCGAGTTGGCGCCAACCTTCAACAGTGAACGCAAAGTCTCTTCACGACCCACGCCGATGTTATGTGCCAGCAACCTCCATCAAAAAAATCTCATGCAATTTCTACTTTTTTTCTTGTTTCACCTGCCCAGTCCTTTTAATATGTAGGACTCAAAAACTCAGTCATGATGTAGCTTTTTGAATCACCTTTAAAAACGCTACTGCTGCTTTTTATCGCATGCTATGAGATTGTCGGTACGAAAATATCGCTTTCTGCATGAGCACAGTAAAAATTGAATTGTTCTGGTCGAGACCAGGCATAAGCGTAATTCTGATTTCCGCAGTGTTCTAAGCCCGGGACTCTGCATTCCGATTCCCAGAGTTATGAAATATGTTTCGATTTCCAAAAATTTAATTTTGATTTGATCTCCGAATTTTCGAGTTTGTTTCGATTTACCAAATTAAATAATTTTCGATCACCCTCGGTTGCGGCTGTGTTTGCAAAATCATGAAATTGTGCACAATTAGTTTGCTAATTTTTTTTCAGAATCATAGACTTTTGAAAGCTGAAAATTCAGATTCAATTGAATGAAATCTGGAATTTGCTTCTGAAATATTCTTCATAAAATCTCAAAAAATCTTAGATGAGACGCACCATCGGGTAGTGTTTGTAGGTAATGTTCACGATGAAAAGTCATTTTCTAGTTTCTTATGTTTCTGAGTAAGTCCACGAAGTCAAGGATATTGAGGAAAAGTCCGAATAAAACTCAAATATTGGAGAAAGAACTGTTTAGCAAAACCTATCAAATATTTATTCACGACTGCTGGTGTGTATTCTGCACTGTGGCCCAAACGTCCAACCAAACGTCGCAAAAGGTTTTGCGCTTCAAAATTCTTAGGTAAGTGGCTTCGTTTTCTGTTTTTGGTACCGGATACTCTTTTAAACTGAAGTGAGCCAATGCACATGCTTAGATATTAGGATCCTACAAGATAAAAAATATTTTAAGTTTGGCAACTGTTCCTCTGGTGAAACGAAAGCAGGACAACTATTTTATGACGTGGGCGAGGTGACCCAATGGGTCGGCTGGTCCACGAACATATCCACCGACTTCCTGGCCGTTTTTGGCAGTACTTCCGCCCTTAATTCTTGCAAAGGGACACAAAGTTAGCGATTCTGCGAGAAAGCGGGTTATTTATTCTGTCGTGAACTCTGCCTTTATAACTTCCTCACATCTTCCCCCAGGTAAGACCTTTCGGATCATCCATAAAATTATTTTCATGAGATTATTCTTAGCCACATTTTCCTGTTTCACGACGTCTTTAAATAAAAACTCATAGGCGATATTTGCTCGCTTTTTTCTTTTCCTGGAAAGTTTTCGCTGATAGAAAGGTAGAAGGAATCAGCTGACCTCAATGTTTGGAGCGCAAATTAAATTTATTTCTAATGTTTAAATTTTTTTGGAAACGTTCCTCAAAATATGTAGGAGGAGCATAATTCCGGAGTACTATTAAAGTTTTAAAACAGATTTCTTTCGGAAACCGGGAAGGTTTTGCTAGGGGTTTTCGCCACATTAGAGCACTGCCGCGAGCTCACACCTACGCAAGAGCTCTTGAACATAAGGTACGGCATTTTTTGGCGCGAAGTTGCCTTTAAATGCACAGCCGAAACTCCTCAGGGGCGGCATGCATCAACGATGCGAAGAAGGTCAGTGAGCTGCTCCGGCATCCTCCATGTGAAGCGTCGAGCCAGGGTTGACCTGGAAAATATGCCGTCCCCTTTGATGTAAGGACGCAACCTCACCAAGCACGGTGAGCTCACCATATAACTGTTTTTGTTTGAAATTTAATTCGTGCTTAACTTCGGTCTTTCTTTATTGATTTCTTCTTTTACACTTAATTATTTTTTTTTATAATTCTCCTGTTTTTCTGGCTCCTAAACTTTCACAGAAAGAAAGTCGTTCTAGATAAGGACCAAATCAAAAAAACAGCTGTTAGGCGTGGGGTTTGCTGGGTGTGCAGCGAGCTTTACGTCCCAACGTCAAGCCGACGGCATGTTTATCGGGTCACCTCGGGCTCGACGCTTTGCACGGAGGACGCGGAGCGGCTCTCTGACCTTCTTTGCAGCGTTCATTTGCAAAGTCCGAGGGAAGTATTGAAAACCCAAGAGTGAGTTTTCTAATATTTCACTCGGATCAAGGCCTGCAACAATCTTTGGGAGCCTTCGGTTTCCTCGAACAAGCAAGAAAAACCACAGAGAAATGTCGGCCAAAACACTATACAAGGCAAAACCACGACAGCCTCTGCCGTACAGGTTATTTATACCCAGTATTCGTCCAGGGCGTTATTTCTGGTGCTAATCTCACCTGAGAAAACCCCTTGACATAGCGTTTCAGTCGAATCCGAAATGTCGAATAACGCCTACCCTGTAGGAGCCGTGACTAACCGTAATCTTGCAGGAAAATCTGACTCGAGAGCGCGAAATTTTGTCTACGGGGGCCGGCAGGCATCATGGTTCTGCAGAGTTCAAACCGCGGCGTTTCTCGCAGCGCTGGGTCATGTCATATCGATCAAATTTGATGATGGGGGCTTCCGATGCAGTGTGAAGAGCGACGACGGGGCACTGGGAGTGTTTTGATCGCCATGACGGTTCTATGTTGCCGAATACGACTCCGACGTCTTCTAAAGGCCGAATAGACTTCGCCGTTAGCAGTGCGGCAGCATGCAATAGAGGAGTATTGATCATGGCGCCGCACGATCGATACGCGGCATGCATGCAATGAGGAGTATTGATCATGCGGCGCCGCACACGATCGATTCTCTCTCCACTGCATGCCGCCGCGTCTTTCAGCGGCGGAGTCTATTCGGCCCTTACTGCGGGGGCGAGCGGTGGTTCGACGCTGCGACAATATTGTTCGAAAACATTTTTGTCGCCGCGTCAAAGCCGAAAGGATATGGGAGTTGCAGCGACCGGGAGCGGTCGCTTGCCACATCGTGGTTGAAGCTCGCTCTCAGTGACCCAGGGCAGCCGCGGCGTCAACGCACTCATGTGGTGCCCTCGTCGTCCTTCAGGTCACGTCGGTCGCTCCCTTCATCGAATGTAATCAATATCGTATCACCCAGCGTTGCCTGCCGTTGCGAGCAAAAGCTGCGACCTCAACTCTGCAGACTATACTTAGTATCCGAATCTATCTTCCATTTCGGATCATCCGACCGATATCCGAGATTCGGATAATCCGATATCCGAAAATTTGAAAACACGCATTATCTGAATCGAACCAATATCCGGGAAATTTAAGATCGGCATTATCTGAATCGAAACCATTATCCGAAGGGTCAAAAATTCTGGATAAAATCGGATAAAACGGATAAAACGATAAAAACGGATAAAACGGGATAAAAATTGGCTGGTTCATTTTAGGGGCGTTAAATGTAGGGAAAGTGTGTGTGTGTGTGTGTGTGTGTGTGTGTGTGTATGTGTGTATGTGTGTATAGGTATGTGTGTATGTGTGTATGTGTGTATGTGTGTATGTGTGTATGTTTGTATGTGTGTGTGTGTATGTGTGTATGTGTGAATGTGTGTGTATGTGTGTATGTGTGTATGTGTGTATGTGTGTACGTGTGTATGTGTGTATGCGTGTATGTGCGTAAGGTATGTGTGTATGTGTATGTGTGTATGTGTGTATGTGTGTATGTGTGTGTGTATGTGTGTGTGTGTTTGTGTGTTGCCTGAGGTTTGTTCCGATAATATCCGGAAATTTATTCGAAATTATCCGACGGATATCCGTATCCGAATCACTGAAAAAATGGCATTATCTGAATCGATCCAATATCCGAAAATTTGAAAAAAAGGAATTATCTGAATCGAACCAGTATCCGGTAAATTTAAAATGGCATTATTCGAATCGATCCATTATCCGAGGAATTACCTTCGGATAACAAGTATACTGCAGACCCCTAGACGCTTGGCGTCCATTCGCCGGCATGGCTTCGTTGGGAAGAGCCAGGTACTCCACCAACCTTCACCTCTGGGCAGGTAAAGAGGGGAACTTTCATCATTGGGAAAACCGCTGACGAGTGGGAAAACGCCCCGAAAAAAATGAAAGTGACCCGTCATTCATTCAAGACATTTTCAAGATTGGATGGGCGTTAATGCCGGTTTTTGGTCCATACCTTTTTGGAGCTTAGAGATAGACTCTTAGCAGGGGTGTGCGTAATTACGATTTACGATTTGCGATTTCACGATTTACGGTGTTTTTTGGACTCGTAATTACGGTTTACGATTTACGACATTTTGGACCGTAAATCGTAATTTTTCGTAAATAAAAATACATGCAATGGAAGTTGAAAACAAGATATCTCTAAATGACCTGCTCTTATACCACTTTGCGTATACAAATATTTTTGGTCAGGAGATGAGACCAACCCAGGCGTGTGACTACAACACGATCCCATTATCATTCTTTCACGCGATTCTATCATTTCAAAGCGGGACACATGGTCGGAGTTGGAGGCGCTGGATAACTGATACGCGTTGCGCGCCGCGCACGTCCCACTAGCTGCCGCCTACAACGCAATGCAGTCTAAGAGCACTCTTCACGAGGAACTTTGTTTTCGAGTTTTTCCGTGAAGATCAACTGTTCTGATTCCTACAACTAGATTAGCGCCAAAACATCGAGCGAAGCAGTCTGAGCTATCCAAAAATTGCTTCAAATACTGCTCCTGGCCCGTCTATTGAGTAGATTATGTCTACTCGGAGTCCACAAAAATCAACAAGAGGAGCGTCCGCTTTTTACCCAAAAAGTTTGACGCTCAAAATCGTTTCCTCCAGTCAACTTCTCTTAGTCCGCAGAAAGCGGACACTTAGAAAAGGCGTGAGCGCTAGTTTAAAAGCGCATCTATCCCAAATTCGAACTTCTGTTGGGGCGCCTTGGCTACATTCCTCAACTATGGGAGCCAAACTACAAAATAGCGGCAAAATTTGGAAAGCGTTTTCTGTGCTTACGTTGCCTTTAATAATCTACAGCATCGCCACCATAAAGCTATGAATCTGCAAGTGATTTAGAAATTATAGGAAAAAAATAACTTGCGCTGGGCGACCGATACTGAGCTCTAGATAACACTGAGTTGCCACAGATCGGACATTTTGCGTTTTCTATTGAAGGTTGGCGCAAGCTCGGTGCCATATTTTTCGACGTACGTGCACCGAGTTTCTGCCAACCTTCAGGTGGGAACTCGAAATACATAACAGTGCGATCCTTACCGAATGTATAATCGGTGTTGCGGTTCCACTAGCAAAAGGGAGGAGTTCTCGAATTCGGCTGTAGGAAATCGCTCAGATACGGTAATTTTGGCTCGTTTTCGCGCTAACAACGGCGCTATAGTGGATCTATCTACGGCAGGGACCGATGCACAACCCCTGCCGCCGGCACTGGTGGGCGCGCTGCGCAACTGGGTGGGCTCCCGGTGGAAGGGCATCGATCGCTTGCCGGCCACACAGTTGATTGGCAGCAACGCATTTTCCTCGTTTTCATCCCTCTTCAGCTTTCTCCTTCCATATTTCTAACGATCTACTTTTTCTGCTTCTCTATTATTATCTAAGCATTATAAATGCCTGTGCAATGGAATATTAACCTGAAAAAAAGGAATTTGGATTAAAAACTTTGAACATCACATAGTTTGTTGAAGAAGACACGTGAATCAAAAGTACAAGCAATTAGAACACCTAGTTAATAATGGAGAAACAGAAAAAGTAGGAGATAGGAAGAAGGATAAAAAGATGGAAGGAGAAGGCAGAAGAGGGATGAAAACGAGGAAAATGAATTGCTCCTAGTCAGCTGTCTCTGAGAAATATTGCCGCGACTCCTCCGCGACTGCCCCGCGCCTCCCCCGCGACCCTCGACTCCCCGCGACCCTCGGCTCCCCCGCCACTCCCCCGTGACTCTGCCGCGACTCCTCCGCGATTTCTTAGTGGAGCAAGCACCGCGATTTCAGACTGCCATGATTTCACCCGGCTCGATACGGCAGGCGCCGGGCCGGAGGAGGCGCGGGGGAGTCGCGGCGAAAATTCTTAGAGGTGCGGCTGGCAATCGATCGATGCCCTTCCATCGGGCGCCCATCCAGTTGCGCAGCGCGCCCACCAGTGTAGGCGGCAGGGGTTGTGCATCGGTCCCTGCCGTGGATAGATCCACTATAGCAGTTCAGGAGAGGAATTAGGGGTATCATTGTGACTCTGTTGTCCAGCAGGTACTCGGACAGCTGAATCGGGCAGACTGATTTCTCAAGACCTGAGAAGAAGTGTGGAATGAGTGACAAGCGAAAGCAGAGAAATACGGGTAAAGGCGTTCCGCTGAGTTGAAGTCGCGGCGTTGCTCGCAGCGACGAACAGCACTGGGTGATGTAATATCGATTACATTCGGCGAAGATGGCGACCGACGCGGCGTGATGGGCGACGAGGGAGCACCGCAGAGTGTATTGACGCCGCGAGGACCCTGCATCTTTGCCAGCGAGCGGCAACCGACGCCGCGACGATAATAATTCAAAACGTTTTTGTCGCCGCGTCAAGGCGGACGCTCGGCGACCACTCGCCGGTCTCTGCAACTCTGCAGACCCCTTAAGGCGGTCCCATTAAAGATATGGTATACTTTTACGAGACAAGGTCGCGTCGCTCTGCACAACGACAGCGACCGCCTGTCGTGGAGCTTCCGCCTTCTAAACCTGTCGCATTCGCAGTGCGCTGAGCAGCGACAGGCTCCGGCTCACTCGCAGTATGTCAGCTCTCCGCGACATTTCGCTGCGGCTTACACGCGATAAATGTTCCTACGACAACCGATGCCGTTGCTCCGAGGCGGGTCTCACCGCGATTCGTGCTAGATTTTATGCCTGTCGCTCATGACAGCGACTAAGTATACCATACCCTTAGACGTGTTTAGCTGTCAAATACTGAGCGCAATCTAATATGTATGTGCTTACTACGTGCAACGGTGGACAGTAGGACGGTATTTAGTTTCTCTTGTTTCACCATAGTAAAATATTTTTAGTGGTTGTTAATATTATTTGCTGTTTACGATTTACGATTTACGGTTTATAATTTGCGGTGGTTTTGTCGTAATTACGTTTTACGATTTACGAAATTTGAAATTTCATTTACGCACACCCCTGACTCTTAGTGATCGTTGTTTTTGGAATCCACATGAAATTCTGCATCGATTAGCGTTTTTAGGTTCGAAAAATACGTTCTCACTCTTCCAGCCGATTTCATTCTATGAAGTGCATTTTCTGTGCTCGAAGTTATCAGGTTATCCCCCGTTCATAACTCTTCTACGGTAAAAGATGGGCCTTTGGTGAGGGATGTTTTTGGAATCTCGATGGAATTCTGCGTCTACTAGCGTTTCCAATTTGGAAAAAGTTTTTCTCGATCCTTCAGTCTGATTCATTTTACGAAACACCGGTTTTTCGCCCATAACTCTTTACCCGTTAAAAATAGTGTTGTGTAAAAACTGTTTCTGAAATTTACGTAAAATTCTGCGTCGAATGGTTATCGGGATTCTTACCGTAGGCCAGCCAGGTCGGTGGAGCCGAGCTCCATAGCAATCTCCATGATATGCTCTCGCCCCTATGATATAAATGAGAGACGCAGAGTTCTGCTGGAGCCAATAATGGGGCTCGGCTCCATTGACCTGGCTGGCTTATGGGGCAAGCAAAGTTAGGAACCCGATATATCATTCGACGCAGAATTTTACGTCTATTTCAAAAACAACTTTTACAACAACCCTGTCTTCAACTTCTTCAACTTTAAAGAGTTGTGGGGGGCAAAAAAAACGTTTTTTCGTAAAACTTGTTAGGCTGAATATATTTTTCGAGTTTTTTTTCTATATAAAATATAGAAAATATTTTTCCAGTTTGGAAACACTATTCGACGCAGAAAACTATGATGATTCCGAAAACAACCTACACCAAAGGTCTATCCCCCACCGTAGAAAAGTTATGAACGAAAAACCGATAACTTCAGGCCCAAAAATGCACTTTATAAACCGAAATCTGCTGGGAGGGTGTGAACGCAATTTTTGAACCTGAAAACGATATTTGATGCAGAATTTCATAAAGATTCCAAAAACAATTTTCATCAATTTTTCTTTTTTTTCTTGAGGGGAAAAATGTTATAAGAGGAAATTGGTTTTTTGCAAGCCGAACTTGGTTCGGAGTTCTAAAGCGCGGTACATCCTCAGAAAAAAAACTTTTCGTTTCGTCGAAGAATTTAAAGGAAAACTCTGAAGAAATCTTTCTGGCTCAATACCCTTCTTCGAAGATAAAAATGTTACTGGCGGGAAGTCTGTAATTTCATGGTAGAGGTCAGGTTACCCCATGAAGCTTGAGGCACAAAAAAGACGAAAAAGACCGAGAACTTGCAGTGGTAAAAATTATGTTCATTCTTCAATTCGGGGTGAGAAAACAAACTTCGCCTTTTTTGTCCGTCAACCCATTCAACAACCTTCACCTCTCGGACCGCTGTCTCTACCCCAACGAAGCTATGCTCGCCGGTCGCTGCAACTCTCTGGAGACCCTATAGGGGCCGAATAGAGTCCCACCGCTGAAAGCCGCGGCAGCATGCAATGAAGGAGAATCGATCGCGCGGCGCCGCATGGTCGATGCTCCTCCATAGGTTCGTCGGGGTGGAGACAGTGGTCCGAGAGATGAAGGTTGTTTAGGATACCTGAGTGGGGACGGGTGAAGGTTCCCTATAGACTTGCAACTTCAAAATTTGACGTTTTCTCAATCCTCTTTTTCTTGCATTCAGTATATTTTCATTTTTGTTATTAACTAGTTTTGTACGATCAATCTGAATTATTTAGGAATTCTAGATGAATACTCCGTTAGCTATGGATTGCTCATTTATTTAATTCTTCTCGAATCCAGGGTTTCTTGAATCTGTTTAGGATAGCACACCAGCTTCGCTTCTGACTTGAATATCTTAATCGCTAGCTCCAGAAATCTTCTGAATTATGCATTGAACTCACATGTTTCCGTCGGAGGCCTCCAGATTCATTCAAATTTCACAAGTGACTCTGATTTTCTCTTAGATGATGTCTATATTCGTGGTCTTAAACCGATTACCCGTACCGCTACCGAGTCTCCGTGAACGAATTCATGGGCGATTTATCCACGAATTAAGAATGGGTTTTTCTCAGCATCTTTGCGCTCTCTATGCTCTATCTTCATCTCACCCTCCTGTTTACTAATACATCGCGGGTTTATTGTACATGAATGCGACCACTAGATCGCTGTGATCTTGCATGCCTATGACAACTGTATGGAAGTGAGGGCGGGACTGAACTCCCGATACCCCAAGACCGCCGTGAAATCACTACAAATGTAGCGATTTCACGGCGGTTTTGGGAAAATGCGAAAAAAAAACTAAAAGAATGTTGAACAGTATTAGGGTTCGACTCTTGTTCACGTCATATTTTGTACTGTACCTGAATCTCTAGAAAAACGTCTCCTCACCGGATTTTGATCAACTCTAAACTGGCTCAGTTTACAAAAAAACCGGCTCGTCCGTCAATTCCAGCCACCAAGCAGTGCAATAGACGAGTATTTGTTAGGTGCCGTCAATTCAGTTGTATTGTCCGCAACCAACACCGGCGACGCATTGAAATGGCTCGTTTTACAACGAAAACGGCTCGTCTGTCAATTCCAGCTAACAAGTGGTGCAATAGGCGCAAAATTACTAGTCGCCGTCAGTTCAGTTGTTTTGTCTGCAACCAACGGCAGCGACGCATTTAATTTCACGGCAGGGATTACGGTATGGGAGTTCCGCCAGCACACTAGAATCGTTCTTGTTCCATCATGAGCAGTGTTCGTTTGGCTTCGCCAAACGAAGGGCCGGCTTCGCCAACCCCCTCCCATCATGAGCAGTATTAGTTTGGCTTCGCCAAACGAAGGGTCGGCTTCGCCGACCCCCTTCCCTCATGAGCAGTCTTCGTTTGGCTTCGCCAAACGAAGGGCCGGCTTCGCCGGCCACCCTCAATGTAGTATTCGTTTGGCTTCGCCAAACGAAGTGTCGGCTTCGCCGACCCCCTTCCATCATGTGCAGTGTTCGTTTGGCTCCGCCAAACGAAGGACCGACTTCGCCGACCCCCTTCCATCATGTGCAGTATTCGTTTGACTTCGTCAAACGAAGGGTCGACTTCGCCGACCCCCTTCCATCATGTGCAGTGTTCGTTTGACTTCGCCAAACGCAGAGTCAGCTTCGCCGACCCCCTTCCATCATGAGCAGTGTTCGTTTGGCTTCGCCAAACGCAGAGGCAGCTTCGCCAACCCCCTCCCATCATGAGCAGTCTTCGTTTGGCTTCGCCAAACGAAAGCCGGCTTCGCCGACCCCTTCCATCATGTGCAGTGTTCGTTTGACTTCGCCAAACGCAGGGCCAGCTTCGCCAACCCCTCCCATCATGTGCAGTCTTCGTTTGGCTTCGCCAAACAGAAGCCGGCTTTCGCCGACCCCCTTCCATCATGTGCAGTGTTCGTTTGGCTCCGCCAAACGAAGGACCGACTTCGCCGACCCCTTCCATCATGTGCAGTATTCGTTTGACTTCGTCAAACGAAGGGTCGACTTCGCCGACCCCCTTCCATCATGTGCAGTGTTCGTTTGACTTCGCCAAACGCAGGGCCAGCTTCGCCAACCCCCTCCCATCATGTGCAGTCTTCGTTTGGCTTCGCCAAACGAAGGGCCGGCTTCGCCGACCCCCTTCCATCATGTGCAGTGTTCGTTTGACTTCGCCAAACGCAGGGCCAGCTTCGCCAACCCCCTCCCATCATGTGCAGTCTTCGTTTGGCTTCGCCAAACGAAGGGCCGGCTTCGCCAACCCCCTCCCATCATGAGCAGTATTAGTTTGGCTTCGCCAAACGAAGGGTCGGCTTCGCCGACCCCCTTCCCTCATGAGCAGTATTCGTTTGGCTTCGCCAAACAAAGGGCCAGTTTCGCCGAACCCCCTTCCATCATGTGCGGTGTTCGTTTGGCTTCGCCAAACGGTGTTCGTTTGGCTTCGCCAAACGGAGGGCCGGCTTCGCCGACCCCCTTCCATCATGTGCAGTGTTCGTTTGACTTCGCCAAACGCAGGGCCAGCTTCGCCAACTCCCTCCCATCATGTGCAGTGTTCGTTTGACTTCGCCAAACGCAGGGCCAGCTTCGCCAACCCCCTCCCATCATGAGCAGTATTAGTTTGTCTTCGCCAAACGAAGGGTCGGCTTCGCCGACCCCCTCCCATCATGAGCAATCTTCGTTTGGCTTCGCCAAACGAAGGGCCGGCTTCGCCGACCCCCTTCCATCATGTGCAGTATTCGTTTGACTTCGTCAAACGAAGGGTCGACTTCGCCGACCCCCTTCCATCATATGCAGTGTTCGTTTGACTTCGCCAAACGCAGGGCCAGCTTCGCCAACCCCCTCCCATCATGTGCAGTCTTCGTTTGGCTTCGCCAAACGAAGGGCCGGCTTCGCCAACCCCCTCCCATCATGAGCAGTATTAGTTTGGCCTCGCCAAACGAAGGGTTGGCTTCGCCGACCCCCTTCCATCATGTGCAGTGTTTGTTTGGCTCCGCCAAACGAAGGACCGACTTCGCCGACCCCCTCCCATCATGTGCAGTCTTTGTTTGGCTTCGCCAAACGAAGGGCCGGCTTCGCCGACCCCCTTCCATCATGTGCAGTGTTCGTTTGACTTCGCCAAACGCAGGGCCAGCTTCGCCAACCCCCTCCCATCATGTGCAGTCTTCGTTTGGCTTCGCCAAACGAAGGGCCGGCTTCGCCGACCCCCTTCCATCATAAGCAGTGTTCGTTTGACTTCGCCAAACGCAGGGCCAGCTTCGCCAACCCCCTCCCATCATGAGCAGTGTTCGTTTGACTTCGCCAAACGCAGGGCCAGCTTCGCCGACCCCCTTCCATCATGAGCAGTGTTCGTTTGGCTTCGCCAAACGCAGAGCCAGCTTCGCCGACCCCCTCCCATCATGAGCAATCTTCGTTTGGCTTCGCCAAACGAAGGGCCGGCTTCGCCGACCCCCTTCCATCATGTGCAGTATTCGTTTGACTTCGTCAAACGAAGGTCGACTTCGCCGACCCCTTCCATCATATGCAGTGTTCGTTTGACTTCGCCAAACGCAGGGCCAGCTTCGCCAACCCCTCCCATCATGAGCAGTTTTCGTTTGGCTTCGCCAAACGAAAGGCCGGCTTCGCCGACCCCCTTCCATCATGTGCAGTGTTCGTTTGACTTCGCCAAACGCAGGGCCAGCTTCCCCAACCCCCTACCATCATGTGCAGTCTTCGTTTGGCTTCGCCAAACGAAGGGCCGGCTTCGCCGACCCCCTTCCCTCATGACCAGTATTCGTTTGGCTTCGCCAAACGAAGGGCCAGTTTCGCCGACCCCCCTACATCATGGGCAATCTTCGTTTGGCTTCGCCAAACGAAGGGCCGGCTTCGCCGACCCCCTTCCATCATGTGCAGTATTCGTTTGACTTCGTCAAACGAAGGGTCGACTTCGCCGACCCCCTTCCATCATATGCAGTGTTCGTTTGACTTCGCCAAACGCAGGGCCAGCTTCGCCAACCCCCTCCCATCATGAGCAGTCTTCGTTTGGCTTCGCCAAACGAAGGGCCGGCTTCGCCGACCCCCTTCCATCATGTGCAGTGTTCGTTTGACTTCGCCAAACGCAGGGCCAGCTTCGCAAACCCCCTCCCATCATGTGCAGTCTTCGTTTGGCTTCGCCAAACGAAGGGCCGGCTTCGCCGACCCCCTTCCATCATGTGAAGTGTTCGTTTGACTTCGCCAAACGCAGAGCCAGCTTCGCGAACCCCCTCCCATCATGAGCAGTATTCGTTTGGCTTCGCCAAACGAAGGGTCGGCTTCGCCGACCCCCCTCCATCATGAGCAGTGTTCGTTTGGCTTCGCCAAACGCAAGGCCTGCTTCGCCGACCCCCTTCCATCATGAGCAGTCTTCGTTTGGCTTCGCCAAACGAAGGGCCGGCTTCGCCGACCCCCTTCCATCATGTGCAGTATTCGTTTGACTTCGTCAAACGAAGGGTCGACTTCGCCGACCCCCTTCCATCATATGCAGTGTTCGTTTGACTTCGCCAAACGCAGGGCCAGCTTCGCCAACCCCCTCCCATCATGTGCAGTGTTCGTTTGACTTCGTCTAACAAAGGGTCGACTTCGCCGACCCCCTTCCATCATATGCAGTGTTCGTTTGACTTCGCCAAACGCAGGGCCAGCTTCGCCACCCCCCTCCCATCATGAGCAGTCTTCGTTTGGCTTCGCCAAACGAAGGGCCGGCTTCGCCGACCCCCTTCCATCATGTGCAGTGTTCGTTTGACTTCGCCAAACGCAGGGCCAGCTTCACCAACCCCCCTCCATCATGAGCAGTGTTCGTTTGGCTTCGCCAAACGCAAGGCCGGCTTCGCCGACCCCCTTCCATCATGAGCAGTCTTCGTTTGGCTTTGCCAAACGAAGGGCCGGCTTCGCCGACCCCCTTCCATCATGTGCAGTATTCGTTTGACTTCGTCAAACGAAGGGTCGACTTTGCCGACCCCCTTCCATCATATGCAGTCTTCGTTTGGCTTTGCCAAACGAAGGGCCGGCTTCGCCGACCCCCTTCCATCATGTGCAGTATTCGTTTGACTTCGTCAAACGAAGGGTCGACTTTGCCGACCCCCTTCCATCATATGCAGTGTTCGCTTGACTTCGCCAAACGCAGGGCCAGCTTCGCCAACCCCCTCCCATCATGTGCAGTGTTCGTTTGACTTCGTCAAACGAAGGGTCGACTTCACCAACCCCCTCCCATCATGTGCAGTCTTCGTTTGGCTTCGCCAACCCCCTCCCATCATGAGCAGTATTAGTTTGGCTTCGCCAAACGAAGGGTCGGCTTCGCCGACCCCCTTCCATCATGTGCAGTGTTCGTTTGGCTCCGCCAAACGAAGGACTAACTTCGCCGACCCCCTTCCATCATGTGCAGTATTCGTTTGACTTCGTCAAACGAAGGGTCGATTTCGCCGACCCCCTTCCATCATGTGCAATCTTCGTTTGGCTTCGCCAAACGAAGGGCCGGCTTCGCCGACCCCCTTCCATCATGTGCAGTATTCGTTTGACTTCGTCAAACGAAGGGTCGACTTCGCCGACCCCCTTCCATCATATGCAGTGTTCGTTTGACTTCGCCAAACGCAGGGCCAGCTTCGCCAACCCCCCCCCCCATCATGAGCAGTCTTCGTTTGGCTTCGCCAAACGAAGGGCCGGCTTCGCCGACCCCCTTCCATCATGTGCAGTGTTCGTTTGACTTCGCCAAACGCAGTGCCAGCTTCGCCACCCCCCTACCATCATGTGCAGTCTTCGTTTGGCTTCGCCAAACGAAGGGCCGGCTTCGCCGACCCCCTTCCCTCATGACCAGTATTCGTTTGGCTTCGCCAAACGAAGGGCCAGTTTCGCCGACCCCCCTACATCATGGGCAGTGCTCGTTTGGCTTGGCCAAACGGAGGGCCGGCTTCGCCGACTTCCTTCCATCAGGTGCAGTGTTCGTTTGGCTTCGCCAAACGGAGGGCCGGCTTCGCCAACCCCCTTCCATCATGTGCAGTGTTCGTTTGACTTCGCCAAACGCAGGGCCAGCTTCGCCAACCCCCTTCCATCATGTGCAGTGTTCGTTTGGCTCCGCCAAACGAAGGACCGACTTCGCCGACCCCCTTCCATCATAAGCAGTATTCGTTTGGCTTCGCCAAAAGAAGGGCCGGCTTCGCCGACCCCCCTCCATCATGAGCAGTGTTCGTTTGGCTTCGCCAAACGCAGGGCCAGCTTCACCAACCCCCTCCCATCATGAGCAATCTTCGTTTGGCTTCGCCAAACGAAGGGCCAGCTTCGCCAACCCCCTCCAATCATGAGCAGCGTTCGTTTGGCTTCGCCAAACGCAGAGCCAGCTTCGCCGACCCCCTCCCATCATGAGCAATCTTCGTTTGGCTCCGCCAAACGAAGGACCGACTTCGCCGACCCCCTTCCATCATAAGCAGTATTCGTTTGGCTTCGCCAAAAGAAGGGCCGGCTTCGCCGACCCCCTTCCATCATGTGCAGTATTCGTTTGACTTCGTCAAACGAAGGGTCGACTTCGCCGACCCCCTTCCATCATATGCAGTGTTCGTTTGACTTCGCCAAACGCAGGGCCAGCTTCGCCAACCCCCTCCCATCATGAGCAGTCTTCGTTTGGCTTTGCCAAACGAAGGGCCGGCTTCGCCGACCCCCTTCCATCATGTGCAGTGTTCGTTTGACTTCGCCAAACGCAGGGCCAGCTTCGCCAACCCCCTCCCATCATGTGCAGTCTTCGTTTGGCTTCGCCAAACGAAGGGCCGGCTTCGCCGACCCCCTTCCATCATAAGCAGTGTTCGTTTGACTTCGCCAAACGCAGGGCCAGCTTCGCCGACCCCCTTCCATCATGAGCAGTGTTCTTTTGGCTTCGCCAAACGCAGAGCCAGCTTCGCCGACCCCCTCCCATCATGAGCAATTTTCGTTTGGCTTCGCCAAACGAAGGGCCGGCTTCGCCGACCCCCTTCCATCATGTGCAGTATTCGTTTGACTTCGTCAAACGAAGGGTCGACTTCGCCGACCCCCTTCCATCATATGCAGTGTTCGTTTGACTTTGACAAACGCAGGGCCAGCTTCGCCAACCCCCTCCCATCATGAGCAGTCTTCGTTTGGCTTCGCCAAACGAAGGGCCGGCTTCGCCGACCCCCTTCCATCATGTGCAGTGTTCGTTTGACTTCGCCAAACGCAGGGCCAGCTTCGCCAACCCCCTCCCATCATGTGCAGTCTTCGTTTGGCTTCGCCAAACGAAGGGCCGGCTTCGCCAACCCCCTCCCATCATGAGCAGTATTAGTTTGGCCTCGCCAAATGGCAGCTGGTCGGCTTCGCCGACCCCCTTCCATCATGTGCAGTGTTCGTTTGGCTCCGCCAAAAGAAGGGCCGGCTTCGCCGACCCCCCTCCATCATGAGCAGTGTTCGTTTGGCTTCGCCAAACGCAGGGCCAGCTTCACCAACCCCCTCCCATCATGAGCAATCTTCGTTTGGCTTCGCCAAACGAAGGGCCAGCTTCGCCAACCCCCTCCAATCATGAGCAGTGTTCGTTTGGCTTCGCCAAACGCAGAGCCAGCTTCGCCGACCCCCTCCCATCATGAGCAATCTTCGTTTGGCTCCGCCAAACGAAGGACCGACTTCGCCGACCCCCTTCCATCATAAGCAGTATTCGTTTGGCTTCGCCAAAAGAAGGGCCGGCTTCGCCGACCCCCTTCCATCAAGTGCAGTATTCGTTTGACTTCGTCAAACGAAGGTCGACTTCGCCGACCCCTTCCATCATATGCAGTGTTCGTTTGACTTCGCCAAACGCAGGGCCAGCTTCGCCAACCCCTCCCATCATGAGCAGTCTTCGTTTGGCTTCGCCAAACGAAGGGCCGGCTTCGCCGACCCCCTTCCATCATGTGCAGTGTTCGTTTGACTTCGCCAAACGCAGGGCCAGCTTCGCCAACCCCCTCCCATCATGTGCAGTCTTCGTTTGGCTTCGCCAAACGAAGGGCCGGCTTCGCCGACCCCCTTCCATCATAAGCAGTGTTCGTTTGACTTCGCCAAACGCAGGGCCAGCTTCGCCAACCCCCTATCATCATGTGCAGTCTTCGTTTGGCTTCGCCAAACGAAGGGCCGGCTTCGCCGACCCCCTTCCCTCATGACCAGTATTCGTTTGGCTTCGCCAAACGAATGGCCAGTTTCGCCGACCCCCCTACATCATGGGCAGTGTTCGTTTGGCTTGGCCAAACGGAGGGCCGGCTTCGCCGACTCCCTTCCATCAGGTGCAGTGTTCGTTTGGCTTCGCCAAACGGAGGGCCGGCTTCACCAACCCCCCTCCATCATGAGCAGTGTTCGTTTGGCTTCGCCAAACGCAAGGCCGGCTTCGCCGACCCCCTTCCATCATGAGCAGTCTTCGTTTGGCTTCGCCAAACGAAGGGCCGGCTTCGCCGACCCCCTTCCATCATGTGCAGTATTCGTTTGACTTCGTCAAACGAAGGGTCGACTTCGCCGACCCCCTTCCATCATATGCAGTGTTCGTTTGACTTCGCCAAACGCAGGGCCAGCTTCGCCAACCCCCTCCCATCATGTGCAGTGTTCGTTTGACTTCGTCAAACGAAGGGTCGACTTCGCCGACCCCCTTCCATCATATGCAGTGTTCGTTTGACTTCGCCAAACGCAGGGCCAGCTTCGCCAACCCCCTCCCATCATGAGCAGTCTTCGTTTGGCTTCGCCAAACGAAGGGCCGGCTTCGCCGACCCCCTTCCATCATGTGCAGTGTTCGTTTGACTTCGCCAAACGCAGGGCCAGCTTCACCAACCCCCTCCCATCATGTGCAGTCTTCGTTTGGCTTCGCCAAACGAAGGGCCGGCTTCGCCAACCCCCTCCCATCATGAGCAGTATTAGTTTGGCTTCGCCAAACGAAGGGTCGGCTTCGCCGACCCCCTTCCATCATGTGCAGTGTTCGTTTGGCTCCGCCAAACGAAGGACCGACTTCGCCGACCCCCTTCCATCATGTGCAGTATTCGTTTGACTTCGTCAAACGAAGGGTCGACTTCGCCGACCCCCTTCCATCATGTGCAGTGTTCGTTTGACTTCGCCAAACGCAGAGTCAGCTTCGCCGACCCCCTTCCATCATGAGCAGTGTTCGTTTGACTTCGCCAAACGCAGGGCCAGCTTCACCAACCCCCCTCCATCATGAGCAGTGTTCGTTTGGCTTCGCCAAACGCAAGGGCGGCTTCGCCGACCCCCTTCCATCATGAGCAGTCTTCGTTTGGCTTCGCCAAACGAAGGGCCGGCTTCGCCGACCCCCTTCCATCATGTGCAGTATTCGTTTGACTTCGTCAAACGAAGGGTCGACTTCGCCAACCCCCTTCCATCATATGCAGTGTTCGTTTGACTTCGCCAAACGCAGGGCCGGCTTCGCCGCCCCCCTTCCATCATGTGCAGTGTTCGTTTGACTTCGCCAAACGCAGGGCCAGCTTCTCCAACCCCCTCCCATCATGAGCAGTCTTCGTTTGGCTTCGCCAAACGAAGGGCCGGCTTCGCCGACCCCCTTCCATCATGTGCAGTGTTCGTTTGACTTCGCCAAACGCAGAGCCAGCTTCGCGAACCCCCTCCCATCATGAGCAGTATTCGTTTGGCTTCGCCAAACGAAGGGTCGGCTTCGCCGACCCCCCTCCATCATGAGCAGTGTTCGTTTGGCTTCGCCAAACGCAAGGCCGGCTTCGCCGACCCCCTTCCATCATGAGCAGTCTTCGTTTGGCTTCGCCAAACGAAGGGCCGGCTTCGCCGACCCCCTTCCATCATGTGCAGTATTCGTTTGACTTCGTCAAACGAAGGGTCGACTTCGCCAACCCCCTTCCATCATATGCAGTGTTCGTTTGACTTCGCCAAACGCAGGGCCAGCTTCGCCAACCCCCTCCCATCATGTGCAGTGTTCGTTTGACTTCGTCAAACGAAGGGTCGACTTCGCCGACCCCCTTCCATCATATGCAGTGTTCGTTTGACTTCGCCAAACGCAGGGCCAGCTTCGCCAACCCCCTCCCATCATGAGCAGTCTTCGTTTGGCTTCGCCAAACGAAGGGCCGGCTTCGCCGACCCCCTTCCATCATGTGCAGTGTTCGTTTGACTTCGCCAAACGCAGGGCCAGCTTCACCAACCCCCCTCCATCATGAGCAGTGTTCGTTTGGCTTCGCCAAACGCAAGGCCGGCTTCGCCGACCCCCTTCCATCATGAGCAGTCTTCGTTTGGCTTTGCCAAACGAAGGGCCGGCTTCGCCGACCCCCTTCCATCATGTGCAGTATTCGTTTGACTTCGTCAAACGAAGGGTCGACTTCGCCGACCCCCTTCCATCATATGCAGTGTTCGTTTGACTTCGCCAAACGCAGGGCCAGCTTCGCCAACCCCCTCCCATCATGTGCAGTGTTCGTTTGACTTCGTCAAACGAAGGGTCGACTTCGCCGACCCCCTTCCATCATATGCAGTGTTCGTTTGACTTCGCCAAACGCAGGGCCAGCTTCGCCAACCCCCTCCCATCATGAGCAGTCTTCGTTTGGCTTCGCCAAACGAAGGGCCGGCTTCGCCGACCCCCTTCCATCATGTGCAGTGTTCGTTTGACTTCGCCAAACGCAGGGCCAGCTTCACCAACCCCCTCCCATCATGTGCAGTATTCGTTTGACTTCGTCAAACGAAGGGTCGACTTCGCCGACCCCCTTCCATCATGTGCAGTGTTCGTTTGACTTCGCCAAACGCAGAGTCAGCTTCGCCGACCCCCTTCCATCATGAGCAGTGTTCGTTTGGCTTCGCCAAACGCAGAGTCAGCTTCGCCAACCCCCTCCCATCATGAGCAGTCTTCGTTTGGCTTCGCCAAACGAAGGGCCGGCTTCGCCGACCCCCTTCCATCATGTGCAGTGTTCGTTTGACTTCGCCAAACGCAGGGCCAGCTTCGCCAACCCCCTACCATCATGTGCAGTCTTCGTTTGGCTTCGCCAAACGAAAGGCCGGCTTCGCCGACCCCCTTCCCTCATGACCAGTATTCGTTTGGCTTCGCTAAACGAAGGGCCAGCTTCGCCAACCCCTCCCATCATGAGCAGTCTTCGTTTGGCTTCGCCAAACGAAGGGCCGGCTTCGCCGACCCCCTTCCATCATGTGCAGTGTTCGTTTGACTTCGCCAAACGCAGGGCCAGCTTCGCCAACCCCCTACCATCATGTGCAGTCTTCGTTTGGCTTCGCCAAACGAAGGGCCGGCTTCGCCGACCCCCTTCCCTCATGACCAGTATTCGTTTGGCTTCGCCAAACGAAGGGCCAGTTTCGCCGACCCCCCTACATCATGGGCAGTGTTCGTTTGGCTTGGCCAAACGGAGGGCCGGCTTCGCCGACTCCCTTCCATCAGGTGCAGTGTTCGTTTGGCTTCGCCAAACGGAGGGCCGGCTTCGCCGACCCCCTTCCATCATGTGCAGTGTTCGTTTGACTTCGCCAAACGCAGGGCCAGCTTCGCCAACCCTCTCCCATCATGTGCAGTGTTCGTTTGACTTCGCCAAACGCAGGGCCAGCTTCGCCAACCCCCTCCCATCATGAGCAGTATTAGTTTGTCTTCGCCAAACGAAGGGTCGGCTTCGCCGACCCCCTTCCATCATGTGCAGTGTTCGTTTGGCTCCGCCAAACGAAGGACCGACTTCGCCGACCCCCTTCCATCATATGCAGTGTTCGTTTGACTTCGCCAAACGCAGGGCCAGCTTCGCCAACCCCCTCCCATCATGTGCAGTGTTCGTTTGACTTCGTCAAACGAAGGGTCGACTTCGCCGACCCCCTTCCATCATATGCAGTGTTCGTTTGACTTCGCCAAACGCAGGGCCAGCTTCGCCAACCCCTCCCATCATGAGCAGTCTTCGTTTGGCTTCGCCAAACGAAGGGCCGGCTTCGCCGACCCCCTTCCATCATGTGCAGTGTTCGTTTGACTTCGCCAAACGCAGGGCCAGCTTCGCCAACCCCCTCCCATCATGTGGAGTATTCGTTTGGCTTCGCCAAACGAAGGGTCGACTTCGCCGGCCCGCTTCCATCATATGCAGTGTTCGCTTGACTTCGCCAAACGCAGGGCCAGCTTCGCCAACCCCTTCCCATCATGAGCAGTGTCTTCGTTTGGCTTCGCCAAACGAAGGGTCCAGCTTCGCCGACCCCTTCCATCATGTGCAGTGTTCGCTTGACTTCGCCAAACGCAGGGCCAGCTTCACCAACCCCCTCCCATCATGAGCAGTCTTCGTTTGGCTTCGCCAAACGAAGGGCCGGCTTCGCCAACCCCCTCCCATCATGAGCAGTATTAGTTTGGCTTCGCCAAACGAAGGGTCGGCTTCGCCGACCCCCTTCCATCATGTGCAGTGTTCGTTTGGCTCCGCCAAACGAAGGACCGACTTCGCCGACCCCCTTCCATCATGTGCAGTATTCGTTTGACTTCGTCAAACGAAGGGTCGACTTCGCCGACCCCCTTCCATCATGTGCAGTGTTCGTTTGACTTCGCCAAACGCAGAGTCAGCTTCGCCGACCCCCTTCCATCATGAGCAGTGTTCGTTTGGCTTCGCCAAACGCAGAGTCAGCTTCGCCAACCCCCTCCCATCATGAGCAGTCTTCGTTTGGCTTCGCCAAACGAAGGGCCGGCTTCGCCGACCCCCTTCCATCATGTGCAGTGTTCGTTTGACTTCGCCAAACGCAGGGCCAGCTTCGCCAACCCCCTACCATCATGTGCAGTCTTCGTTTGGCTTCGCCAAACGAAAGGCCGGCTTCGCCGACCCCCTTCCCTCATGACCAGTATTCGTTTGGCTTCGCTAAACGAAGGGCCAGCTTCGCCAACCCCTCCCATCATGAGCAGTCTTCGTTTGGCTTCGCCAAACGAAGGGCCGGCTTCGCCGACCCCCTTCCATCATGTGCAGTGTTCGTTTGACTTCGCCAAACGCAGGGCCAGCTTCGCCAACCCCCTACCATCATGTGCAGTCTTCGTTTGGCTTCGCCAAACGAAGGGCCGGCTTCGCCGACCCCCTTCCATCATGTGCAGTGTTCGTTTGACTTCGCCAAACGCAGGGCCAGCTTCGCCAACCCCCTCCCATCATGTGCAGTGTTCGTTTGACTTCGCCAAACGCAGGGCCAGCTTCGCCAACCCCCTCCCATCATGAGCAGTATTAGTTTGTCTTCGCCAAACGAAGGGTCGGCTTCGCCGACCCCCTTCCATCATGTGCAGTGTTCGTTTGGCTCCGCCAAACGAAGGACCGACTTCGCCGACCCCCTTCCATCATAAGCAGTATTCGTTTGGCTTCGCCAAAAGAAGGGCCGGCTTCGCCGACCCCTCTCCATCATGAGCAGTGTTCGTTTGGCTTCGCCAAACGCAGGGCCAGCTTCACCAACCCCCTCCCATCATGAGCAGTATTCGTTTGGCTTCGCCAAAAGAAGGGCCGGCTTCGCCGACCCCCTTCCATCATGTGCAGTATTCGTTTGACTTCGTCAAACGAAGGGTCGACTTCGCCGACCCCCTTCCATCATATGCAGTGTTCGTTTGACTTCGCCAAACGCAGGGCCAGCTTCGCCAACCCCCTCCCATCATGAGCAGTCTTCGTTTGGCTTCGCCAAACGAAGGGCCGGCTTCGCCGACCCCCTTCCATCATGTGCAGTGTTCGTTTGACTTCGCCAAACGCAGGGCCAGCTTCGCCAACCCCCTCCCACCATGTGCAGTCTTCGTTTGGCTTCGCCAAACAGAAGAGCCAGCTTCGCCGACCCCCCTCCATCATGAACAGTGTTCGTTTGGCTTCGCCAAACGCAGGGCCAGCTTCACCAACCCCCTCCCATCATGAGCAGTCTTCGTTTGGCTTCGCCAAACGAAGGGCCGGCTTCGCCGACCCCCTTCCATCATGTGCAGTGTTCGTTTGGCTCCGCCAAACGAAGGACCGACTTCGCCGACCCCCTTCCATCATGTGCAGTATTCGTTTGACTTCGTCAAACGAAGGGTCGACTTCGCCGACCCCCTTCCATCATGTGCAGTGTTCGTTTGACTTCGCCAAACGCAGGGCCAGCTTCGCCAACCCCTCCCATCATGTGCAGTGTTCGTTTGACTTCGCCAAACGCAGGGCCAGCTTCGCCAACCCCTCCCATCATGAGCAGTATTAGTTTGTCTTCGCCAAACGAAGGGTCGGCTTCGCCGACCCCTTCCATCATGTGCAGTGTTCGTTTGGCTCCGCCAAACGAAGGACCGACTTCGCCGACCCCTTCCATCATAAGCAGTATTCGTTTGGCTTCGCCAAAGAAGGGCCGGCTTCGCCGACCCTCTCCATCATGAGCAGTGTTCGTTTGGCTTCGCCAAACGCAGGGCCAGCTTCACCAACCCCCTCCCATCATGAGCAATCTTCGTTTGGCTTCGCCGAACGAAGGGCCAGCTTCGCCAACCCCCTCCAATCATGAGCAGTGTTCGTTTGGCTTCGCCAAACGCAGAGCCAGCTTCGCCGACCCCCTTCCATCATAAGCAGTATTCGTTTGGCTTCGCCAAAAGAAGGGCCGGCTTCGCCGACCCCCTTCCATCATGTGCAGTATTCGTTTGACTTCGTCAAACGAAGGGTCGACTTCGCCGACCCCCTTCCATCATATGCAGTGTTCGTTTGACTTCGCCAAACGCAGGGCCAGCTTCGCCAACCCCCTCCCATCATGAGCAGTCTTCGTTTGGCTTCGCCAAACGAAGGGCCGGCTTCGCCGACCCCCTTCCATCATGTGCAGTGTTCGTTTGACTTCGCCAAACGCAGGGCCAGCTTCGCCAACCCCCTCCCATCATGTGCAGTCTTCGTTTGGCTTCGCCAAACGAAGGGCCGGCTTCGCCGACCCCCTTCCATCATAAGCAGTGTTCGTTTGACTTCGCCAAACGCAGGGCCAGCTTCGCCAACCCCCTCCCATCATGAGCAGTGTTCGTTTGACTTCGCCAAACGCAGGGCCAGCTTCGCCGACCCCCTTCCATCATGAGCAGTCTTCGTTTGGCTCCGCCAAACGAAGGACCGACTTCGCCGACCCCCTCCCATCATGAGCAGTGTTCGTTTGACTTCGCCAAACGCAGGGCCAGCTTCGCCGACCCCCTTCCATCATGAGCAGTGTTCTTTTGGCTTCGCCAAACGCAGAGCCAGCTTCGCCGACCCCCTTCCATCATGTGCAGTGTTCGTTTGACTTCGCCAAACGCAGGGCCAGCTTCACCAACCCCCTCCCATCATGTGCAGTCTTCGTTTGGCTTCGCCAAACGAAGGGCCGGCTTCGCCAACCCCCTCCCATCATGAGCAGTGTTCGTTTGACTTCGCCAAACGCAGGGCCAGCTTCGCCAACCCCCTCCCATCATGAGCAGTCTTCGTTTGGCTTCGCCAAACGAAGGGCCGGCTTCGCCGACCCCCTTCCATCATGTGCAGTGTTCGTTTGGCTCCGCCAAACGAAGGACCGACTTCGCCGACCCCCTTCCATCATGTGCAGTATTCGTTTGACTTCGTCAAACGAAGGGTCGACTTCGCCGACCCCCTTCCATCATGTGCAGTGTTCGTTTGACTTCGCCAAACGCAGGGCCAGCTTCGCCAACCCCCTCCCATCATGTGCAGTGTTCGTTTGACTTCGCCAAACGCAGGGCCAGCTTCGCCAACCCCCTCCCATCATGAGCAGTATTAGTTTGGCTTCGCCAAACGAAGGGTCGGCTTCGCCGACCCCCTTCCATCATGTGCAGTGTTCGTTTGGCTTCGCCAAACGAAGGACCGTCTTCGCCGACCCCTTCCATCATATAAGCAGTATTCGTTTGGCTTCGCCAAGCCAAGGGTCGGCTTCGCCGACCCCCTTCCATCATGTGCAGTGTTCGTTTGGCTCCACCAAACGCAGGGCCAGCTTCACCAACCCACTCCCATCATGAGCAACCTTCGTTTGGCTTCGCCGAACCAAGGGCCAGCTTCGCCAACCCCTCCAATCATGAGCAGTGTTCGTTTGGCTTCGCCAAACGCAGAGCCAGCTTCGCCGACCCCTTCCATCATAAGCAGTATTCGTTTGGCTTCGCCAAAGAAGGGCCGGCTTCGCCGACCCCTTCCCTCATGTGCAGTATCCGTTTCACTTCGTCAAACGAAGGGTCGACTTCGCCGACCCCCTTCCATCATATGCAGTGTTCGTTTGACTTCGCCAAACGCAGGGCCAGCTTCGCCAACCCCCTCCCATCATGAGCAGTCTTCGTTTGGCTTCGCCAAACGAAGGGCCGGCTTCGCCGACCCCCTTCCATCATGTGCAGTGTTCGTTTGACTTCGCCAAACGCAGGGCCAGCTTCGCCAACCCCCTCCCACCATGTGCAGTCTTCGTTTGGCTTCGCCAAACGAAGGGCCGGCTTCGCCGACCCCCTTCCATCATAAGCAGTGTTCGTTTGACTTCGCCAAACGCAGGGCCAGCTTCGCCAACCCCCTCCCATCATGAGCAGTCTTCGTTTGGCTTCGCCAAACGAAGGGCCGGCTTCGCCGACCCCCTTCCATCATGTGCAGTGTTCGTTTGGCTCCGCCAAACGAAGGACCGACTTCGCCGACCCCCTTCCATCATGTGCAGTATTCGTTTGACTTCGTCAAACGAAGGGTCGACTTCGCCGACCCCCTTCCATCATGTGCAGTGTTCGTTTGACTTCGCCAAACGCAGGGCCAGCTTCGCCAACCCCCTCCCATCATGTGCAGTGTTCGTTTGACTTCGCCAAACGCAGGGCCAGCTTCGCCAACCCCCTCCCATCATGAGCAGTATTAGTTTGTCTTCGCCAAACGAAGGGTCGGCTTCGCCGACCCCCTTCCATCATGTGCAGTGTTCGTTTGGCTCCGCCAAACGAAGGACCGACTTCGCCGACCCCCTTCCATCATAAGCAGTATTCGTTTGGCTTCGCCAAAAGAAGGGCCGGCTTCGCCGACCCCTCTCCATCATGAGCAGTGTTCGTTTGGCTTCGCCAAACGCAGGGCCAGCTTCACCAACCCCCTCCCATCATGAGCAATCTTCGTTTGGCTTCGCCGAACGAAGGGCCAGCTTCGCCAACCCCCTCCAATCATGAGCAGTGTTCGTTTGGCTTCGCCAAACGCAGAGCCAGCTTCGCCGACCCCCTTCCATCATAAGCAGTATTCGTTTGGCTTCGCCAAAAGAAGGGCCGGCTTCGCCGACCCCCTTCCATCATGTGCAGTATTCGTTTGACTTCGTCAAACGAAGGGTCGACTTCGCCGACCCCCTTCCATCATATGCAGTGTTCGTTTGACTTCGCCAAACGCAGGGCCAGCTTCGCCAAGCCCCTCCCATCATGAGCAGTCTTCGTTTGGCTTCGCCAAACGGCCGCTGGCTTCGCCGACCCCTTCCATCATGTGCAGTGTTCGTTTGACTTCGCCAAACGCAGGGCCAGCTTCGCCAACCCCTCCCACCATGTGCAGTCTTCGTTTGGCTTCGCCAAACGAAGGGCCAGCTTCGCCGACCCCTTCCATCATAAGCAGTGTTCGTTTGACTTCGCCAAACGCAGGGCCAGCTTCGCCAACCCCTCCCATCATGAGCAGTCTTCGTTTGGCTTCGCCAAACGAAGGGCCGGCTTCGCCGACCCCCTTCCATCATGTGCAGTGTTCGTTTGGCTCCGCCAAACGAAGGACCCACTTCCCCCACCCCCTTCCATCATGTGCACTTTTCGTTTGACTTCGCCAAACGAAGGGTCGACTTCGCCGACCCCCTTCCATCATGTGCAGTGTTCGTTTGACTTCGCCAAACGCAGAGTCAGCTTCGCCGACCCCCTTCCATCATGAGCAGTGTTCGTTTGGCTTCGCCAAACGAAGGGTCGACTTCGCCGACCCCCTTCCATCATAAGCAGTATTCGTTTGGCTTCGCCAAACAAAGAAAACCAAACGAATACTGCTCATGATGGAAGGGGATAGGCGAAGCTGCCCCTGCGTTTGGCGAAGCCAAACGAACACTGCTCATGATGGAGGGGGGTCGGCGAAGCCAACCCTTCGTTTCTGCCCATGATGGAAGGGGGTCGGCGAAACTGGCGCTTCGTTTGGCGAAGCCAAACGAACACTGCACATGATGGAAGGGGGTCAGCGAAGCGGGCCCTGCGTTTGGCGAAGCCAAATGAACACCGCTCATGATGGAGGGGGGTCGGCGAAGCCAACCCTTCGTTTCTGCCCATGATGAAAAGGGGTCAGCGAAACTGGCCCTTCGTTTGGCGAATCCAAACGAACACTGCTCATGATGGAAGGGGGTAGGCGAAGCTGGCCCTGCGTTTGGCGAAGCCAAACGAATACTTCTCATAATAGAAGGGGTCGGCGAAGTCGGCCCTTCGTCTGGCGAGGCCATGAGCTTTGGGGTAAACCACCAAACCTGCCAAACAAGACAGGATCCTTGAGCCATCGTAATTATAAAACTTCGGACCAAATTGTGTTATTCGAAAATTATGCTAATGATTTTTTCGAATTTCGAATCATTCAAAATTCGAAAATTTTGGTTCTAGAATAACATTCGAAACTTTAAATTTGAAAAAAAGATTTTTGAATGTATTCGAAAATTGGAAATTCGAAAAATTTCATCGGTTTGCCCAAGCATGGTAATTATTGATCTTTAGCGGATTTCATGATTTTGCGAATTCAGTCTTTTCTTGCAGAGAAAAATTACTGTGGTTTCGCTACACTACAAAAAGTTGACTAAAGAATTCAAATTATTAACTGAACAAATATTTCCGCATTCTCGAGTTATATTTTTTCAATTCCGTAGTCAACTTTTTTTCACACTGAAAATATTGATTTTACTATTATCATGATAGGATTTTCAAATTTTTTAGAAGATGAAATTAGCTTTCGCTAACTGTTTAATTAAGTTTTTTTCCATTTGATGAAAAAAAAACAAGAGTTGAGACAATTAAAAAAATTTTAAACAGTTAACAAAATCTAATTTCGCCTATGAAAAAAAAATTAAAACCTCATACTCATCGCCAAATCAATAATTTTCAGTTTAAAAATAGTTTACTGTCGGAATAAAATTCTAAACATACGAATACGGAAATAGTTGCTAAATCACTAATTTTTTGGAGCAGTAATGGAGTCAAAACCTTTTTTCCGTCAGCAGAACTGCGAAACTAATACTAATTTACACAAACACTAATGCAAAACCGAAGTCGGAAACCACAGGCAACAACATAAAACAAAAAACAAGACAGAAGAGCGAAGAAAATCAAAAAAAGATCCCAGCGATCAGCTGAGATGATGACTGTGCGGAACAGCGCCGCACAGTCCAGAAGCCACATGCTGAGCTGCTCTCGCCGTCCGCGCCCTCTCCACTCACCTCACTCCCTCATAATTACCCTCCGTCTGACGCAGCGCATCCGCACACTTTTGATAACTACGTATTTTTGAAGCGTGTTTCTTTCCATTCTTTAACTACGTATTTTTGAAGCGTGTTTCTTTTCATTCTTGCTCATGATGGAGGGGGGTCGGCGAAGCCAACCCTTCGTTTCTGCCCATGATGGAAGGGGGTCGGCGAAACTGGCGCTTCGTTTGGCGAAGCCAAACGAACACTGCACATGATGGAAGGGGGTCAGCGAAGCGGGCCCTGCGTTTGGCGAAGCCAAATGAACACCGCTCATGATGGAGGGGGGTCGGCGAAGCCAACCCTTCGTTTCTGCCCATGATGAAAAGGGGTCAGCGGAACTGGCCCTTCGTTTGGCGAATCCAAACGAACACTGCTCATGATGGAAGGGGGTAGGCGAAGCTGGCTCGTAACATCGCTTCAAGTTACATACTTGTGAACCTAAAGTAAGTTGCGTGAAGCCATCATGCAACTGTCGTTAAAGTCTCAGGTAACTTGTTCAGAAATTCCTAACCAAAAATCCCCGCTCAGAAAAATGAAAACAGGCTACATGTAATGTAAAAGCAAGTAACTTAAATGTCTCAAGTGTGTAACTTACATTAAAACTGCATGTAACATGCATTTATTTTACATGCAACCTACACTTGTGGCACATGTTACTTTTCTTTAATTATATGTAAGTTATACTCATATTACGTATAACTTTCACAATGACATTCACTATAGTTAGGCCCGAATAATTCAATCAATCCTTTTTTTCGTTTCACTGTCAGAATGACTTGAGCTTGTTTTCGGTTTTCAAATATCAAGTAATACTGGAACGGGTTTCTTCAGGTGGTGGCCACCAATCCGATGCCTTTTCTCCCACTTTAGAAAGTTTCGGCAAGCTATTTGTCTTTGACCTACCGCGAATATCCGAAAATCGGCAGGCAGACCACGGATTCGTGGTCAGCACCAGGGCTGTGCGTAACTGAATTTTGTATTTTCGTAAATCGTAAATCGTAATTTTTGAAATTCCTCGTAATTCGTAAATCGTAATTCGTAAATCGTAACTGATAGTGAGTAATGAGCCCACACATAACCTCACTCGATGTGGAAACACCGTAGCATTTCAGTGATGAGGAGTTTCCATATCGAAGTAGGCTCGAGGATGGGTTTACAAGTGGCATTTTTAAAGCAGCACTTGAATAAGTATACAGTACACATACGTGGGATAGGAACGACTTTAATAGGGAAAATGGAAACTCGAAGTTTATTTAAGTACCACCCCTGTGCCAGGTTTCGACCAACTTTTGAATACGAAAGCATAGGGAGTCATCGCTCTACCAAACACAGTTCAGTTGATGCCAAGGAGAGCAACACTGTGATGAGAAAAAATTTACGGTTGGATAGTTTTAGCCTTAACCGATCGAGGAAGGATGCTTGGATAAGGTGGCCATCCCAAAGGGCGCTCTATATTTGTAAAGCATTGCTCTGAACGGAGTTATAAGCGTTCCTCCAAATAAGCGTAAGTTTGTTGGGGTGAGGAAGGCGGCCTTCTTCTTCTTCTTATCGGCCACAGCAGTTTCTTCTCATAGGCGTAGAAAGGCAGCTACATCACACGGTTTGTCCCACATATCACGAGCAGACAGAGAAGTAGGTCTGGCGGAGCATGAGAGTAAATGCAATTAATCATGCCCAGTATTCTGACAGTCAGGACGTTTATGTGGGACCGACTCGTCGATCCTGTGTACGTAGGCTTTGAGGTATGAAGAATGACCGCAACGTAGACCTGCCAGAGTAACGCGGGAGCGAATGGGCAGATCTTCTTCACTATCATCAACTAACTGCAGGAGGCACGACACCAAGGATCGGGTTGGAAGGGGCGCAGGTCAGGTACTCAGACACAAATCTAGTGTACTCGATTTGTTGTAGCCTCTTTCGTGTGAGCTCAGGGGTGGCCCATCTTTGACGATCCAATGTAGAAATAGCAGCATGGAGTGGTGTGCGAATATTACGGTGATGTGGATCAGATGACAGAAGTGGGTAGTTGGGATGTGCGGCTTTCTTAATAATGCCAATGTGGAACTGTTGAGATTGCAGCTGGCAGTGTTGTTGGACAGGAAGTACTGCACATTCTTGATGGAGATGGGATATGGGCGTTAACCTTGGGCAGCCAGTGATGACACGTAGTGCAGAAATTTGTACACGTTGAAGCTTATTCCAGGACGCCTCTGACAGATGTCTGGTCCATATCGGAGCCCCATATTCCAGAGTTGGCTGCATCATGGTCTTGTACGTTGTGCGTAAAACTTCCTTTGTGCTACCCCAGGTGGTTTCCGCCAGAGCACGGAGGATGTTATTTTGCGTGTTGGCCGTAGCAGCTCGAATACGTGTGTTTTCGTGAAAGGGTCCAGGAACACACCAAGTAGACGAGGGTGCTTAGATAGAGACAGCACATTTCCTTCCCAGAGAACCTTGGGATGCAGTTTGTGCTAAGCATTTGCAGTAGTGCACAAAGGCGGTCTGAGTGGTGAAGGTTGATTAGGATTTTGGAATGCGAAATGGTGAGGGCTCCCTCAAAATCTGTGCTTTCAAAAATTAGGCTCTCCAACTTCTGCGTTCAGAATTTGCTCCTCGTTATTAAAACATTTGAAAACTTCTTTGAAAAAGTAGGAGACTCTGCAGCCATAATTTCTTAGGAATGTTCCAAACCAAATTTCGAAATTACCCCTTCTTCTCTCGTACCCTCTGGAGATAGACATCGAAGGTTATTTTGAGAGCCTCCGTAAAAATCTTTTTTCGAATAATGTTTTCAGGTTAGAAAAATAATTTCCCGATTCTCCGGCAGATTTGAATTCACGAAGTTTTTTTTTTGCTTGTATATTTTCAACCGCTAAAGACGGATGCGTGGGGAAGGTTGTTTTTGAAATCTCCGCAAAATTCTGCGATGAAGTGTATATTGGATTCCAACCGTTATTTGCTCCATGAGTGAGCCAGGTCCTTAGAGCCGAGCCCCATCTTTACTGTCTATTTATATCGGAATGGAATTGCTGTCCGCAGTTGCAGACGACCGCTCTAAAAGTTTACAGAGAACTAGAAGATAGTGTTCAGGTAAAACTAGTTGTCCAGAATATATCGAGAAGTTGTCGAGAATCGGTCGAGAATAGAGAAGTTGTTCAGAAAGTGAAGAGAAGTTGTCGAGAATTCTGGCAGATGGGGAAGTTGTCGAGAATTTCGGAGAAGTTGTCCAGAATTCTAGAAAAGTTGTCGAGAATTCAGGAGAAGGACATAGTTGATGAGAACTCCGTAAGAATTCTGGACAACTTCTTCCCGAAACGAGAATATGTCGAAAACTTGTCGAGAATTCAGGACACATCGAACTTGAGCAAGCTAGTTATCGTTTATAATTTATTCTACCGAACTCTTGAACATCACATTTCCATGGGAATTTCCGTGTTTTCGGGTTTTGACATATCGGTTTTACAAGAAGATTGTGAATTGAAGTAACTAATTTTCAAAAGTTTTCGCGATTCCAAGTACTAAACTTTCTTTTTATGAGTCGTTACTGGAAAATGAGATTTTAAATACCATTATTCGAAAAGTTGTTCTGAAATTATCAAAATGACTTTGAGAATTAGGAATATTCAACCGAAAAAATCTAAATTGATTCAGTTCTGGCTTAAATATGAACCTCTTAACCTTGCAATAATTCTTTGGCATTCTATTGGTGTACAGTGTCCTATCCCAATTGAGTTGCTCCTTCACTGCATGGATAGGTGAGGCCCGAGCCTTGTTTTGGCACATGAGCGAGGCCAGTCTTCACATCCTAGAGTATCAAGAGGCACCACCACAGGTACTTACTATTTGAGATCTGCACTATTTGAGATCTGCTGACCCGTTACCGTTGACGAGGCGTCCGTTACCTCTCAGGCCGGACCATTACGGGAAAATTCTGAAAGATTACGAAAAAAATCTGTCAGATTACGAGAAGATGTTGCCCTCCTCTGAAAGAATTCTCCCGTATTCTGGCAGAACTCTCCCGTGATCTGGCAGAATATCCTGGAAACCCAGCAGAAATTTCTCGCTTTCTCCAGCTTGTTCACGGAAGATTTCTGCCAGACTACGAGAGAATTTCCTGTCAGATTACTAGAGAAATCTGCCAGATTACAAGACGATGTTGCCCTCCTCTGACAGATTTCTCCCGTATTCTGGCAGAAATTTCCAGTAATCTGGCAGAATTTTCTCGTTTTCTTCAGCCCGTTCTCGAGAAATTTCTGGCAAATTACGAGGGAATCCTGCCAGATCACGGAACGGCGTTCTTCTGACAGACTTCTCCCGAATTTAAGCAGAAGTCCCTCGTAATCTGGCGGAAATTTCAGCCATTAGAATTTCCAGTACTCACTCAGGCTGAGAAAGATCTCGCGGACCTTCAAAAATTTTGCTGCTCTATGAACTCTGGCATTCGCTCGCGTGTTGCCCCGGAGGGCGTGGCCAATTTCGCGTGTTTTTTCGTCGGCGCTAGACGTTCCACATAATCGCGCCGGCGAGAGGCGAGTGCCCACAAAAAAGATTAGGCAATGCCCACAAAAATCTTTGTGAGCATTGTGTGGATTGTCTCGCCCCAGCCAGCGCCGGCACGGAGGAGGCCTGGGTAGTGGTGTGTGCGGTCGCGTCGCGTGCGCCCGCGTGTTTTCTTTTCTCTCCGATCATCACCTCAATCTTCCTCCATTTTCTCCACTTTCTTCTATAAGCTCATGTCTAGTGAGGCTCTTAAGGGAGCTACTTTTAGTTAGCCTCAACTATTCTGGAAGAAATGTAACTCTAGAACCGTTTTTGGTGTAAAACCGATTGTGGTCTTCGCATCTGCCTAAAACCACACCGAAAGGGAGTTATAGACGTTTTCGTCAGATTTCTGTACCTGTTGTACCTTCCAAAACGTGCACTAAGTCTTTAGAGAATTTGGAAACTGACCTCATAATTGTGTTCAGCGCGCAAAACAACCCCCTCTGGCCCAAGTTTGGGTGAAGGCGCATTACCCGAAACTTTGTACAGACTGATAGCGTTATGGATTTGTACGGATTTTTCGGTTGGGGTTTATTCATATCAATTAGTGGTCCCCGAAAGCGTTCTTAAAAATGTTCCAGATTTAACTTAATACCCTCCCAGTTGTGTTATTTGGGGCGCTGATCATGAATTTGGGGGTTTATGTGTCAATTTTCTCTGAAATTTTCGACTTGATTCTTTTGAAGCTTTTTAGGGAAAATTTGATGGCAAATCGCGACTTTTGACGAGATTTCCTGAAGTGGTACGCTAGATACAAGTTTAGAGTTTGCCACCGGCACAAAATTCTCATTGAGTGTAATGGTTTTTCTTTCAAGAGTTCTCCATGTTTACTGCCTGATACCGTGACATATTGATATTGCCCCGATTGCCACTTCTTTTGAGCAGAATCCGATTTTTTTCTCAAAAATACACTCTAAAATTTCATGGGGTGGGAACTATACTTCGACCAAATCGAATGATTCGTAAATTAAATATTCGATTAAAGAAGGCGACTTCGAATCATTCGAAAAGTCGAAAATTAAAAGGCCATTTCGAATTATTTGGAAAATCGAATACTGAAAAGTGAACGTTTCCGGAATTATTCGCAACACTGAACATTTGAAGAAAACGCGATTCCCGATTTCTTCTAGAGTATGTCAACGAACATTTGGAAAACGAATATTCGGTCGAATAAACGAATAATCGAATATTCTGAATAATTCGAGTATTCCTCGGAAGTCAATCATCCGAATAATTCGTTTATTCGAATATTCGAAAGAGTCTCCGGATGACTTTTTCGGAAGCTATCCATCTTTTTCTTCATTCACACACTATTTCCATTTTCTCTTGTCAGCTCCCGTTTGGTTGCAGTTTTGCGCGCGGGACTTAACACGAGATCATATACGATAACGCGTTTTCCTTACGCTTACGCTTGCTGGTAGAAGAGTATGCAAGTCGTCGTGTGAATGGGGGTGCAGGACGTTTATGATTTGGAGCAGTACCACAGTGTGAGTGTGCAGGATGTGTGCAGGACCTCACTGGGGGTGTGCAGGACTTCACTGAGAGTGTGTAGGTAAATCCCATTGGGAGTGTGCAGGATGTGCAGGACCCTACTGGGTCCTGCACCTCTACTATATGTACTGCACACATGCACATGACACCCCGCACACTCCCAGTGAAATACTCACATGCACCATCTTTGGGGCCCTAGAAACTCCTGAGTAGCCCGTTTTTCTCACCGCGCTACCTTCATAGCGCTTTTTCAGCTGTTTTCAATCTAGGCTGATTTCTATAGTTTTGTAGATAACGCTTTTCATCGCGAGAAGAAGAAGAAGAAGAAGAAGAAGGAGAAGAAGAAGAAGAAGAAGAAGAAGAAGAAGAAGAAGAAGAAGAAGAAGAAGAAGAAGAAGAAGAAGAAGAGGAAAAAAAGAGGAGGAAGAGGAAGAAGAGGAAGAAGAGGAGGAAGAGTGGTAGCAGTGAAGAAGAGTGAGAGAAGAGGAAGAAGAAGAAGAAGAAGGTTTGAGAAGTACAAGGTGTCTAGGAGGGTAGACGGAATCCGTGAATAAACAACGGCAGTGGGGTCCGGAACGATCAAATGATGATTCCCGGAGCAACAATTGGTTTTGGGGGCAACAAGTGGTTTTACGGGCAACAAGTGAAACCTGCGGGGCAACAAGTGATTTTGGTGGGGCAACAAGTGATTTTAGGGTCAGCAGTTGCTCTTTCGGGGCAACAAGTGATTTCGCGGGGCGACTAGTGATTTAGTGGGGGTACAAGTGGTTTGTGGGCACAAATGCTCACAATCGCCTCCACACTTTCCATGTCGCGCCCCAGGAAAATGAATTGTTGCCCAGGTGTCACTGGGCAACAAGTGAGTTTAGGTAGGCTACACGCGAGCGAATGCCAGAGAAACAATGTATCCAAATTAAAGTGTGCAGAATGGCCGAACTTTTGAAGCTAGAGCTTCAAAATCTTTGAATATCTGCTAAATCTTGTTGAAAATCTGGTTTTTCGCCTGTGATATTCTGTCGTTCTTTTCTGCCGAAATGAAACATCTGGTGAAACATACTTTTTCCGACCAGTACTGTTCGTATCCAACTACCCCATCACGAGAGCGAGTGAAACACAGAAGTATTTCGTAGCATTATCGTAGCATTTCAGAACGTCGTTTTTAAACCCCTCGAAATTGTCCCCTCGATGAACGAATTGCCCACAACAGATCTGGTGGAGATTTTCAAAAATCGACATATGGGTCTCCGACTAGTGGTAAACACACATGCTACCCAATATACCCCCAAGGAGGAGTTTTGGGCAAGATCTGAAATATTTTTCCTCAAAACTTTCAGAACCACCTGATTATGGTATATAAAAAGTACCGCAACGTGAATTGTGGTAGCGCCAAGCGCGCACCAAGATTTGGCTTCGATCTCTTTCCCACGCGGATGCCCTACAATGAGATCACCCATTCATACCGTCACCAGAGGTAAGAGCTGTACACCATTCGATGCGCTGCAAGAAATTACGTGTGCGTGCAACTTTTCGTCCTAACTGGTCCCCGCCTTTCTAAAGTTATGACCTCTCAAAGTACGTCAAAAACGTTCTCCACCACCGCCTCCGCCACGGCCTCCGCCTCCACCTCCTCTCCGTCGAATTCCATTTTTGGAAGGCGTGGGACCAAATCGCTCGAAAATTTGTGACTAGAGGTAATCGGCCACGGGAATGACGAAAATAATTGTCAGAACTCACCATAATGACTTCTGGGCCCCTAACGGGCGGTTCAAACTCGGAAACCGGCCTCTCAAGATTAGTTTATAGAAAATGATGGGCTTTTTCGTTATCAGTCATTGTTTTCTTTAGTCTCCATTTCTTGAAAGTTTTGCTCACGGCAGGAAAGGTAAAGGATTTGGCATTGCTCTAAAATGTCAGGCAGTGAAATTGTTTCACTAGATTTGGCTATCAAACTGATTCCCTAAATGTAGTGAAATTGTTAGAATCGATTTGGCTGTTGTTGGTATATGCAGATGTCAACATAATCATTACAATGTAGTGAAATTCTGTTGCAAACAGGATTTGGCAGAAGCAGCCTATGAATTATCACAGTCAAATCACGCGTCAATGAAGGTCCTCTCTGGCGAGAGCGAATGAAGACAAAAAGAAAACAATATACCCTCAGTCAAAACATGCTGAACGAAATGTAGCCTTATGGACTAGAAATAGGGTTTTCGAATGTTATTCTGCCCTTTCAGTGGCTCTCATTAAGGTACCAGACCTTCCCTCACCAGATTAGATAAAAAATCTTGAAAACGAAATCTAACTCCAATTTATTTGCTACTGACTCTATGTCTTCGTGTCCTCTTAACGCTTTCACGGTTCACATTGTATGAAAACGTTTTTGCTGCTACACTTATTCTTGTTCACCTCATTTGATTCAATATGCGCTCCAAGAAAAACCCCTTCTGACGCGCGTGATTTGACTCTGATAATTCATAGAGCTCCTGCACAAATCCATTTTGCAACAATTTCACTACATTTAATGATTATGTTATCTGCATATAGTACATCATCACAGCCAAATCAATTCGACAATTTCAACTACATTTGAAAAAATCAAGTTGAGCAGCCAAATCCAATAAAAACAATTTCACGACATTTAAGAGCAATGCCAAATCCTTGACCTTTTCTGCGTGAGCCCAACTTTCCAGAAATTCAGTTATGTTTTTTTCCGAACATTCGCTTTTTCAGAGAATTGGGTTCTTCGTATACGTTTGATTCATTATTATTCATTAGTACTCTAATATTTCTGTTAATTGAAGTGCCAGGAATGCTATCAATTTTGATATTTTTCTCATTCGTTAGTGCCGAGTAGAATATTATCGATTTCATTACATGAATAGCTCCGACAAATCCAGTTCACAATTGGTTAGAATTAAATCACAGGAAAAATACAAACAGAATGGTAAATCGTTAGTTAGTTGAAAAATTTCCAATTACTCATCCGGAGTGTTCGAATAAAGGCTTTCATCGACTCCGGATGGAAGACAGATGATTGCATGTATCAGGAAATTCTCAGAGTCTTTTTTTAGGATCTATATTGGGAAAACCCATTTTTTTAGAATCGAATAATGGAAAACACTGCACGCAAAAACACAAATATTAGAGACGATAAAAATAAAGTAGAATTCCTTCCTGGAAACACGTTTCCTGGGGTACGCCGCTATTTCTGTGCCAGCTGAGCAGAGGTAACGCTTGATCGCCCTCAACCACAGGAGTGATTTTGGTGGTCATGCTGAGCAGATCACGACCTGATCAAAGTGCTACAGAAAGCAGTATCTAAAGTGTAGTCGTTGTTGTCTTTATTGAGATGTTATCAAGATGAGCAGCTGAATATAAGTGTGAGCGACGACTCTACATACTGGTGTGCACAACACTCTACGAATTTTCAATGTGATTGAAAATTCTTGACACTACCATGCGTGTAATATAGGTGTGGAACACTACTTGATTCAATTTAGAAAAACAAAATATATTCACAACCTCGATTAGGCTCTTAACCACTCTTCACAAAACTGTGAGGTCCAAAGAAAGCATTGAGGGCTTCCCACCTCTACGAGGGTAGCGATCAACACAAAGAGATGACGCACTCCGCGTCTCGTTTTGCGCGCTTGCTTCCAGGGAAAAAATTTTCATCAAAAAATTTTCATCACGGAAGTAAAATCCACGGTGGTGTGGAGCGGGTTGTGATTAGCTTTGCTTGAGTGTAAGTGAAGGAGGTTTGGTCTTCGAAACGCAACAACGCCCACTTCTTGTGAGCGTAGCCTGATGAGCGTGCGTGTGCGCATGTGTGCCTTAGTAAAGCATCGTAATTCTCACGACTCAATGGTGTTTGCGATTCTGCTCACCTCCGTCTGTGTCGTGCGCTCTCTCACGGTGTCTGACCGGACCGCTCCGCACCAGCACGCGTGGAAACTATTATAATTTCATGGTTTTATAGCCTTCATGCTTGTATCCGCATGTATTTTTGTGTGTAAGACATGGGAGGTCTCGCGCGCGTATATTCGAGCACAAATGAACATTGTAGGTGCGCGGGTGTGTGTGTGTGCATGTGAGCGTGGTTGCGCTAGCGTGCGCATGAGGCGCTAGCCATTCAACTTACCGCCAGGCGTGGCGGTGCTTGCGGGGACTATTATTACTTCCACGAAGAACGCTGTGACAGCTCGATTTGAAGTGGTCCTTAACTTTGCAAATCAAAACCTGTAAGCGTTTCACCACCATGGTGGCAGAGAATAGTATTGGAATTAATTATTAAGAAAGAATGAAATTAACGATGAAATAATAAATAAAATAATGAAAAACTCCTTGCTGTCATCGCCACCATGGCTCTGCAAACCGTTCAGTCGCGTGCCGCGCGGGCGTGGCGTCTGGCCATTCATACTGCTCGTAATGTCACGCCCGCGCATCACGGGCAGGTGTTTGCAGAGTATGAAAAGCTCTTAAAGGCAGTGTTCACGATAAATCTCGTTCTCGAGGTCTCGGTGTGTGAAACACTAAGTTGAATGCAGGTGCTGTAGAGGATATGTGGTCGAAGCAAGCTACGAAAACTGGCCAGAAATAAATACAAACGGCTTTGAAAGCTCTGCCGGTGCGCCTACCTATCCCGGTCCGCCCCAATCGGACGATTTGTGGCGCCGCACACGTTTTGATGGCTAATTGCCAAACTAACTGTGCCGTCGTTAGCATTATCGATTTGCGCAGATTTCGCGATTAGCGCGCGCTTGCGGAAATTAGCAGCGCCCATGATTCTCGTCCACGCCCTGAATTTAGAAACCGTTATTTTGACTTACTCAGGAAGTTTTTCTTCCTTGTTTCTTCATTATTAGTTACCTCACGACCAAACAATCCCATTTTGGGTCGAACTCGAGTAGCGATATTCATCCAGTAGAACACTGTCCTTTAAGTATGGAAGAGGAGGTAGCATACTTGCGTGTACGTGAGTCTGCCTCACCACGAGGTGCATGAATCACAAACGCTTTCTCAATCCTTTGCTTCGGAATTTACTATGGGTAAATCTGCGCCTTGCTCTTTTCTGAATCTCGAAACAGTCTCGCTCCTGAACCCTCTATTCTTACGGACCCCAGAACCTCCAATTGAATGTTAAGGCCGAATTTTTCTGTCAGAAATTCGCCAGTTTTCTGACAGATTACGGGAGGAGTCCGCCAAATTACAAAGGAATATTGTGGTAACTTTCTGGTAATCTGTCAGAATCTGTCAACACCAGAGATCTAGGTGAATTCTCACTAGCAAAATTTTCTCGTAATCGGGCAGTAATTGCAGATTTACCAGTGGTTGCTCGGAAAACTCTGGTAAATTTCTGGTATCTACCCCACGGCCTGAGCTGGGATCCGCCCACTCTTGGCTAATACTCGAACCTCGTATGTAACCCAACTATGCCGGCTTTTGTAATTATCGCTTATCCGTTTTTTTTCGAATATAAGATTTATTTAAGAAACTCAATCTGAGTTTTTCGAGCAAATGAATTACTCGTTTTCTAATATATTCCATTCATTCAAAAGACTGAACCAATCGTATTCAATTTTTTGCTTTTCTTTTCTGAGTAATATGTCTAACAGGAGAACCGAAAGATTTGATTTTTCTGAAATTTAAACCATTTTCTGGTCACGACACTTGATTATTCAGCCTGAAAAAATGTTCAAAGTATTTATGATGTGTTAGATAGATTTTCCGAATTTTCATTCCAATCGAATTCATAACGGGTATACAAATTTATCTATTTATCCGAGAAAAACTGTGGAATCCTACTTCCGGATTTAGTCACTCATTCGGAAGTTTGAGAAGGGCTTCATTCGAAAAATTCAAACATTCGCGAATTTTTAAAAACGCATTCTTGCTTATATAAGTAGCGTAGGCTTCAACATACGAGGAAAGTGCCGAATACTGTGTGAAAATGGCCACGGTGCAAAACTAGTCCGGGGGCACTCAGAATCCAAAATGAGAAATGGATGACTTTGCTTTTCAGAAATCGATCTCATTTCATGATGGAATTTCTAGGAATTACGAGTGATAACGTTATCAAATGTCTGATAACGAAAGCAAAATTTCATATTTTCATGAATGATTATTGATTCATTCCTACAAGGGTAAAATCTTGAGTGCCCCCTCCGAACTAGTTTTGCACCATGGCCACGCCTTGAATGTTGAATAGCATTATAGTTGTACAATTTCGAAAAAATGTCGAACAAAAGGGAAACTGAAAATCCATGGTTCGGAAAAAGTTCGAAACAACGAGAAAGGAAAAATTCGTTCGAAAAAATTCGAACGAACAGATTTCAAAAAACCTTTCGAAATTCCTTCGAAGTTGAAACCGAAATCAGAACGAAATTCTGAAACTAAGCTTATGATTTCGGGTTTCTTAGAATTTTGTTCCGAAAATTCCGAACGAACAAATCTCGAAATTTTTTTTTCGAAATTTCCTAGGTCTAACGAACGAATTTCGAATCTAATAGAATTTTTGATTTTTTTCGAAAGTCGTTCGAAATTTTGGATCTTTTCGAATTTCGTTCGGAGTTTAGGAATTGTTCGATACCCCTAAGGAGTTTCGGATCTTTTTTTCGAAACCGGTCCCAACGATCTATTTGCAACACTCGGTCAGAGAATGAATATTCCACAAGTAATCGATTTATACTCAAGTCGCGTTCGCTCACGCTCACGTCAACTCGGCCCGAGAAATAAATAAACAGCGTAACCTAGGGTTCGAGGAGCGTGTTCAAAGTCCAACGATTTTTTTCAAAAAAACATCACATCTCGAACGAATGAAAATCGAGAAAGAAATTCTTTTGACGAAATTTCGAACGAACGAAATTTGAAAAAATTCGTTCGGACAAAATTTCAAGGTCTAAAATAAGAAAATAATTACTGCTGCTGAAAATAGTGGTTACAAATTTATCAAAAACTGAAGCTTTTGATTCATTCAAGTCCTACAGATGTAGTGAGATATCTCCTTTGGGAATCATACCGCTGTTTGTTTAGATATACATGTGTTCATATATATTCTTTTTTTCTTATTTACTTATTTTATCTTAAATTATTTCCTATGCGAAAATGTGACGGACTTTCGAGGAGAAATCAGGCGAAAAGCTGTGGAGAATAAAACGAAAATTTGTCGAGAATAAGACGAGGTGCTGTCGAGAATTAGCGAAAAGTTGTCGAGAGTCAGCCGAGGAGTTGTCGAGAATCCGGCGAGAAGTTGTCGAGGAGTTGTCGAGAATTAGGCGAGAAGTGGTCCTGAATTCGTACGGATTCCTGGACAACTTCTCGCTGAATTCCTCGACAACTTTTTCGTCTGAGTGGTGCTGGAAAGAATATCAATCATGTCAGGACCTCGCGTGATCAAAGCATGATTCTGTTTGCAGTACGTGCTGCAACAGCGATTGTCTGCAACTGCGAACCAGAAATTTTGGTCCGATAGAGACTGCAGCTCCATCAAAGGTCTGTGCCTCTGGTGTTCATCATGTGACCACAAGGGCATTACATGGAAGTAAATAGCTGTGAAGCTACCGAACTGGCTCGGCTTGGGGCAAGGAAAGGTTGGAACCAAATAATAAGTTTGGGTCCGTCAGTGTGAGAAGGGGAGCGACTGGCCATACCTAAAACTCGTTATCAACAATTATAGTTCTCCATGACTGACCTACTGCTAACTTCGAGCGGCCGGGCATGCACGGATGCGGGTTTACCGAAAATTGAAGTTTTAAGAGTAATCAAATATTAGGAGTGTGTTAAATTCAAAAGTGTTGAAGTTGTGTTGTATTGAAAGTGTTAAATTTATATTTGTACTAGACCGCAGATTTACATTGCTCATTTAACCGCGTTTTCACATTTATTACGATTTGTTACGATTCGTTACGATTTTAGTCCCAGATTTCGTAATTCGTAAATCGTAAAAAATTTGCCAAAAACGCCCGTAATTCGTAAATCGTACACCGTAATTCGTAATTACGCACAGCCCTGGTCAGCACCAAGGAAAAAAATTCGCGACGTTATTAAATATAAAACTTTAGGGGTCTGCAGGGTTGAACCGACCGGCCAGTTGTCGCTGAGCGTCAGCCTTGACGCGGCGACAAAAAAGTCTTCGCACGTCATTGGTGCTGGGTCGGTTCCCGCTCGCTGACAGTGACGCAGGGCCATCGCGGCCTCGTGCTCCACTCTGGCGATGTTCCCCTCATCACCCATCACGCCGCGTCTGTCGCTCCCGTCGCCGAATGTAATCGATATAACATCATCCAGCTCTGTTCGTCGCTGCGAGCAGCGCCACGACTTAACGGCAGTGTTCACGATAGAAATCCTTTTTTCCGCCTATCTTGAAAACGGCCCTATGCTGATTCCAATGATATCTCTGAAATCGTACAAGACCTTATGGGAACGGAGTTATGGTCCCTCAAATATTGAGCTAAGGAAACATGGTGGACGAGTTGTCCGAGGCTTGTAACTTTCGTCTTTTGCAGCCGATGTACGCGAGCTGACCTGAGTAGAGAGAGAAGCTGAGAATGAAAGGAAGAACGGGGCTATTGATCGGAAACCATCGCTCATCTCACAATCTCGAGCATTCATTTGTTTACGTCGGTGGGCGTGGAAAGTGCATCTGGGGGTGACGAGCTGATGGGTGTCCAACTCTGGGACCGTAGGGGACCGCTCCGAGCTAATTTTTCTCAGTTTTTTCAACGTTAGGGTTCCGCTAGGCCCCGCAGCTGCCGATCTCCACCTGGCCAAATCAGACAAGGTTTTTATCGTGAACACTGCCTTTAAACTCTGCATGCCCCTTTCCACATCGATCTGTTCGCGTCGCAGGATCAGATCGCAGCAAGTTCAGGCACAATCGCCTTAAGCTCGCTAGAATCGCGCAGTTTGCGGAGACTGGATGCCGGGATTTGCTGTGGAGTGCAAGGCGCCGTTCACGAGCACGCGTCGCACTGCGATCGCACTCTGAAAGAGGCTTCAGGGAATTTTCAAAATGACTGAGCACATTCTTTGACCTACCTATTCATTGAAGAATCCAGAAAATGCAACATTCAGAGCAATCCAATCAATCGAAAGTTCCTAAAAATGCCGAAATAAGATTGAAATAGAAATTTTTATATATCTACACTATCACTTTATCTAAGAAGATCTTGAATTGTGGTGAGCAGCGAAGCGCTCTTTCACCAGATTTGGCTTTTGATTCGCCATCGCGCAACCCCCCCTGATCTCAGTATCAGGGTCCAGAGTAAACGTAGGGAAGACCGTTTTTTTGCATTTAATACAATTTTTAGAAATGTGAATAACTGTTCAAAAAATGGTCCGGAGTGGATTACCTGAGATTCGGAGAAAAAGTGTCAAAAACCACGTCATTTTGGTTCGAAAAAATGTTCATCTCCTTTTTTTCAGTTGGCGTTCACGATCTTGTTGGAACACTTATCGTTGAGCTTCAGAGAGCTTCATTTTCTTGGCCAGGAAGCTGGTTTTGTTTGCACCCCAGCTCTCCTGTCAGAATTTTCCCAGAAGTTTACAGCTCAATGCTTATGGAACCCAAAATTGAGTGTAAAGAAAGACAAAAAACACGTAAAGATGTAAACAAAAACCAACCGACGTTTGGCTTATTCGTAAAAATGAACTAGTGAAATAAACACCGTTACTGATAGGCTTTTGCTCAGGGCATTTGACGGGGCAACGTCGTTCAATCAATACGGCGGGATCTCGGGAAGTGGTTTTTACGGAACGCCGCACGGGGTGTGACTCAGAAGTGTAAATAAAACGCCGTAGATACTGTGCGGGACCCCAGCAGGAGCAGCGAAAGACGCCGTAGAACATGTGCGTGACCCAAGTGAGAGTGTGCCGGACGCCGCAGAAAGTGTGTGCGGGACCCAAATGAGAGTGAGCTGACGCCGCAGTGTGCGGACCCACGTGGAGCGCCGGACGCCGTAGAAAGTGTGCGGGACCCAAATGGGTGTGCGCAGAACGCCGTAGAAAGTTTGCGGGACCCAAATGGGTGTGCGCAGAACGCCGAAGTAAGTGTGTGGGACCCAAATGAGAGTGCGCCGAACGTCGTAGAAAGTGTGCGGGACCCAAATGAGAGTGCGTTGGATGCCGTAGAAAGTGCGCTGGACCCACGTGGAATACGCCGGACGCCGTAGAAAGTGTGCGGGACCGAAATGGGTGCGTGCAGAACGCCGTAGAAAGTGTGCGGGACCCAAATGGGTGTGCGCAGGACGCCGTAGAAAGTGTGCGGGACCCAAATGGGAGTGCGCCGGACGCCGTAGAAAGTGTGCGGGACCCAAATGGGTGTGCGCAGAACGCCGTAGAAAGTGTGCGGGACCCAACGGAGAGTGCGCCGGACGCCGTAGAAAGTGTGCGGACCCAAATGGGAGTGCGCCGGAAGCCGTAGAAAGTGTGTGGACCCAAATGAGAGTGCGCAGAACGCCGTAGAAAGTGTGCGGACCCAAATGGGTGTGCGCAGAACGCCGTAGAAAGTGTGCGGACCCAAATGAGTGCGCCGAACGCCGTAGAAAGTGTGCGGGACCTAAATGGTGTGCGCAGAACGCCGTAGAAAGTGTGCAGGGACCAAATGGGAGTGCGCAGAACGCCGTAGAAAGTGCGGGACCCAAATGAGAGTGCGCCGGACGCCGTAGAAGTGTGTGGGACCCAAACGAGAGTGCGCAGAACGCCGTAGAAAGTGTGTGGGACCCAATGAGAGTGCGCTGACGCCGTAGAAAGTGTGCGGGACCAAATGAGAGTGCGCCGAACGCCGTAGAAACTGTGTAGGACCCAAATGAGAGTGCGTCGGACGCCGTAGAGAGTGTGTGGGACCCAAATGAGAGTGCGCCGAACGCCGTAGAAACTGTGTGCGACCCAAATGGGTGTGCGCAGAACGTCGTAGAAAGTGTGCAGGACATCAGTGGGAGTGCGCAGGACGCCGTAGAAACTGTGTGGGACCCAAATGGGTGTGTGCACCGGAAGTCGCCTTAGAAAGTGTGTGGGACCCGAATGAGAGTGATGGAAGATGCCGGACGCCGCAGAAAGTGTGCGGGACCCGATTGGGAGTGCGCCGAACGCCCTAGAAAGTGTGTGGGACCCAAATGGTGTGCGGCGCAGAACGCCGTAGAAAGTATGCGGGACCTTAAATGGGTGTGCGCAGAACGCCGTAGAAAGTGTGTGACCCAAGTGGGAGATAGGCTGACGGTCGTAGAAAGTGCGTGCGGGACCCTACGTCGGAGTGCGCCGGACGCCGTAGAAAGTGTGCAGGGACCCAAATGGGTGGGGCGCAGCCGACGCCGTAGAAAGTGTGCAGGACCCTAGTGGAGAGTGCGCCGGACGCCGTAGAGAGTGGTGCGGGACCCAAAATGGGTGTGCGCAGAACGCCTGCTGAGAAAGTGTGCGGGACTCCAAATGGGTGTGCGCAGAACGCCTTAGAAAGTGTGTGGGAAAATCATGAGAGTGAGCCGGACGCCGTAGAAAGTGTGCGGGACCCTAATGGGCGTGCACAGAACGCCCTAGAAAGTGTGTGGGAGCCAAATGAGAGTGAGCCGGACGCCGGAGAAAGGGTGTGGGACCCAAAGTGAGGAGTGCGTCGGACGCCGTAGAAAGTGTGGTGACCTACGGGAATGGGAATGCGCAGGACGCCGTAGAAAGTGTGCGGACTCCAAATGGGTGATGCGCAGAACGCCGTAGAAAGTGTGCGGGACCCATGCGGGAGTATGCCGGACGCCGCAGTAGAAATTGTGCAGGACCCAAATGGGTGTGCGCAGAACGCCTTAGGAAAGTGTGTGGACCCAAATGAGAGCAGCATGCCGACGCCGTAGAAAGTGTGCGGGACCCAAGTGGGAGTACGCCGGACGCCGTAGAAATTGTGCGGGACCCAAATGGGTGTGCGCAGAACGCCTCCAGAAAGTGTGTGGACCCAAATGAGTGCGCCTGGACGCCGTAGAAAGTGTGCGGACCCAAGTGGGAGTGCGCCGGAAGCCCTAGAAAGTGTGTGGGGACCCAAATGAGAGTGCGCCGGACGCCGTAGAAAGTGTGGTGCGGGACCCACGTGGAATGCGCCGTGGACGCCGCAGAAAGTGTGCGGGACTCCAAATGGGTGTGTGCGCAGAACGCCGTAGTAAATGTAGGACCTAAATGGGTGTGCGCAGGAACGCCGTAGAAAGTATGCGGGACCTAAATGGGTGTGCGCAGAACGCCCTAGAAAGTGTGCGCGGACCCAAATGAGAGTGCGCCGGACGTCGTAGAAAGCAGTGCGGGACTCACGTGGAGTATGCCGGACGCCGTAGAAAGTGTGCGGGACCCAAATGGGTGCGCGCAGAACGCCGTAGAAAGTGTGCGGACCCTAGGTGAGAGCATGCCGGACGCCGTAGAGAGGTGTGGAATCCTAAATGGGTGTGCGCAGAACGCCGTAGAAAGTGTGTGACCTAAATGGGTGTGAAGGCGCAGAACGCCCTAGAAAGTGTGTGTGGACCCAAATGAGAGTGAGCCGGACGCCGTAGAAAGTGTGTGCGGGACCCCAATGGTGTGCACAGAACGCCCAGAAAGTGTGTGGGACTCCAAATGAGAGTGCAGCCGGACGCCGTAGAAAGTGTGTGGGACCCAAACGAGGCCGGACGCCGTGGCAGCGTGCGGACCCACGTGAGAGTGCGCCGGACGCCGTAGAAAGTGTGCGGGACCCAAATGGGTGTGCGCAGAACGCCCTAGAAAGTGTGCGACCCGCGAGCAGCGCCGACGCCAAAATTGGTGTAATCGTAAATGTGGCGCAGAACGCTTAGAAAGTGTGTGGGACCGAATCGTGAGGAGGCGGACGCCGTAGAAAGTGTGCGCGGGACCTAATGAGTGTGCGCAGATCGCCCTAGAAATTGTGCGTGACCCAAATGAGAGTGCGCTGAACGACGTTTTAGTGTGTGGACCCACGTGAGAACGCGCCGGACGCCGTAGAAAGTGTGCGGGACCCAAATGGGTGTGCGCAGAACGCCCTAGAAAGTGTGTGTGTGGGACCCAAATGAGAGTGCGCCGGACGCCGTAGAAAGTGTGCGGGACCTACGGGAATGCGCTGGATGCCAGAGGCAAATTGATCGTGGCCCAATGGGTGTGCGTGAACGCCCTAGAAAGTGTGTGTGTGGGACCCAAATTAGGGAGTGAGCTGGACTGCCGTAGAAAGTAAGGTGGACCCTAAGTGGAGTGTGCACAGAACGCCCTAGAAAGTGTGTGTGGGACCCAAATGAGAGTGAGCCGGATCGCCGTAGAAAGTGTGTGGGACCTTAAACGAGTGCGCCGGACGCCGTAGGTAAAGTGTGCGGGACCCACGTGGAATGCGTGCAGAACGCACGTAGAAAGTGTGTAGGACCCAAGTGGTGAGTGCGCAGAACGCCGCAGAAAGCGCGGACCCAGCCGGGTGTGCGCGCAGAACGCCCTAGGAAGTGTGCGGGACCCAAATGAGAGTGCGCCGGACGTCGTAGAAAGCGTGCGGACTACGTGGGAGTGATGCTGACGCCGTAGAAAGTGCGGGACTCCAATGGGTGGGCGCAGAACGCCGTAGAGCGTGCGGACCCTAGCGAGAGTGCGCTGACGCTGTAGAGAGGTGTGCGGGACTCCAAATGGGATTGTGCGCAGAACGCCGTAGAAAGTGTGCGGGACCCAAATGGGTGTGCGCAGAACGTTCCCTAGAAAGTGTGTGGACCCACATGAGAGTGAGCCGGACGCCGTAGAAAGTGTGCGGGACCCTAATGGGTGTACACAACGCCGTAGAAAGTGTGTGGGACCCAAATGAGAGTGCGCTGAGCGCCGTAGAAAGTGTGTGGGACCCAAATGAGACAGGTGCGCCGGACGCCGTGAGAAAGTGTGTGGACCCACGTGCGGAGTGCGCAGAACGCCCTAGAAAGTGTGCGGTACCCAAATGGTGAGCGCAGAACGCCGTAGAAAGTGCGGACCCAGCGTGAGAGTGCGCCGGACGCCGTAGAAAGTGTGCGGACCCACGTGGGAATGCGCCGGACGCCGTAGAAAGTGTGCGGGACCCAAATGAGAGTGCAGTGCAGAACGCCGTAGAAAGTGTGCGGGACCTGCAGAGTGGCAGTGCGCAGGACGCCGTAGAAAGCATGCGGGACCCAAATGGGTGTGCGCAGAACGCCCCAGAAAGTGTGCGTGACCCAAATGAGTGTGCGCCGGACGTCGTGAGAAAGTGCGTGACTCACGTGGGACTGCGCCGGACGCTCCCAGAAAGTGTGCGGGACCCAAATGGGTGGGTTAAGCAGAACGCCGTAGAAAGTGTGCGGGACCCAAACGAGAGTACGCCGGACGCCGTAGAGAGTGTGCGGGACCCAATTACGGCATGCGCAGAACGCCGTAGAAAGTGTGCGGGACCTAAATGGGTGTGCGCAGAATCGCCCTAGAAAGTGTGTGGAACCCAAATGAGAGTGAGCCGGACGCCGTACCAAGTGGTGCGGGACCCCTAATGGGTGTGCACAGAACGCCTTAGAAAGTGTGTGGGACCCAAATGAGAGTGAGCCGGACGCCGTAGAAAGTGTGCGGGACCCAGGAGGAGGTTGACGCCAGAAATTGTTCTGGGACCCAAACGAGTGCGTCGGACGCCGTAGAAAGTGTGGACCCACGTTAAGGTGAATGCGCCAGAAAGTGGACCAATGAGTGCGATGTAGAAAGTGTGCGGGACCCAAGTGGGTGTGCGCAGAACGCCCTGTAGAAAGTGTGCGGACCCAAATGAGTGGAAGTGTGCGCCGGACGTCGTAGAAAGTGTGTGCGGGACCCACGTGGAACAGTGCGCCGGACGCCGTAGAAAGTGTGCGGGACCCGCGGGAGCGGACGCCGTAGAAATTGGGTGACCCAAATGCGCAAAAGGCAGAACGCCGTAGAAATGTGTGCGGGATCCCACATGGGAGTGAGCGCCAGGACGCCGTAGAAAGTGTGCGGGACCCAAATGGGTGTGCGCAGAACGCCCTAGAAAGTGTGTGGGACCCAAATGAGAGTGCGCCGGACGCCGTAGAAAGTGTGCGAGACCCAAACGAGTGAATGCGCCGGACGCCGTAGAAAGTGTGCGGACCCAAATGGGTGGGCGCAGAACGCCGTAGTAAAGTGTGCGGACCCTAATGCGATGATACGCCGGACGCCGTAGAGAGCATGCGGGACCCAAATGGGTGTGCGCAGAACGCTCGTAGAAAGTGTGTTGCAGGACCCAAATGAGTGTGCACGACGCCAGTCGAAAGTGTGCGGACCCGAAATGGGAGTGCGCCGGACGCCGTAGAAAGTGTGCGGACCCGAATGGGTGGGTAAGAACGCCTCTGTAGGCGCGGGGGACCCAAATGGGTGTGCAGAACGCCGTAGAAAGTGTGTGGGACCCAAATGAGAGTGAGCGCCGGACGCCGTAGGAAAAGTGTGCATGCGGGACCCAAGTGGGAGTGCGCCGCAATGCCCTAGAAAGTGTGTGGGACTCCAAATGGCAGAGTGGATGTCGACGCCGTAGAAAGTGTGCGGGACCCACGCGGGAATGAGCCGACGCCGTAGAAAGTGTGCGTGCGGACCCTAATGGGTGTGCGCAGAACGCCGTAGAAAGGGTGGGACTGGCGGGAGTGCTGATTTTCTAGAGAGAAGTGTGCGGGACCCAATGAGAGTGCGCAGGACGCCGTAGAAAGTATGTGGACCCAACGAGAATGAGTGTGTCGCAGAACGCCGTAGAAAGTGGTGCGGGACTCACGAGAGCAGCGCCGGACGCCGTAGAAAGTGTGCCCAGGACCAAATGCGGGCGCAGAACGCCGTAGAAAGTGTGCGGGACCCAAATGGGTGTGCGCAGAACGCCGTAGAAAGTGTGCGGACCCAAAATGGGAGTGCAGAATGCGTCAGAAAGGGTGGACCAATGAGAAAAACACGCCGTAGAAAGTGCGGACCTGGCGGAGTGCGCTGGACGCCGTAGAAAGTGTGCGTGGACCTAAATGGTGCTGTGCGGCGCAGAACGCCCCAGAAAGTGGACCCAATGAAAAGGCGTTGGACGTCAGAGAGGCGTGTGCGGGACCCAAATGGGTGTGCGTCGAACGCCCAGAAAGTGTGTGGGACCCAAGTGAGAGTGCGCCGACGCCGTAGAAAGTGTGTGGACCGCCAATGAATGAGTGCGCCGGACGCCGTAGAAATTGTGCGGACCTAAAATGGCTGTGTGCAGAACGCCTTAGCAGGCGCGGCGGACCGTATGGAGCGGTGCCGGACGCCGTAGAAAGTGTGCGGGACCTAACGTTGGGAATGAGATGCGCTGAACGCCGTAGAAAGTGTGCGGGACTGACGGAGCGCAACGTCAGAGGTGTGCAGCAGAACGCCTTACGCGAAAGTGATGCAGGAACCTAAATGGGTGTGCGCAGAACGCCGTAGAAAGTGTGCAGGGACCCAAATGAGAGTGCGCCGGACGTCGTAGAAAGTGTGCGGGACTCACGTGGGAGTGCGCCGGACGCCGTAGAAAGTGTGCGGGACCCAAATGGGTGGTGCGCAGAACGCCGTAGAAAGTGTGCGGGACCCAAATGAGAGTAGCGCCGGACGCCGTAGAAAGTGTGCAGGACCCAAGTGGGAGTGCGCCGGACGCCGTAGAAAGTGTGCAGGACCCAAATGGGAGTGCGGCAGGACGCCGTCAGAAAGTGTGCGGGACTCCACATGAGAACGCTGACGCGGAGAGCGGGACGCCAGAAAGTGTGCGGGACCCTGTAGGAAAGTGATGGTGGATCTAAACATGTGCGCAGAACGCCCGTAGAAAGTGTGTGCGGGACCCAAATGAGTGTGCGACGTCGTAGAAAGTGTGACTCACGGGAGTGCGCGACGTTTGGGAGAGGGCGGTGGTGGACCGAATGGTGATGCAGAACGCCGTAGAAAGTGTGTGGGACCCAAACTAGAGTGTGCGTCGGACGCCGTAGAAAGTGTGCGGGACCCACGTGGAATGTGCGCAGGACGCCGTAGAAAGTGTGCGGGACCCAAATGGGTGTGATAGCAGAACGCCCTAGAAAGTGTGTGGGAACCCAAATGAGGAGAGAGCCGGACGCCGTAGAAATTGTGTGCGGACCCAGAATGGGTGTGCGCACAGAACGCCTCCTAGGAAAGTGTGTGTGGGACCCAAATGAGAGTGAGCGCTGACGCCGTAGAGAAAGTGTGCGGACCCAAACGAGAGTGAGGCGTCGGACGCCGTAGAGAAGTCGTGCGGACCCAAAGTGGGGAAAACGCCGGACGCCGTAGAAAGTGTGTGCGGACCCAAATGGGTGGGCGCAGAACGCCCAGTAAAGTGACCTGGCGGAGGCTGACCCGAGAAATTGGTGGGAGTCAGCGGGCGCCGGACGCCGTAGAAAGTGTGCGGGACTCCAAATGGGTGTGCCGACGCCGTAGAAAGTGCGGACCCATGGAGCAGCTGACGCTCGAAATTGGTGACCTGAAAATAGGCAAAGGAACGGCTTTAGGAAAGCGGACCCAATGAGCGCTGATCGCCAGAGAGTGCAGGACCTGCGAGGCGGTGCCAGAACGCCCTGCAGAAAGTGTGTGGGACCCAAATGAGAGTGAGCCGGACGCCGTAGAAAGTGTGCGGACCCAACGTGGGAATGCGTGCCAGACGCCGTAGAAAGTGTGCGGGACTCAAATGGGCAAATGTGGGCGCAGAACGCCGTAGACGCGTAAAATGTGGGACCGAAATTGAGGTGTGCGCAGAACGCCGTAGAAAGTGTGCGGACCCCAAATGGGTGTGCGCAGAACGCCCTAGAAAGTGTGTGGGACCCAAATGAGAGTGCGCCGGACGTCGTAGAAAGTGTGTGCGGGACCCAAACGAGAGCATATCGACGCCGTAGAAAGCGTGCGGACCCATGTGGAGTGGCGCCGGACGCCGTAGAAAGTGTGGTGGGACCCAAATGCGGGGCGCGCGGAACTGCCGTAGGAAAGTGGGTGTGGGACCCAAGTGAAAGTGCGCCGGACGCCGTAGAGAGTGTTCGGGACTCCAAATGGGTGTGCGCAGGAACGCCGTAGAAAGTGTGCGGGACATCCACTGGGTGTGGTGTGCAGAACGCCCTAGAGGAAAGTGTGTGGGACCCACATTAGAGTGAACATGCCGGACGCCGTAGAAAGTGTGCGGGACCCTAATGGGTGTGCACAGAACGCTCCCAGAGTGTGCAAGTGGACCTTAATGAGAGGAGTGCTGGACGCCGTAGAAAGTGTAAGTGGGACCTAAATGAGAGTGCGCTGACGCTCGTAGGAAAGTGTGTGGGACTCAAATGAGTGTGCAGGATGCCGTAGCGTGCAGGGACCTGGTGGGAGCATGCGCTGACGCCGTAGAAAAGTGTGCGTGGACCCAACATGGGTGTGCGCAGAACGCCGTAGAAAGTGTGCGACATCAGTGGGAGGTGCAAGATGTAACAGAATGTGCGCAGGACATTAGTGGAGTGTGCAGGATGTCATAGAAAGTGTGCAGAAAATCAGTGAGAGTGTGCAGGGCTATAGTGGGAGTGTGCAGCACCGTATAGAAAGTGTGTAGGACATCAGTGGAAGGGTGCAGGACATCAGTGGGCGTGTGCAGGACGTCATAGAAAGTGCGCAGGCTATCAGTTGGAGTGCGCAGGACGTCATAGAAGGGGGGGGCAGGACATCAGTGGGTTTACTTTCATCTAACACCACCAGGCATAAATCATGTTAGAAAGGAAACCTTAAGGAAAAATGAATGAAATTCCTGAAAGTTTAGGATCCTGGCAAAAGTAAAGATTTGGCATGGTCACAAAAATATACTCAGTTAAAAAGGGAAGATAAAGAAAAATGAAAAAAGGGTTTTGAAATATTCCTGAGAACGATTTGGCGTAGAATAATTTGTTTTTCGGGAAAAGAAGTGAAATAGTTGAAAGTATGATTTGGCAGTCGAGTTTGAACCAACTATTGACAAGAGTTGTGAAAAAAGAGTGATTGGCTTGTTTGTATTTATCCGTAGAACATATCAAAGCGAAATCACGCGTGAAATGGGAAGCATCGAAACTTTTTCGGGAGCTGTAATGCGGCGGTCTTCACGTGTTAGGTGAAGCAAAATCAACACGCGTGATTTCGCTTTGATATGTTCTACGGATAAGCACAGACAAGGCGATCTCTCGTTCTGCACAACTCTTATCAATAATTGGTTCAAACTCGACTGCCAAATCATACTTTCAACCATTTCACTTCATTTCCCGAAAAACAAGTTATTCTACGCCAAATCGTTCCCAGGAATATTTCAAAACCCTTTTTTCATTTTTCTTTATCTTCCCTTTTTAACTGAGTATATTTTTGTGACCATGCCGAATCTTTACTTTTGCCAGGAACCTAAACTTTCAGGAATTACTAAATATTTCGAGACACGAATTCCAAAGTAAACTGAACATGGTGAATTAAAATTGAACAAAATTAAGTGAATTATGGGGAGCCAGAAGGGTTTCGAAGACAAACACATCTGGGGAAGTCATAGCAAGCTGAATAATGAGTTTTTGAGGCTTCTCAGATTGAACGCATTCTGACTAGTATCACGTAATTATAATAACTTCTCTGCCGATGCATTCAATGAGCAAGCATACATAAACACATAAAAGTTACAGAGCCGAAAACTTTGATTTCGCTGTCACAACCATAGGAAAACATTGGCTTCGTTGGTAGGGTTCGAAGGGCTCAAAAATCAACCTAATTACTCAAAAAGTGTGTGACGAAGAGCGACGGAGAGCACTACGGATTCTTCCCAACATGAGGCAAATGTGCCATGATTACCAGCTCAACTATAGCTAAAAAATGACTCGGATTCCCTCGTGATTCAATGCACTTCTCACAGTTAAAAGGATTGTTCATGATAAAAACAGTCTTCAAGCTTTCACCGGAAATTGAATGTACCGGAATAGCTACAAAAATGGCGAAAGAACAGCTGAAAACAAGCCCTATACGGTCCTCAAACTTGTACGCGCTATGCCCTACACCCCCCCCTCCCTTCCGATAAAGTGGGCGAGGCTGGCATAGGACAACCAAGTTTGAGGGCCTAACAGGGCTATCTATGGCTCGTTTTTAGCCGCGTTTTTGCCACTATTGTTGCAGTGGACCCCGGTACATTCAATTTCAAGCAGAAACTCGAAGACCGTCTCTATCGTGAACACTCCCTTTAAGCCTGAAGTCACTCTAAAGGCAGCGTTCACGATGAATATCACATTCGATTTCTACCCGAAAATGTTTTTTTTTGAAGTGGCCTAACGAATGTTAAACACGCTCAGAACACTCAGAACAAGCTAAAACGGGTAAAACGCTCAGAACAAGCTCAAATAACAGTTTCATTTTACCTACAGGTTCGGGGTGCGGACGAGCTTACGCGCCCCGCTAGCCTCCGCAAGCGCGCTCTGATGGTGAAATGTGCGCGAATCGACCAGGCTGGACGTGGTGGATTGGCTTGGTAACTTGTCATAGAAAACGTCCGCGGCGCCACAAGCTCGTCAGAACGGGGGCGGGGGAAGGCTAGGTAGGCGTACTGGGTGAACGGAATCTTCACTTCGCGGCCGTTTTTATGGATTTCTAGCTAGTTTCCGCTGCTTTCCTGGACCCTGCCCCCTCCAGCATCTGGCAGTATAGTATTTTACACTAAAAACTCGAAAACTAGATTCATCGTGAACACTGCCTTTACTGCTATATTTACTGTACAGATTCCTCTGGAAGGGATCACGTGGAAATTATCGAGATTCCACAGTCAAAACAGCACAATGATGTCCTAGAGCTGAAGCGGGGATAGCTCAGTTGATAACGCGGCTAACTACGAAGAGTTGGAATGGAGAGGGTTGAGGGTTCGAATCTTGGTATGCAAGGGCAAAGTTCACGGCAGATTCAGGGCAGAATTCAGGCATTGCCCCAATTTCGCCTGACCGAGGCAGTGGGATCTTGGCTGAATCCACTCAATGCCCTGATTCTATCTCGAGTCCGCCGAGACTCTGTCGCTTCGGCTCCGGTCCGGCATCGAGGCGGCAGATCCCCGGCAGGTTCTCAGTTCAGTCCGGGCGATTCCCTCTGAAGTTAAGGGTTTATTGCTGAAACAGAACTGACTGCTGTTAGTAGATGAGGCTAATATAATATTAAGAGAATGACGTGATCAGATCCGTTTAAAATCTAATTAGGATCACCTCTGAGCCACATTTGAGCTCAAATTTTTGCCCGCTCCTCTAGCGAATGCCTACATTTTTGAAACGAGGTTGGTTTCATTCGAAGGCGTAATCATGCGATTCGGAGGCACATCTCTTCCATTCAGGGCCGGATTCATCAAAGACAAAACAGTGGTTTTAGGATTAATTTTACTCCACGGGGTAATTTTTAGCGATTCATCAAAAAAAAAACCCAATTTTCGGGTTATATTTGGGAGTATCCGATGCCCGGCCGATGGGGTCGGGTATCCCATACTATTAACTCGACAAGCGCGCCGAACACCTCAACTTAAAGGCAGTGTTTACGATAAGAATCGTTTTTCTGCTTTTCCGCCTATCTTGAAGACGGTCCCATGCTGATTCCAATGATGTTTTTGGAATCGTACAAGACCTTCTGGGAACGTAGTTATGGTCCCTCCAAAATTGAGCTAAGGAAATATGTTGGACGAGTTGTCCGAGGCTTATAACTTCCGTCTTTCGCAGCCGATGTATGCGAGCTGACCTGAGTAAAGAGAGAAGTTGGGAATAAAAAGGAAGAACGGGGCTATAGATCGGAAATCATCGCTCATCTCACAATCTCGAGCATTCATTTGTTCACGTCGGTGGGCGTGGAAAGTGCATCTGGGGGTGACGAGCTGACGGGTGTTCAACTTTGGGCCCGAAAAGGCCGTTCCGAGCTCATTTTTCTTATTTCTTTTTTCTCTTCGGATAGCGAGCAGAAGAGTGTTTCTGCAAATCTAGCCCGCCGCATAGCATTCGAGAACGGTTATCCATCGATAGATGGCCGCCATAAGGGCCGCTGTTCACGAAGAAGAAAGGACGAAAGTAGCGTTCCGCGTTCCTTTCGTCTTGGACTACCTCAGTTCAGCGATCAGGGCCTGTATCCGTAGGGCTGGTCTTCAAGAAATGGTCTCCGTTGTCGAAATCCCTCCCGCCAACCTTAGGGGGCGATTAGTTCGCAATCGCTTGTATGACCGCGTCTGCCTTACTCCCTCCTGTGTAATTTACCCGTTTGGTAAGGAAGGTGACTGCATGGCCCCTGGAGTGGTATATCGCATAAATTGTCGTCTGTGTGGAGAGGATTATATAGGGGAGACTGGGAGACCGCTATGTGCCAGGATTAAGGAGCACATGGACGGACTGAACAAGTCTAAATTGTCTACTCCGCTTGGGGAACAGGGTGCGCAGTCACGATAACGATTGCATTTCAGTTGCTGTTACGATCTTGGTACGTGAAAGCGAAATTTCAGCGCGCAGAACTCTTGAGGCCTTTTGGATTGCCGCAAAAACACCCAAAATAAACCGAAAGGAAGAATGTGTTGCGGTGACCCAGGAGTTGGCGCCGTACGTTGACCTGTGCGGATTATGACCAGCCGGTCATAATCTGAGGGCGGGTCTGAGCGTGGGCGGTCCCAGGTCTTCGAGGGTGATTCTGAGGGTTCTTACTAGTCAGTCGCCTAACAACTTCCATCCAAGGGGGATCTAAGGGCAGGCAAGAAAAGGGCTGCGTAGCCGCCCTCTATACTCCAACGTGGCGGCGCGACTTTGAACGCTCGACTATGCGGAGGTTTTTTTTTCACTCCGCGTCGGTCGCAACCTCGACGAAAGTAATCGATGTTGCATTACTCAGCGGCGTTTGTCGCAGCGACTTAAACTCTGCAGGCCCCTTGAGACTAACTCATTGTAGTGGATTCCCAGATAATTGTTTACTTGTTTATTACTTTACGAGGTGAACATTTTTATCACTTCGTGGTTACTTCTTTCTCACACTGCTAGCTCATAGGTTTCTGAGGAGAAAAGCGTAAGTTGAATACTTTCCTATCCATGTAGAAACGTGCCTCACCGCAAACAATTTTCGATTTTTTAGGCGGTGAAAACTACATATTGTTAGGCCCGTGGCTTGCGTTCTCAAGAAAAAGCATTTAAGTCTCAACCCGCGGCTGGCGCAAGCGGTTTGAATCTCAGCGGCGGTTGATGGTATGGTAGTCTGATCAACTGCGCTCTTCTCTCGGCCTGAATCCATTAGCGGGCCGGCGCACGCGACCGCCCGTGCCAGCCGCCGGTGATATTTAAACATTTTCCATTGAGGACGAAAGCCACCAATCCAATTATGCCTATATAAGTCCTATCAAAATCTCAGAAGAGCAATTTTGTGAACAGCATACAAAAACACCTTTAAATCAGTAATTTTAGAGCAATATTAGAAAACATTAACCGTAGTTGACGAGATCGTGGTTTCTAGTGTTCTTTTTCTGAAGAGTGTTGTAAGTTGAAACTGTGGTAGTGATTGTCATTCGTTGCTGCGTTGTACAAGATAGACACAGAAAGGTAAAATCGATTACTTAGCGGTCACACATGAGGCGCGCCATTTCAGTTAGAATGACACACCGGTGCGCCGAAGTGGAGTCTGTCCGAATAAACCTGTCCGCCCAAGCGGTCGGCGTGCGTGTCGAGCGACCGTCACGTAGGCTTTTTTCTAAAAGCCCTCCCACAACTGTGATACAGCTGACTTGGATATTATTCACTATTCGTCTGGAATTCCTGCCAATTTATTCACAGGTCCGGAAAATGCCTTCGAGACCGCCGATCAACACGCTCGCTGACCGCGTAGGTGGACAGTCTCATTTGAACAAACTTTATAGGATAACGGAATATTGCATCAAAGGGGATGAGTTAAAAGCACTCTGAACTGAATTCAGCAGAGCACGTGAACACGAACTCCGAAGGAGACTGGTCAGAAGTAGCAAGTGAGGCAGAAGTGTCAAGTTTGAGTGATTTCGGGATTGAGCGTAATAAATTGACAGATGTAGCTCCGAGGAGCATATGGAAAATGATGACAGATACGAGCTATTGCCTCTGTTTTCTGGCACATTCTCCTTTTTTTCGAAAAGTAGAAACGAATGGTTGGTTGAACAGGAAACAGAGAATGACCAACTTATACTGTGCTTCTCTGGGCAAAATTTTGGCCCGCCATTGCGTTTCGACACGCTTTGCGGCCGCACGCGCTCGAAACAGTCCAGTTTCCAGCGCCAAAGCTGACTCGGTATGGCGTTTTTATACAGTTTTCTCCAATTTCGTTTAGTTTCCAGCTTCTAAAACCCACCTAGAGTCAAAAGATCGGCGGCTGCGGAGCTGGAATCTCTTCCGACTTGAAAGCGCGCGGCCGAAAAGCGTGTCGAGACGCAATCGCGCATTGGAATTTGGCCCAGAGAAGCACAGTACACCTTCATGTGAGTTCTTCTTCATAGGTATGTAGGTGCCCCCCCCGCCGTCTGAAAAACATTACCCACTCTAAGTTTTATAAAAAGGCAAAGAAAAAACGCGAAAATTTGCTTTTTTCGTCTTTCCATTAAAAAACGCTTCACAGCGCACTTTTTCCAAACTTCAAGTTATCATAAGAATCAGCACTGAGCACTCTTTCTTTTTTTCTATCCTTCACACAAATTTCAACTTTTAAATCTCTATTTTTTACTCAATTCAACTTCACCTCTAAATAATAAATATCAACTATTCAAATAGTTATTTTTTGCTACTTTTAAGCTCTGATTTTTTTTTGTGGTTTTTAGTTGTTGTCAACATTCTTTTTTTTTCTTAGATTTTTCTCTCATATTGACTTGTGTAATGATTTAAACGCTTAAATATTCCATCCTAATTTGCATGATTGAATGCTTCATTTAGAGAATGGTTTCTCTAGGAACTTTTTTCGAATTTTTTCCCATTCATTCTCTACTTTCTTTTTTTCAATTTTTTTAATAGAAAAATTTATCAACATTTTCCTTGTTTGATAGCTCGTTCTCGGCTCATTGAAGAGCTAGGGGTCTCAAACACGGGCTGTGAGTAGTACTAGTGAAAAGCTTTTGAACAAACCCCATATGAACAGAATCCATAAAAAAGTTTTTTCTCATACCTGACAGCTCCCAAGACCGGAAGAGATTTTAAGCATTTTGTCACAAAAAAACGACACCTTGATCTGCTCTTTTTCAGCTAATGGCAGGTTGTTCTCCAGAAAAAGTTGTACTGGAAAATGTCGAGCAGTCCCTTCCAGGAGGGTTTAATAAAAATTTTATTCAATGGGATAGTGGCGGTTTTAGGGGTCCAAATCCCATTGAACGAATTTAGGTATCCCAGGGGCTCGTTCTCGGCTAATTAAAGAGCTAGGGGTCTCAAACTCTGGCTGTGAGCATTACTAGTAAAAAGCTTCAAAATAAACCCCATATGGACAGGATCCACTGAAAAAAGTTTTTTCTTTTACTTTTACTATTGCGATTCCGAAGAGAAAAACCAAGAAAAAAAATTTTGAATCAAAAAAAGGTCCCAAAATGTTGCAAATGTTCCAGAAATCATTTCTGTATAGGTGGGAAAACGATATTTTCTTTGACCTTCACCACCTCTGGGCTCTGATTACCTGAGAACAATTTTTTTTGATGCCAAAGAAGTAGGTTCCAAAATGCTAAAAATGTTTCGAAAATAATTTCTGTATAGGTAAGAAAACGATTTTTTCGCGACTTTGACCACCTCCGGTACATTTCTGGATCACATCCTGCGAGTGTGAAGCATCTCCACACAACACTTTGAGAATGAGAATTTGCGAGAAGCCAGACAGTGAGGTGAAATACGTAAATTTCCACGAAGAGTCACCGTAGCTAATCATTTCATAAACAAATTTCAAGGGGTTCTTAGAGGTCAGCATATTGCCCACTTTATGAATAGAGCCAGTTTACAAGCGGTATTGGCTTTCTTACTCCCACAATGATAAATCATTCGGTTTTTTTTTGCTTTTTGAAAAAAAAATTTGTTTGCTAAATGTACTCTCAGTGGAAACAAATGACCACAGAAACATTGGAAAAACTCTCGTCTGAGGATCCGTGAATTCTCCTGTTTGCACTCTTGTTGTTGCAATTTATCCATATTGCATTATTTCAATATTTAAAAAATCACATGGAGAGTGCATGGCCATTCATACTTAACTACAATTTTTTTAATGAAAATTTTTATTCGTATGTTCACATTCCGAGGGCCAAAAAATGAAAAAAATGAAAATTAAAATGAGGCCGAATCCAAGCTTGAAGCTCTGAAAAGAAATATGGGAATCAGAATATTCTTCTGAGCGGAGCAGATGATTTTTACTCGCACACGGCCCAATTCTGCGCCCCCCCCCCTGCGCGGTCTGACAAAATGCGCCCCCCTCCCTCTTCCCACACTGGGATCATCCCAATGTACGCTTGACCCTGCTCCAGAGGCATCATTTTAATCAGCTTCGGACCATTTCCAAGAAAAGAAGAAAAACAGAAAATCGATTCTGAGGTTAGACTGTGCCTCTACTGGGAGAATAGAGCCAATAAGACAAAGAAGAAGACACAATTCGTTTTCATGGAGCCTGTGAACTTTTCCCAGGATTAGTGCTGCAGACAGAAAATAGATGCTTTTAGGCGTTTGCGTCAGAAGATTTTCAGAGTGCAGAAGCCTTGCTATTACATACAAAAGACTTCAGCAAGTTCTCGGCACAGCATTGCTCCCTGGTGGCTTCTCGGGAATATGAAATGAGTCTTTCTTCTTGAAACCAACGGTAGCTGTTAAAGCTCGACTCGTAGAAGTGGGAAAATGCCTCTGGAACATTTAGTTTCACACTATACGTCTTATATAGGAATCTATGAGGGATTTACATACTGACCCCCGCATAATCTGAAGCAAGGCCTATACTACAAAGAAAAAGGAGAAGTTACTGGCAGTCTCAAGCATGATATCAGAATGGGAATTGTGACAGAGGAATTCAAGGATCTGAAAAAAAGCCTCGCTTACCACCCCTGGAAAGGTAGGGTTCGGATCTCTTTCTGTTGAGCCACAGTTAATACACGATGTTTGATACTTTCGGAATAAGGAGACGTTGCTGAGAGAAGAAGGCATCTCTCTCTGTCAAGGAGGCTGCCCAGATTTGGCAAAAAAGCAGAGTGAAGACGACAAGGATCGAAAAAACGAAAAATCCGCTGAAATTGGTTCCCATCGCTTTCAGAGGATGTTGGTAAAAAGCGAAATGTGTCAAAACAGCGGAAGACCTTCAGCTGATGCAGTGCGATTGGATAGAGGAATTTCGCTGGGATCCACCAAAGGCAAGACATTTCCCAGAGGAAAATATGTGTGTGGTATCGGAATCGACTCACAATCAGGCGATTTTCGGACCCGAGCCGCACCGAAGAGGAATCGGAGCCGCCTGACAGTACGGCTCGTGCGGTTCGGCACATTGAACGAGCTCAGGTAGCAACAGCAGTGGCTGGCCCGGACAATCACAGAAGCCGACTCGCAGATCTGGAATACGAGCCGTCAGACGGCTCGGTCCGAGAACCGCTCAAGCAAGATTTGACCTACTCGACAATTTATTTCCATTCGAAGGGCTGGAATGTAATCAAGAGAAGTTCACACATTCTGGTCCAAAAACAAAGTAACTCAGACTTTTGTAAAGCTCGACGTGTATTCAGAAAAACTATTCCTTCAATTGGATGGTTTTAGCCTCCACTGGACGGTGAAGATAAGTTTACTCTCATACATCATAGGAGGGATCCTGAGCTGATCGCAAATCTTGCAGAATCGGAGAAGAACTTTTAGGTTTGATGAATGTAGCACCACAAAGAACCTCTGGCTCTGGGCTACAATTGGTCCGAAACTGGAGCTTACATCCGAACCATATAACTACCGCATTCTCATATAACCCAAAGTCCATTCGCATGCCTATTTGTGTCCAAAACCACCAATTGAGCTTCCGCGAACGATGTTTAGTCGATTGAAGAAAATTTTTCTTTCCGATTTTGTATTTCATGGAAATGCTTCCTGTTGATCAGACACTAGATCAACATAGTCATTGAACAGTTTTTATAACGGAAAGAAAATAATTCCAGATTCTGATTGTATCACCTCTGTTTTCTGGCAATGCATATCTGTACCTATCCACGAGGTTGTTCAGTGAGGTCCTCGTCCTATTTCATCCTTAGGGGCTAGTAATACTTCTCAACGACAGCGCGGCACGCACGTGATGCGCGGGCGTTGAAGTATGAATGGCCTGATGCCACGTCCGCGCGTGAGGCCTGCTCCGCCATAGGGACAAGGCTCGCACTAGATTTTCCATCATAATCGTCAGCACTCAACCATCATCGTCAAAAAAATTCTATTAATATGCACAGATACCACGGTGGAGAACTCATGCGTGGAATTTTCGCGGACTGCACAGTTTAGGCCAGCTTTAGACGCTATTCATACTTCTCAAGGCTAGCGCATCACACGTGTGACGCGCGTGCGTAGCGTTGCAGCATAAATACTTCATAGGCGTCGCGCGCGTGTGAAAAGCTTAGAGGGACTATGAACACTCTAGCGGCAAAGCTGTGGCGTAGAAAGGTAAAGTTGGAATAAATTGTGCCGTCGAAGCGAATTCTATGGTGCGCTTCCCGCCAATGTAGCAGAGGATAGTACTGGGATTAATCATGATTAACCTGAATGAAATTGACCTAGGAGTGTCGCAATAAATTTTGGAAAGCCAGTACGGGCGTTGCGACCACGGCGGAAAGGGCGTGGTATCAGGCCATTCATAGTCTAACGTCACGTTCGCGGGAGACGCGCTAGCGTTGAGGAGTACGAATAATTTCTTAGTCAAACATAGATCGTCCGTAATCCTGCTTGGACCGCTCATAGTCCAACCCGATTTGGAGAATCCTCAATTGAGATCAAAACTTGTCCACCGATAGGTCGTCCAGGTTCGTCCGTAGCCCTTCCCTGTCCGACCATTGCGACATCCAATACAGTGCGGACGACCCAAGCGGGGCCATGAACGACCTACATAGGAGATAACGTCAGCATGGACCCTAGTGATACTTTTTGCTCCCCATTGAAGGTTGGCGCAAACCCGGTGCACCTATGTTATAGCATTTGACACCGAGTTTGCGCCAACTCTCGATAGGGAACGTGAAGTATCACTAGGATCCATGCCGATTGTATCATGGACGACTATCGTCGAACAATGACCGGGCCTTGAAGGCAGGGTTCTCGATAAAATCGGTTGTTGTGTTATCCCCATGGAATGGTTGATCCGGCCATCACAAAAGTGAAAATAAATAAAAAATTGGAGAGAAAACGCTTATTAACAAGTTATTGCTTGGTGTCCTTCCGCCCCCAACTATCAAGATCTGTGTAAAAGCCTGTTTCGCCAACTTTTATTTTGCTTCTAAAGTAACTTCTGAGCATTTCTGGAGACTACTGACCACTTTAGCAGCATAATAAAAGGCGGATAAGCAAGCATTAATGAAAATCTCGTTAATTAGGGGGCCGGCCGACACCATTAATTAGCCGTTATACCTTGTTTTTGAGCGTTTTCCCAGCAAATTTCAGGGTTTTTGCACTCATTTTCTTTTTTGTGATGATCAAATCTACATTATCATGGAGAGAGCTAGAAAGTCGTTTTTATCGCGAACCCTGCCTTTAAAAAGCAAGCAAGCAGTTTTTATTTCATACTCAAACAGTCAATAAGAAGTTATTATCAACAGTTTTAAGTAAATTGTTCCAAATACAGAAGAAAGAATAAAGTATTTAAAAGATTCGGTCGCGAGATTATTTCCCGGATTTCTTGTACTCTTTCACGACAGATTATTTGGCAGTGAATGGAAAAGGCAGTCAATTTAGATAATTTTCCATGTATAAACAAATAATTATCTTGTTCAAGGTACATATAAGCATCAAGTTTGAAGGAAAACAGAAAGTTTAGCTTCGAAAAGACAGTACCAACGTCAAACACGAGGATTATCAATTATTCAGGACCTCCTGCAGGACACGAGGTCTATAATCGCATGCAATATTCCATTTTCGCAGTCTCATCCAGCTAAAAGTAGTAACACGACTAAAAAAATCTCTGATGAGGAAGTTTCTTCTAACCAAGCTACAGATGGGATGTTTATCCTAACCAGAACAAAAGTTGAAGCTACTATGGGTGCGTACGTAAATACATTTCTCGAACATGTACATGCGAGCTCCTACATTCGGATTAGTTTTTGTGTGTAAGGACAAATCTTTTTTCGGTAAAAGTTCATTTCGAAAAAAAGACCAGAGAGAACTTTTTGCAGCCTTGCACTGGCGTTATTTTTTTTGTGCTTTTTTCTTTATTTTTTGTAGAGAACGTTGCTGAGATATGTAAATGTATTGCCATCGATCAGGTGTTCTAAGGGATGTAACAATGTTCGCAATAAGTTACTTCTCCCTAGACCGCTTCGCTGATCTAAATAGCTAATATCGTTTGTACCAACAAGAAAACTTTTATCAGCCAACATGGTCATTCTAAATAAAATGTACTTTCCTAGAATAATTTTTGGACCTAGAGTCAAAATATGTCCTAATCAGCAGCCCTAAACCACTCTGGAAAAAGTCATAGACGTTTTGCCCCTTACTGTTAAACCCGATGCACCTTCCAAAACGCGCAGTAATCTTCTAAACGTCTTGTAACGGACCTCATAATCGTGTTCAGCTCCCAAAATAATTCCCTGAACAAAGTCTTGGTAAACGGCCATTTTTCAAACTTATAGTCCGACCCTTTTTGCATGCTGCGCTCGCCTATTCAAGTATGACATCGCAAATTCGATCTGACACTACAACACATCACTGAGGCACCACGCCCAGACTTGCGCCTTTGTGAGTGATTCAAACACTCACGGACCTTTTTGCGAGTGAGAGGTATCGGCAACTTTTTTACCCGCTGCTTGCATGGTGGACTCAAACAGCTGCACTGTCAGCTTTGAACCCCTCACTTTTTTCGTTTGAACCTTCATGACCGAGTTCGAAGGAACGCGTGGAGCTCCTAACGATGAGTGTCGGTACATATGCAGTTTCGGAGGTTTCCGAACAAATAATCTCAATCGATCTGTCGGATAACGATGTCTTGTTAAGTTTCGTAAGGAAATAGTGTTTATCACTTTGACAAGAATATCCTTCTAGAGTTGTGAGCCCAGGTTTAAGGTATACTTCTGAGACAATGGGCAGCGGAAAGCGGCGACAGCGACCGCCTGTCGCAGAACTCCTGCTTTTTAGGGGCCATTTCTACTTCTGTCGTGGACCGGCGCAACGAGGTTCAATCCTACATTATCAATCGTGCTGCGCCGCGCAGCTCGGCTGTGAAAGTTTAAACGAAGCCTTAGAGGTCGTTTATACTTCCGCCGCCATGCGGCGCGGCGAAGTACAATCCCATAGTATCGATCGTGCCGCGCCGCATGATCAATATTACAGGAATGCACTGTGCCGCGCCGCTCGGCGGCGGAAGTATAAACGACGCCTAGTGTTCACGATAAATATCGCAATGGAGTTCGACTCTAAAATGCAATTGTTTTGTCGTGAAGTGACTAATAGTGGAGAAACAGCGAAGAAAAACGTTTAGAATACGCTAAAATAACGGTTTCTACCGTTCAGGGCGTGGACGAGAATCATGGGCCCTGTTGATATCCGCAAGCGCGCGCCAATCGTGAAATCTGCGCGAATCCATCAGTCTGGACGCGGCAGAGTTGCTTGGCAATTTGTCATCGAAACGTGTGCGGCGCCACAAGCTCGTCAGAATGGGGGCAGACCGAGATGGTTGGGTGCACTGGAATAACTTTCAAAGCCGTTTTTATCGATTTCTGGCCCGTTTTCGCACTGCTTTCTTCAACTTTATCCTCTCCAGCAACTGACAACTTAGTGTTTCGCACTGAAACCTCAAGAACGAGATTTATCGTAGACACTGCCTTGTCGTGGCGCTCTCTCAGTGCGCTGCACAGCGGCGAGCGAAACTGGCAACGACAGGCTCCGGCCCATTTGCAGTATGTCAGCCCTCCGCAACACGCCGCGAGAAAACTGCTCCTACAACGGCAAGTGTCTTCGCTCTAATGATGATTACGCCTCGAATTGTGCTAAATGGCATGTCTGTTGCTGATGACAGCGACAAAGTATATCACAGATCACACGGATCCCTCGATCTCTGCACCGCTATTCCCTAGCGGAAGCATTCTTCTAACTATTACATCGCTAGTGCAAAAAGAGAAGGTGAGATGGTGACTGTCAATAATGACGATGATGGATCCGTGTTAAGAATGAACGGAATTTTCTGTTTTCTGCAACGACGGGCGAGTTCCGACGAATGGCAAGCAAATTTAATTGCGATTGCTTATCAAGGCGTCTAATAAAATCTGTAGCTGGACAGTTTATGACAAATTAAACTCACTACAGTGACGCCCGAGACTAGCACGCTTAGTACTTTTTTGTTTACACATTACTGGGCGACCATCCGTTGCTCGTCCCGGTCGCCCGAAATTGCGATGCGGGTCGCGGGCGATGTCGGATTATGCGGTGGGCTGTTTGCACCGAGCTTCTAAGGAGTTACATGCTGCAGCAGCTGGCCGAGATCCGTCATGCGGGTGGCGGAAAGCAATTGAGTTCTTTAAGATCTGCAAACTCGCAAATCGGGATCAGGCCCCGATTGGCGAGTGTGCTCGTCGCCCGGAATGCAATTTTTTTCAGCGGGCAGCGCAGAACGGAGAAAAGTGTGTCTCCAGTTGATCCGTTCCAATAGTTAGAGGAGTATTTGAGATCAAGATCAAGAGCTATTTCTTCCGAATACAAAGCGTTTCCTCAATTTTCCAAGCCGGTCTGCGTAGTCGAAGGAAGCTGCTGAAGCTCACAGCAGTAGAGAAATATAACAGACAGTACAGTCAGTTGCGAGAAACTTGATATGTTCAACGACTCCGCACCTTGCGTGGACCATGTGGACCGAGTTGAGAAATTGGAGAGAAGCTATACGTACATCACTCTCAAGCACAAAGACGGAAGCATAGAGAAAAATTTTTGAGCACCGTACTCCAACTTAGCCGTGAATAAGATGCGTTGTGTAGGAGTGCCCTAAGTGAAAACTGTTCTACCCGCGATCCACGATTTAGAAAAACCAAAAAAATCGGCTTCCGCTCAAAACTTTCGACTGGGGGTTATTTTGGGCGCTGAACGCGAATCTGGGGTGTTTGTCGCAACACATAAAGGTAGTGTTCACGATGGTAATCTCTTTTCTGTTTCACCGCCTATCTTGAGAACGGTCCCATCCTGATTCCAATGATGTCTCTGGAATTGTACAAGACCTTCTGGGAACGGAGTTATGGTCTCTCAAAAATTGAGCTGAGGAAGCATTGTGGACGAGTTTTCCGAAGCTTTATTTCCGTCTTTTGCAGCCAATGTTTGCGAGCTGATCTGAGTAAAGAGAGAAGTTGAGAATGAAGTCGGAAACCATCGCTCATCTTACGATCTCGAGTGTTCCATTGTTCACGTCGAGGGGCGGAAAGGGGCCGGACTTGCCCAAAGCGGTGGGGTTTGCCCACTTTTCTAAGCCGTTTTGAGGCTCCTGTGTAGCTTTTCGTCCCGTTTCTTCGACGCTGTTCTGCTTCTGAGAGCCACGAGAAGCGTCTGTCATGGAAAACTTGAGGGTGAAGATAATCGTGAACAGTGCCTTAAAGGTTCCTACAGTGCGTATCATAAGTATAGAAGCACCCCGAAACTGAAAAAAAATCCAGAGCCGCGTAAGCGCTATCCAAACCTTTTGCTTAAATCCGAACTCTGCATGGCTGAAAACCCTTGTCAAAACAATTTATATCAAGAATGTTTAAAGTGAGGCGAATTCGGCATTCAACTTCCAAAATGGCCGTATCGAAAGTATAGACGCACTTTGAAAATTCAACAACTTCATTATCAAAACTAAGTAAAAACCAAAAATTAGTGGTCTATCGGTTCTCCACGTTTGGAAAAAATCTCGAAGATCCGATTCGGCATCGATTCAACCAGTCTTCTCAGCACCTGTGGATCCAAATTTCTCCAAGCCTGGACAATGGCAGCTTTGGACCTCCTACCAAGAGAGCAGGCGAGCTATTTCATGACGGTCACGTTCTGCTCCTCAAACCACGTTCTTGTGCAGCGACTCACGTGGATAGCGGCTCTGAGGCAATTAGAAAACTTTATACACGGATTATTGATACACAAGGCTATGCCTACAAAACCCAAAACATGGTTCTCGAAACATCGGGCTGCAAGTAAAACAAGCCTTAGTTAGGGAGTTAATCCGGAAACGAAAGGCTTTATCAGTCTGTCGTGTATTCGAGGACCCCTCAAGTCGCTAAGTGAAAGTGTCGACGGTTTTTTTTCCAAGTCGCTTGAGATTAAAAGGGAGTTAACTTTTTATTCAGAAAGTCGATCATTTGAAAGACTTGGTTCTCGGATGAACTGAGAAGTAGGTCATTCGAAAAAGTCTGATATTCGACTTGATATAGAAGTCGATTATTCAGTAAAGAAATTCAATCTGCCTGCGCATATACAATATACCTAGCGTGGGTGTAATGTTCCTGTTTGAATAAGAACTGCTAATATTTTCTGACCACCATTACAGATTGCTTGCAGCCGCATTATCTATGAAAGTGAATCATATAATGCTAATAAAATCAAGAGATTCAGTTTTACCAGGTGTTCTACGTAATAATTTCAGAAACACACTTTACACGCACGTATGTGCCTCCCTACCACCTGCGAATAGAACTCTACGAGCGGATAGTGTAAATCTCGGCAAGATCGAACTCATGAGAACAAACCACGAACACAGGTGGGGCAATGGCAGGGTGCAAGGTGTGCTGAGAACAAATCGTATGACGACTCCCATTACGAACGTCGCCGGCCCCCCTCAAGGGTTGGCGAAAAACACCTGTGCTCGGCTGTTCAGAGTACACTTTCCTGTCGTTGATAGCCCCTCATTGTGCGTGCGGCTAATAGCTTTTACGACTTGCTCGCGCGGCTTAACTTTAACTTTAATGAAAATGAACTTTTTCCGATGAAAGAGGAGATGTGTGATGGTGGAACATGTGGCCCAAATTTTGACGATTGGTTGTGTGACTTTTTGTGACTGCGTGGTCCTTTCACATCGGGGTGCCAGAGCTTCCCAGTCATACGCTCCTGCTCGCTATTGCAATTCAATAAAAGAAGAGGATACTTCAAAGCCTCAGCGGACCCGCTTCACGTTCGATCTGCTGCTGTCTTACTCTGGGAAAACTTGCCGCAACAGTGCCGTGAAAGTATCTAGACCCTCGACAGTGCCGTGTTAGTTCCGCGGTAGTACCACGGCGGATCCGCGATCATCTCTGTGCCGAGACAATTGTGTTGCAGTGCCTTGAGCCTCGGCGACGCCGAACGCTATAGTATGCAACGGTTCCGTGTTAGAACCGCGCCGTCCCCGCAAGGATCAAGGGCCGCACAACCTCCAGCGAAGTTTGTAACCTGGGTAGCTTAGTTAGATGATCCCAGAGAGTGCCATTTTACTATTCACCTCACCAGAGTTTGTGTGAAAGCGTTATTCAGCAATTCGTGAAGACCTAAACATAACTTTGAATCTTTACATGAGATTGCCATTTACCTCAAGACGCAATGCAAGAGATTCAATTCACAAGTGTTTAACAGGGCTGCCTCGTAGTCTAATTTGCTGAAGTCGGCCATAAAATGAAGAAAGAATGCTGTCTGGCACTGAGGAATAGAAAAATACGGCTCACACAACTGTACTCGACGGTTTTTATCTCGTCCGGTTGTAGAACTTCCTTTCAGCATCTCACCAATATTGTTTGCCGCTGTGTGGCAGCTGATACGGGGACTAAAATTGCCCACGTGGGACACAAAATTCATTTCCAGCCGCCGATTTGTCAATGACATTGCCATTTTTTCAAGCATTGTGCACAAGTAGAGCCGAAGCGACGCTGTCGGCATAAGGAGGGAGGGAAAGGAATGTTACCACAGGTTTGTTGGGAAAATCTCTTATAAGGGAAAGTAAGTCAGAGAAAGTGGCCATGGCGAACGAAATGCTATTTTAGGCTCAATTTTCGGCGAAGAGTTCGATTTCGAGCTTTGCAGCTGCGCTCCGTTTCTCTAAACGGAGTTACGAGCGTTTTTAGCGTTCGACCTACAGGTACATCGAAGCGGGAAAGTTATGGATCCCTAGATAACCCTGCGATCTCAACCTTAGACTAGAAACAGTCCTGTGTGATTGTGCACGGAAAAGTGTTGCAACAATCGAAAAAAACGGCGCGCTCACATGAGGCACTTCGATGCAGCAGCCAACGTGCCACATGGCGCAGTGGGGCTCAGTAAAATTGAGGGCTGTTAATGGAGAGCCGAGGTAACAAGTTCAAATCCTTGACGCCGCTGGGTCTTTGCGTTTTTTTTTTGCAAACACATGTGTTCATCAAGTCATGTGTTGATGAGTAACAAATTCATAGTAGGAGAGCTTTAGTATTGAAAAATGACGTCGATGGTTTTTCTTTTCGGAATTCGATCTACTAACTAAGTTTTCTATTGTGAAAAATAGTACTGCAGCCAATTCTAGTATAGCAGTAATAACTGTTCTACGTGCAGGTTTAATAATTCAGACAGAAGTGGTTAAAACAAAGAAGCCTTCCACATTGAGAAAAAGCATTGAAATACTTTTCTGGACAACTACCGAATTCACTGAGACTTCCCCATGGAGGGGGGACAGTACTGAACGAGAGCTCCGAATTGACCAGGATGGTTTCCAGAAGATCCATCCGCGTACCAAGAACATGCGAGGAAGTTCATAATTTATCGGGAACAGATTCGGAAATAGGCATTCAAAATAGACAAATACACTCTTTGAAAGTTTCTTTAGAAAAACTAACGATAGGTTGCGGTGCCTAAATGACCTCCTTGTATCGTAACGCAACGATATTACCAAAATTTGGAAAAAGGACCTCATGTTCGTGTTTAGTGCCCAAAAAATATCCTTCTCTACGATTCTTGAACGAGAAAATGTTGTTCAGCCTCTGCAGTCCCACAGAGAAACGGAGGAGCCCCTGTGAATTTTTGGGCGCCAGAAACGGAAAACTTTTTTCGCCCGAAGCTCGTTTAGAGGGCTTATTTGGGGCGCTGCACAGAGTATGGGGTCCATTTTCACTTTTAGGAAAAATTGAGGTCGGGGACGGTTCGTATAATGACAATTACTGTGCTTCTCTGGGCCAAATTCTGAACCGCAATTGCGTCTCGACACGCTTCGCGGCCGCACGCGCTCGAGTCGGTCGAGTTTCCAGCGCCAAAGCCGACTCGATGGGGCTTTTTTATACAGTTTTCTCCAACTTTCCTAAGTTTCCAGTTTCCAAAACCCACCTAGAGTGAACAGATCGGCGGCTGCGGCGCTGGAAGCTCTTCCGACTTGGGAACGTGCAGCCGCACAGCGCGTCGAGACGCAATTGCGGACTGGTTCAGATAAGCACAGCAACTAGGGTAGCCCATCGATCAACGCCTATAACTCACTTCAGAGAAAAGGAGTGCGGTGACGAATGTTAAACTCGGAATCCTTGTCGGAAATCAAATCTAAAAAAAAACCTAATAACGGCCACTTTCTCCAAATGACCTTCCCTTGTTGGGATCTCAAAAACATCGCGTACGAAGGAACTCATTCAATCAAAGCTGGTGGTTCTCTGAGCGCGGAAGGCGCGTGCATGTGTTGATGGTTTCCAAGGAACATTAAAATTTTCTCGAAAGCAGAGCACACCCAAAAAAACGGAAATTCGGATTCCATGCTTCTCTCGCTGAAAATCCGGTGACACCCACAATGAACATATTCATCCAACCGGTCAACTACTCCATGTTATAGAATAATGTCACTGAAATACGACGTTTTAATGCATTTCTCGCCATTTCTTCGTAATTATGGTAAAACTTGAAGGCCAACGCACGGTTTTATTCGGAAAACTCAGGGACAAAAATCATCGTGAACACTGCCTCTGAGTTACAGTACATAAAATGGTATCTTAGTGGGTTACAGTCAATTAGTGAGTGTTGCCTCGAAGTCTTGATATCTATAGTGTGCTACCTGAAAATACTTAATTGAAGCGAATTTTGATCAGCATTAGTCTGGCTTCTCGGTTTTTGTCGTGTATCCGCATTGTGTAAAAAATGAGAAAGAAGATTAAGCTTTAGGAGAGCCTTTTTATTGGAGGTATTCTCCCAGCAAGAGATTTTAGACAGTACTTTACGAATGAAGCTTTTTCAAAGGCTCTTGCGGCTTTTCCGTCCACTAAAGAGGCCAAGCTATGCGAAAACATGAAGAGATAATATGTGGTCTTCGGCGTGGATGATGCCTTTGCATGACAGAAATCCTATTTCTCGAACGACAATGTGGAACTTTCCCCAATCCATTTGAGACTTTTTTTCAACAACGCAACGATGGAACTCACAAAAGATTGTTGAAAAAATCAATATATACTTTACAGACAAGTGAATTAGTGAAAAAACTGGAGCTTCAGGTAGGAACGCTGACTTTAGAAAAAGCAAGAGTATGGTTCTAGTGGAAAGAGAACGCGGAGATCAATGTTTGCCGTTTTTAGACGGCTTATCAGCTGCTGCTGATAGCGGTAATCAGGAAGCTATGGGTCCATCCTTCATTCGGAGAGCAATGGTCTCTGAAGGTGTCAGATAGCGCACGTTCCCACTCCGCCAGACATCTTCGTACATTGACGGCGGAAAAAGTCCGCGAACGTAGCACGTTTTTCTCCAACGCTCGTAACACCAATCACAACTCTGAGACAAGACCACCACATCTAGTGTCAATCAGTTTTCCCAACTACAGGCCATCTGGAAGTGTTTTTCTATAGGTCGTAGGCTCTTCTCGGGACGGCTCCATTCGAATGTGTTTTGTGAACTTGTATTTTGAATTGAATGTAGTTCCCCCTTTCTTGTAGGGAGACATGACTTCTTGGTATAGGTGGTACATTCGGTTTGACCCACGGATTTTAACTAGGGGAACCGGGAAGAAATGTCGCTTTCCTCTGCTAAATACTAATCATACAGCTCTGCTTTATTTCCCAATCTGTTTCAAATGTTCTTGGATGATCGACCAAGGTTAGTTGAACTATTGGAGAACTCCATTAATCGTCTGACACGGATTCGCTTCCACTTCCGCCTTTAACACGTCGTTGTCTAACGTTAATGGTCTTCCTGATCCATACGAGTCGGTAAGATGAAAATCACCCGACTTAAACTCGGAGAAGCACCTTTGGCATTTATAAATTCCCAAATGCATTAATATGAACATGGCAAATGTTTTAGTAGTAACTGTTGCGTTACTTCCCTTGCGAAACTCAAAAATCATGCAATGTGTACCACTTCTGGTATACCCTGTTTATCTTGAATTGCACAAAACACGGTCCGCCAATAGTCCTCTAATTGGCCCGCAAGTACCGTAGTGAACGTCCACGACGCGTTCTCGGCAGACCCGGGTGTGCAACCGGTGTGCAGAGCAATCGATTCGTCAATGCCGTCACTCGGCCACCCACCCTGCCACCCGGGTCTACCGAGAACGCGTCGTGGACAAACACTACGGTACTAGCGGGTCAATTAGAGGACTATTGACGGACCGTGATTTGTGCAATTCAAGATAAACAGAGTATATTTGGCTGCCCATTTAACCTAAAATTACAGAAAAATTGTAATTCAATTGTTCATAAGCAAAAAAGTCACTATAACCTCACGATGTCTATGGCACGCAATCTGAACCAAACAATGAGCTGATAAATGACAATCAAGTATTGACATGCGCAGAAATGACATTACTTTCCGGTCCCCTAATACTAGGCAGAGGTCGAACAGTGTGTAACGCCTCATTGACTGCAAACCACATAACCCGTATGACTTCAGCTTTGCGTTTTGAAATTCGCGAGCAGATCTCACCTTCTTCAAAGGCACTTTATTTGTAGGCAATTAATGGCAAGATAAAGAGAACAGAGTGGGCCCCGAAAAGGTTTTCGCGCTTTTGACACAGAGAGAGAGAGAAAGAGAGAGAGACCTAATGTTAGGACCTAAGTGACCCCTTCGGTCAGTCTAAACAATAAAGGCTCTCAACAGATGTTGATTCTCCATACTGCCTTGCAAGAGGATGGACCTCCCCACAGCCAACGGTCGCAAAAGTCCATACAGTGCAAGTCGTCAATCCCCAATGATCGCTCATAACAATAAGAAGTGAAGATTAGAGCTTGCGGCCAATGGCTGCTGTACCAGCAGGCAAAATTCTGCTCCAAAGACTACAATGAAGTGTGAGAAATTAGCGCCGCTGAGTCCACTACGATAGAATTCGACCTTAGCACTTCGTGAACACGACTAGTTGGTTTGCTGCGTTCACAACAAAAAGAAGTTCTTGAACGTCTGTCGGAGGACTTACTTCGCAACAGCTGTGTAGATGAAAAAAGCCGGCGAAAAGAAAAAAGAAACAAAGAGTGTACTTCGGCGGCGTATTCCCTACTTTAGTCTCAGGAGGAAGATACTAAACTGTAGAACATATGATGGTGCGGTAGTAGCAGTACAAAGTGGCTCATTATGAATGAGCCATTTGTGTATCAGTGCGCTCCCTTAGTGTCAGCGATGTACGTGTTCCATGACCCTAGGATCACCCCTCAGTGAAACTCACGGCCGGACCGCTGCCGACGTCCGGATGATCCGTCACCGAAGCTGGCAATGCGCGGCGGACCGTCATGCTAGCGACGCGGACCGTCTGTTCCAGTCATTTGCCGCCACGGATGGGCAGTGAGTTTCACTGAGCCATGAAAATAGCTATTCTGTAAAAACGAAGACTTCAATCAATATCTGGATATAATATTGGATTGCACATCCAAAACAATAGCGGAGTACATGTTTGCAGTTTGATACCCTGAATCCATGTTTTATAATAACATTTTATCGATTAACACACCGTTTCATAACTATAGAATCACCTGCGAGAAATCAATTTCCTTTGTTAAAAATAATCACAACACAAAAGCTCTACATTCCATCGGTTTTCCACAATGCTTTGCAAGATCCGGGTGTTATTAAGGCATACCTTCCGTCAGGTAGTTATGGCGGATTACCCGATACCGCCTCGAGTCTCCTCAATTTCAAGTCTGAGCTCAGGAACAAAAGAAACAAACGGCTATTAGCAAACACTTTTCTCACAATGATTTCGCAGAAGTTTTTACAAGGCTGATGAAGAATGTGGTCTCACCTGTTTTGGGTGTGGTGGAAAGCGAGCTCTTTCGTATCCACAATCTTTAGAACTCAGTTTTTTACGTGCAGAAATCGGTTTCTTTCTCAAATTACAGCCTTACCTTCAAGTTTTCTAGCTTATTTCTCACTAATGCGTAACCCACGCTCCGACAAAGTGTAGAGTTTCGCTCGGGTTCGCTAAGCGATAACCGCTTAGAGAAGTCGGTCGCATAGTTACCGAATTTGAGTCCTACGATTCCCTTCCTTCCTGCATTTATGTTGCCAGAGGGGCCGAAGCTTATAAATAGACAGCAAAACTTGATCGCTAACATCACGAATGCCATTTTAGATAAGCGACCATGATAAATATATGGTTTCCGTATTCGATTTAGTCTGACGCATGGACCAGGCCGCTGACCGTGCGATCTTGGCTGCACCACATGCCAATGGGGTTTCGATCGCGCTCGGCGATCTACCGTCGCAGCCACGTCCATTCATCAGACTGAAATTATTACGTGAACTCTACATGCGTTGCGCTGCCCTCGTCCGCGAATGGTCCAAGTTCAGATTTGGCCAATAGTGGACCTGTGTCTGACTAGGGACTGCTTTAAACTTCCCGTGGAGATTTGGAAAACCATGTTGTTGTTGCTGTAGGTCTGTGACAGTATGTAATTGGTCCGTGCTTGAAATTTCCTGAATGGCTGCGGGGATTCCAAAAAAAAATGCATTCTCATTGCTTCACAAAAAGGTAGGGAATTTTCGGGATATTCAGAGAAAAATTTTCGGATTCGGGTCAAAACCGTCAACTGGTGGTTATTTTGGGCGCTGAACCCGAATCTGGGGCCTACTCCTCGCCAGAATGTAGGTCAATGTAGGTTACGGTAGGCATAATGCCTTTTAACTGACGTTACTTACCTTAAAGTTTCGAAAAACGTAAAATGGACTCCATCCAAGTTCGGGTTAAGCGTATCAAATAAGGCCCTAGTTATACACCAGCCTTTCGCCGCTGCTGGCTTCCGCGGCATGTCTGCTATTGGTCAATTTCGAAATCTGACCAATCACAGACGTCACCTAATCGCCGATGTATGACCAGGGCCTAACACCCACAGTAGAATTTTGAGTCAAATCTGAGATTTTGACCGAGCGACCGTATACCTACCGTAACCTACCGTAATTTATTGAGAATTGATAAAGGGTTGCAGATTTGCATCAAGCAGCACGAATAACCCCTATATACAAGTTTTGAGCTGATTTGATAGCAGATTTGATTTGACTAAAATCAAATTTGATAGTAGCATTCTCGGAATCGTCAAAAGTCGCGTTTATCCACCAAAATTTCCCCCATAATAAAGCTTCGGACCAAATCAGATGGAATTTTTCAATTATTGACAAATGAGCCTCGGATTCGTGATCAGCGCCCTAAACAACCCGTAGAAACAAGTTTTCAGCCTAATCCGAAACAATTTTTTCGAACATACTGAAAATTGCCATCCGTGTACCCCTTTTATCGCTAGAGCTATGAAAATGCTCACTTTTAAATATCTCCTGCAGAGCTCTGAGGCATTTGGAATACGGATTATCAACGCTGTGTCCCGTACCTACAACTATCAACACATGGTTTGATAAAAGCCCACGGGAATTGTAAGGTAAGCCCTAGTGAGGGCAGCAGCAGCCTCTGCAACGCAAGTACACCAGAGGTCGAGAACCTGGACAGAGTGAATGAAAGAAAAGTTATCAATCTAAAAGATCGTTCTGAGATAAAGAGACGCTGGTCTCACTCACAGAAAAGGACCGTTAGATAAGTATCATTTGCTGCATGTCATTGACAGAAATACTACTGCATTCGAAGGGTGTGTGCAAAAACCAACAAATAAATTCAGAAGTGATAAGGCGATAAGTCACCCCAAGCACGCCGTCCCTGATAGCGGGACCGATTGACGTAGTTCGACTGTTCTTTCTATGGTGTGGAGAAGTACTATCAGCACAGAGAGAGAGGTTTTCCAATTGAAGCATCTTTGCAATACAATGAGCGCTTTATTGCAAACGTTGGGTCAACACAGAAGAGGGGTTTTCAGTTTAAAATAGGAGAACGCCAAAACAAGTAATCTGATAAAGTATTGAAGTGGATGTTTTCGCCCGATGTCTCCTCCTAACCTCAATGTCAACAGCCGGTGAGGCACCCGCACACTCCCTTCAACACACGGCGGGCTAAATCTCCGCGTTCACTCAAGAGCCCTCATAGTAGCCAACAGGAAATTAGGAATAAAGAGTGCATAGATGCCTCATTTCAATATTCTTTACAAGTCATTTTGTGGCAAATAGAACGGTGAAAAAGCAGAAATATGCCTTAAAAGCACAGGACATTCAAAAAAAATTTTTCTGGTTTTGCTCCTGTCTTACAGAGAATCACACGCTGATCACAATAATACCTCTGCAATAGCTCACGGTACCCTACAAGCGGAGTTATGGCTCATTTACAACGCTAAGGGATTTGAAAATCAGCAAAAGGGCGTGGCCCATGGTGACGACCGAAGGGGTCGGGCACATAGTGGTCGCCTATATCTCACTTACTTGAAAGGTTTGAGATTTTCTACTTGCCAAGACTAGTCAGGAGTGGTCTACTGCACAATAACATGAAAATACCAAGGATCCATGCCTGAGGATGCACTGCGCCAGTAGTAGCAACAAGTCTGAATAAGGACAAAAAGTCTGCCTGGAATGGGACTGTGGCCGATGTCATGGGAGCAGATAGATGGCAAAGTACTGCTGAAGACCTTGAAGAGTACGAAGGTTTCATCTCCACTCGTAATCCTTTCACTCAAAAAACGTTCGGGATTATAGCGGAGAGGCTGCAAAAAATCGTGGAGGATGACGAAAACTAAGTCATAACGTCGCACTGAAGACGCGTATATGTAGAGTGCAAGGAGCGTTCCGAAGGTCGACGGTCAGATTAGCAAAGTCCTGTCACTCAGTTGTCCGACGAAATATTGCTATCTATGTTGATAAGGCAGCTTCGGGGAGGCCAAATGTTGCTCAGTTTGTCCCATATAATCAACTCACACATTGGTGGAGAACTTCCTGAGGACGACGACGAAATTCCCCTCGATACAACTGGGGAACTTGCATGAATCGGGGGAGGCGATCAACATCTCCCACAGAAGGTTTTCTTGTTCTCCTGAGTACAGGGACCGGATTAATGAACAAAACTGGGAGTGATGTTTAACCGTGGGCATGGCATACCATGGTCTTACTCTACTCTTTACTCACAACCGCGATTCAAATGAGTTGGCTTGCGGTTGATATGTGCGTACACTCTGAAAGTTTTGCCGAGCAATAGCCGCGAAATAGCCGATAAACAGCCGCTAAATAATGCTCGCCGCAAAATAGCCTCCAAATAGTGCGCGCGGAGAAACCGCCGCGAAATAGCCGAGACATAATGCTCTCCAGGTAGAAATACGGCGCATTCCAGAAGCATGATTCAGATGTCAGCACTTCCGCCGGTACATATATACCCAAGTTCGAGATGCTTGGACCTCGTTCAGCCTCTGGAGGCCCAGCCCAGCCGCTGGCGGCCCCAGATGGTGGCTCGGCGAGCCGGCGACGGTTGCGTCTTGGTTACTTCTGTTCGCTTCTAGTTATTTCTCGGCTATATCTCGGCTATTTCTCGGCTACTTCTTGTCCGTTCCGTTAGAAGCCGAGAAATAGTCACGAAATAGCCGGGAAATAGCTCACCAGGAGTAACTGCGGAGCCTCGTGGGCTATTTCGCGGCTAATTCACGGCCAAAACTCTCAGAGCAGTCGCGAGAGTGTGTGCAACGTCACCATAATACACTCATTGGGCTCTTTCGCCGGAATTGATTAGATTGGCTACTTGCCAACATAAGTTGGAGCGCAACAACGCAGTGGAGCGTGATATTTTCCGAATGAGTAAGGCTTCTTTCAGAGTGAGATCGATGATCGCCGCGATGACATGTTTTGAATACAGATCGACGTGCGGCGCGACCTCGATCGACGCTCATGTTTATTATCCCATCGTGTCGCTCGGCGATCGAACTCTGAAAGAAGCCTAACGCAAAACCTGAGTCTCTCCTAGGGTATCTCGCACTCTACTCTACATCCCCAGCTTCGATGGTATGGTTTATGATGAATCACATGTTGATGGTAACGTTCCACTCTCTACCACATTATACCGCGGTATACTTGTTGATAAATCCGGCCCTAGGTCTTCCCCATGGTGTAATAACTCAACACACATTGTTCATTGAGTGATTGAAAAACACTTCACAAAAACTCCTTCCTTTCCAACTTTCTTAGAAAGCTGAAGTAATTGTGAGAGCGAAAATTCTGACTTTCGACATTATCGAAAACCTTTCTATTTTCTCTAAATTGCGGACAGAGACACCCAACATAATCTTCGAGAAGTAGCTTTGCCACCACAAACTCCGAAGAGCGAAACCACCTAGGGACTGGGCAATTAACATCACCGCATTCGTACCGGCTCTTTTTCGCGTTCATCATGCTCGTGAGGAGGCCAAGGTAATTTCCGTGGAAGTCAACTTCTCTTGTTCTTCTCCTGATAAACTGTTTCAAACGATCATTGTTGTGATCATTGGAGAATGGTGAGACGTTAGTGGCTGGTTAGAGTCTCACCGCTGAAAGGCTCGACAACATGTAGCGGAGGAGTATTGATCATGCGAGGCCGCACGATCGCTTCCCTCCATTGCATGTTGTCGCGCCTTCGAGCGGTGGGACTCTAATCATCCTCTTACCTTCCAAAAGAACTCAGCATTCTCTTTTCGACCAAGTTTTATAACGACCAAATCAGGTCTACTCTCCTCGAGAACTTCAACAACAATGTGTGAGAAGAGGAGTGTTCACCGAATATTCGTTTACTCGAATATTCAAATATCGGAATAACTCGAATAATCAAAGAAGCGGATTATTCGGGTTATTCGAATATTCGAATAGTCAACAACGGGATTATTTGGGTTATTTTAATATTCGAATATTCAACAACTGGATGATTCGAATATTCACCGTAAACTATTAGAGTATTCGACGAGGTCGCACCTTATTTTGCCACTGATTTTCAGTGCAGCAGTGATCGATATTGCGTCTGTTTTTTTCGTGTTCGGTGGGGTGTTTCACAAACGGATTCGCCTGACTCTGCTTGAACGCTTGACCACGCCCATTTTTCCGCTTCGTGGCGAATCTCCTGATTTTGGAAGGGAAGGAAAATCCCGGTATAGAGCTCAAATTGCGCTGCGACGCTGAAGAATGGGCGTGGCCGGAAAACGTGGCTGTAGTGATTCAAATTCGAAGCAGAGAATGTGAATAAGTTTTCAATTTTGAAGTAAATAGTTTGAGAATAATGGGTTCATATTTAGATCTCTTGCTGGGAGAGGGTTATCCGCCCACTTTATCGTCGCTGACCTATCACAGGAGCAGCGAAGGCGGACGTCATTGGCAAACGGTGAGAAAATGGGCAAATAGTCTGCTGCCAGCAAGAGATCTAAATCAGTATCGAATAATGGATATGTTGTGAAATGAAGGATTTGAGATTGTTCCGTTGCCCCGTTCGGAGCGTTTCAGCGCGCATCTACGGTAATCTTGAGTGAATTTTGGTGTTTTTCAATGAGAAAAGGTGGATTATTCGGGTTATTCGAATATTCAAAAAGTGAATTATTTGGGTTATTCGTTTATTCCAACATTTTAAAACTGGATTATTCGAATAAAATCGTTTAGTTGAATATTGAAAAAAATCATTCGACGCAACACTTTAGTGGGTAGGATACCAATGCTAATGAGTACTACTCATTGAGTAGGCTTCCCTATAGAACACGAAGTTCTGATTTATCAGGCCTACTCATTAGCATTTACCGTCATTAAAAGCCGGTTGATAAAGCGCGTAATCTCGAACGATCAAAATCTGTAGATCTCTATCGTGTTTTGGTTTCCTCTCAGCACAGACCTTATGTAAGGCAGGAAACCTCTTCCGAACTGTGGCATACACAAAAACGTGGAGATTCGTTTTCCATATCAACTTATCTAGCGAATGATGCTGTGACCGAGAGCAAATATGAGAAGGGGTAGCCCCAGCAGTTTATAAGATTGATGAACGCGAAGTGAACGCATATATCAAGTGTGTGTTGTATGTCAGTAGAGCGAATTTAAAACCAATCCACAACCGTTGACGTCAAAAACAAACTGTTTTCTTAGGTAAGAGAAAACAACGGGAAGAGAAAAAACAAGCGAAAGGCATTTACTTCTGGGAATTCCTATCGACTTGGAGAGCTTAAAGTGGTTGAGTAAGGCTTCCTGCCCTCTGAGGCAGAAAATGCCCTTTCATTCTTGCCATTCTTGTTTGATGTCATAGGGGAGAAAAACTGTCCTATTCGTTCAAAGCAGACGATTTTCAGGTCAAGAAATGGTTCCGAGTGATTAACCGAACAACTCCTTAAAGGCAGTGTTCACGATAATCTTCGATTTTGAAATTAATAGCTAAATCGATTGTTTGGCCCCCGGGTAGCACATAAATGACGAAGGATTCGAGAAAAACGCACCAGAAAGTCACGAAATCCTTTACTCTCACCCCACCTCTTTACTCTCACAGGAGCTGTTCGTTGTGACAATGAAATGTTTTGTGGGCCCGTCCTTTACAATTACTTGCTTTCTGTTGCTCCGTTGTCTTCTTCGGACCCTACCTAGTACTATTTTGCCTGGATTATTCTTCCATTTTCGACTGATCCCATTTTTCACCGGTGACAACCACCGCGAACATGTTCATACAACTGGACAACTAGTCCAGGCCAGAGATTAATGCCACTGAAATATGACGTTTTAGTGCGTTTCTCGCCGTTTCTTCGTAATTTTTGTAACACTTGGTGGCCAACGCTTTGTTTTGAGTGGAAAACTCGGGAACGAAAATCATCGTGAACACTGCCTTTAAGCTCATTTGGTAGGATTATTAGCAGGATTGTTTGAAATTGAATTAAAGACGGCAGACTGAGTGCAGAAACAATTAAGTGAAATACATAGAACAACCTTGCAGCTAAAAATAGCCAAGCCCCATTCCCTAGTGAGTGCGGACACCACTTCCACGAACGACACCTCTGTTGTCCTTTTATTGCTGCAGCAAAAAGTTGCCGATTTGCGTCAACGCAGACGTCAGACGTGACAAAAACTGTACAACGATGGGAAATTTTACGGATAACATCTTGAGAAGCCACATCTTGTGCACGAATGTTTTGTGATAGACGGCAATCTCTGGAATTGTCAACGAACTAATTCGTTTCTTTATGAAGAATCACGTCTATGGAAGACGGGCTTTGTCGCAAAAATGGACGGATCACGCCAGAAGCAACGGTGCAGAATAGGTAAAGTACAAAATCCTCCCTGCACAAAGAGTAGGTTTCGGGTACGAAGAAATCATTTTTGATTCAGAGAAGAAAGGATGCGAAACAGTTCAAGTTCAGAGAAGAAATCTGAGATTTCCACGTATTCGTGAAGTAGACCCTCTCTTTATAACACTTGCCAAGTGCGAGCTCTCAAGTCCTCAGAATAAGCGAGGTATGGGGAGAAGCCACTTTGCCACCCCCCCCCCTAAGGCGACCTTCTGAGCTCAACAGAGATAAGCGATGCTTTTTGAGCGATAGTTCCATTCTTCCGTGCATTCTCAGCCTCTCTCTTCATTCAAATCCGCCCGCACATAATGGTTACAAATCACGTAAGTTGTGTACAAGCTTCGGACGACTCGTCCACCACTCTTAAGGCGCTCAATTTTAGGCGATTTTTGAGGGGCCATAACTGTCCCCAGGGGTTATGTAGGATACCAAAAACATCATTGGAATCAGTGTGGGACCGCTTTCAAGACAAGCATAAAATCTGGAAAGACATTTTTGAGGTTGTACTGTGTTTTTCATTCTCAGCCTCTCTCTTCACTCATGTCCGCTCGCATAAATCGGTTGCGAATTCCGGAAATTATAAGCCTCGGACAACTATTCCGTCAGGATATCGCCGCTGAACGGCTAGCAAATCACTTGCCTTCGACCGATTTTGCGCAATCTCAGAAAAATGAAAACAAGTTACTTGTTACATAAAAGGCCGAAAACAAGTTACTTGTAACATATCTAGCCCGATGTAAGTTACTTGCAACTTATCCCAGGTCAGGTCATTTAAGTTACATGCAACATATCTGCGGGATGCCGCCTGCAGTGCGCCTCCGATATGTTACATGTAACTTGAATGGCACAAGTTGAAAGTAACTCAAAGGCAGCAGACACGCTCAAAAATTGTATTGATTTTATGACATAAAACAAAGGTTTGGAGCTGGTTGTATTGGGAACTAATGAAAAAACAAACGAAAACTGTCTCAGGCGTTTATCGGCCCCGAGCCGCCTGAGAGTTCGGCTCGTTTTTCCAATCTGCGAGTCGGCTCCTGTTGCTGTCCGGGCCACTGCTGTTCCTTTGCGGGCCACTGCTGTTGCTGTCCTGGCTATTCCGGTTGACCCAAACAGCAAGAGCAGTAGCCCGGAGACTGGGAGAACCAGCCGAACTGTCAGGCGGCTCCGATTCCTAATCGCTGCGGCTCGGGGCCGAGAATCGCCTGAGGTGTGCAAATAGAGGAATAACGTTTATTTTGTTATCGCGTGAAAATGGACGAGTTTCTCAGCGCGCGGTTGAAACAGCGAATATTAGCAACAAAACGGTTGAGATAGAGAAGCCGATATACTCTCACAGTCTGTACTGGAACGTTCAACTCATTGGAGGCATCAAAAACCAGCCAAATTGACCGTATTAGTAGTATCAATCTGAAGGAGTTTGTATTTTGGGGCGTGGTTGCAGAAGCTCAGGGGCGTGGTTGAAACTTTTCGATTTGCATTGCTGAAATTTAGTAGTTTTGCCTCATTTTTGACGCTTCCAACGGCGTGAGCAGTCTACTAGGAGCCATGCGACTCCAGAAACGTAGTTATCTATACAACTTTTTCGAGCGTGTCTGCTGCCTTCAACTCGGACAAGAGGCATTTCCAAAGGGAGTATACGACGCAGTCTCGGGTTCAGGCTTAGTACTGACGTTGCTGTTGCTTCAATTACCCTACTTTGAGGCACTTGACCCCACACTAACAGGAAAAGGCCCCGTAAAGCGTTTTTCGCGTAGCGTGTGGTCTGGGACGCGTGCGGACGCGTTCTCCGCGTCGCGTGATGGCCACCCATGGTGAGAATATAAATGTAACTTACATGTTACTTAAGTGTAACTTACATGTAATATAAAAAATGTAAGTTACTTGAAACATTCAAGAAAGTTACATTTATATAGTAAGTAACTTGTTTTCATTTTTCTGAGATTGCGCGTTCCGTGGATGCTTCCTATCGTTGCCACGTCTTAGCTAGGTGCCGTCTACCTCTTAGAATCATCACAATTGTTGCCCGAGTAAAATGCTAGAACGAAAAGTTTATTGTGAGCAATGTCCTGAACCGAACAGCTATTCCTCCAGCTAAAAGAAAAGAAAAATCGTAACTTCAAGGTGAAAATCTTCTCATTGGTTGTTTGGCTTCCATTTGGAAACAATAGATTCAAAAACTTAGTCAGAGGCATGCTAAACAGAAGGTTCAATCCTATTTGGAAAGCAGATGGGTAGATTAACCGCTGATGAAACCTTCTTGAAAATAAATCGTATACGATTTATTTTCAAGAAGTGGCTACATAACATCGGCACAGATTCTGAAGAGACGTGGCGTTCCCCATTGGAGATTGACGCAAACTCGGTACACCTATGTTATAGCACGTGGCTCCGGGTTTACACCAACCTTCAACAGTGAAAGCGAAGTCTCTTCAAGGTCGATGCTGACGTTATAGCCTTTCCCTCTCATTTTGAGACGGTCGAAGTCAGACTAGTCGAGCTTATCATGTCAGAATCTCCTCATCATTTTTATTTTTTGCCGTGACCGACCGCTTCGCTGCTTGCTCCACCCGGACTAACGTGGGCAAGTTATGCCTTACAATTAGATAGTTTTATTAGGTACTGAAAATGTCGCGAAAGCGCGATGCTACCGCTCCTCTAGAAGGCTTCGGCGCGGTCGGTCCCGCCGGTAAAGGCGAGACACGGTCGAGCCACTCGCGTCGGATTCGCTCGGGCGCGCGGTCTAGGTCACCAGTCTTCGCTCACTGCCGCGCTTGACCGTGGTCGTCCAACCTGTGTCTACGAGTCGCTCTCTCCGCTCTCGACGTGCCGTGCTTCGTTTTGGGGCTTCTGGCCTTTAGAACACTACTTCACCACCTGTAATACAGTTGGCCTACACGTCACTCACCATGACCTTGATTATTGATTGTGATGTGTTCTTTTTTACAAAACGGATTTTAGCAGCCGGGATTCTGTGTTTCCGTAACCCCATTCGCCGTGGAGTGCGTCTTCATATAATCGAGCGCCAGCGTCACACCAAAGTGGTATTTGAGGCTGATATCAGCCCCAGGAAGTGTTTTTGTCCTGAAACTGAGTGCATTTCTCATGTACATCGTATGCTTAGGTATTTATAACGCAATTCAGTTTTTTTTTGCCTGTATCTCTTCACTTAAAAATCTGCTCTTTTGGTTGGCTTGCTGGCCCACCATTTCCTATTTTCTAGGGGCCATCTCGTCAGCAACTGATTGTTGGGCCCAAGATAAAGGACAGGTGTGGATGTTGAGATGAAAAATTGATACTGCTTAGCAGTAATGGTAGGCACGATCCCGGACTAATTCAAACGATGACTACCTTTCCAAAAATGTGAATGCGTGCAACATTAGAAAGAATGAGCTTGCCGATAATCTTTCACAGTCATGGCTTCTATTGCAAACCGAGCGTTTTTTTTTTGAACAAATGTTCAGAAACGGTGTCAATGTGCAGCTGCACGCGGACCAGGAAACATGTAAGCAAATGTAGGAAGGAGAACATTCCGATCAAGCGTATGTCCAGGCATTCCTTATTGTGGTAAGAACTCGACATTCGGAAAGCACGTTCTTGTGATGAGATATGCGGTCGTGAATGGGTTTATCGCGTATACACGACTTTCCTGCCATGATGCAGTTCTTTTTCAGTCACGAAGGGTAAAAAAGTGTGACTAGAGGCAGCGGAAAAAAATCACTCGAGCATTGATATCTTGAAAACAACTGCGTTTACATGAAAGAAGATATCAGTCATATGTGTTTATTAAGGTGCACCGAGATGTGAAATTTGTGATGCTGAACCGTGGATTTAAGAAATGGAACGATTCAGATAGAAATTATAAGAGAAAGGCATATGCAGCAATCCAAAAGAACACAGATTTTTAAGTGAAGAGAGACAAGCAAGAAAACACTGAAATGCGTTATAAATACCTAAGCATACAATGCACAAGATAAATCCACTCAGTTTTAGGACGAAATCACTACCCGGGGCTGATCTCAGCCTCAAATACCACTTAGGTGTGACGCTGGCGCTCGATTCGATAACGCGCTCCACGGCGAATGGGGTAACGGTAACACAGAATCCCGGCGTAAGCCACTGCATGTCGAACGCTGAAATTCCCCGGTACGGTAGCGGGCAATCGCGTCGGGACCAACTCCGCATACAAATGCATGACCAGCGCAGAATTGTGCGATTGGGGCGCGCTGGTGCTAAATTGATAATACTTGGCACGGCATCGATTGCGAAGCTGGATGAAAAGTCATTGTTAGTGATGGTGATGCTAAGGATTTGGACTGTTGCAATAACATCGTTGTTTTTAGAATGGACAACCTGTTTTGAACCTCTATCTACAATCTGTAGTTATCAAAATCATTGTGCTGCCGAGCATTCCTGTACAAATGCTTCAAGTTTTTCTGCATGTCGCGCCCATCTCTCCCAAACGTCAGCTGGAAGCAAGAATATTCTGCAATATATATTTTCGCTCACGTCGCAAATTTCGATGAGTTGATAGCTTCGACCATCCACAGGGATTAGATTTTTTTTCTTTTCTATAATGAGGAGAATAGGCACTTCGTTTTCCTCTTTCAGAATCATGTACCAAGTAGGTGTCGTCGCTTCCAGTTCCCAATACCGGGCTCGCTGTTGTGATTTCCTCGAGAATATTGAGACCTTGGTCAAGCGGGAACATGAGGAGTGGAAATAAGCTTGCACTATGAATGTAGAACATTGCATTTTAGACCAAAACTTTATAAAAACCACTTTTGATTCCGCAACACTAACCCGAAGGAAGCTCTGTGGCAAATAAATCTCCCAAAACACCGAAAAACGCAAGAATGTTTGTAAACGGATTACTTAATCCAGCAAGTTCGGACTGAGACACGCCGCGATCTTGGTGGCTCACCATTTGTTACCGAAAGTTCATGGAAATCGGAATATGACCCAGTCGCAATGTTGGATTTGCGCAAGCGCGCCCCATTCACACAATTCTGCGCGCGTCATGCATTTTATGCTGAATTGGTCCCGACGCGATTGTCCGCCACCGTACCGGGGAATTTCAGCGTTCGACACGCAGTGGCTTACAATCCCGGCTGCTAAAATCCGTTTTTTTTTGTTGTTTTTCTTCATATTTTGCTTCCTATTCTTCCAAGCTCTCTTCATGTAGTTGTAGCATGAAGCAAGCTAAATTACTTGTGTTCTGCCGTGTTAGCAAGAGGTCCTTGTACATTTCGCAATATATACATTACAGTCGGGATTCGCATTGTTGACACAGTATACAGCTCAGTGGGGTAATTAGTAATTAGTACAGTCGGTTATGTCATCGTTAGGGAAACTGTTGGTTAGATTCCGCGGGAGTGACGTCATTATGATGCGGACCCGTGGAAAATATTCGCCGGTTCGCCACAGACAGTGTCATCGCAACACAGGGAGCTATCCCGGTGGAAACAAGTAACAGAGTCGGATTAACATGTGATTTGTTGTATCACATGCACTATCAGCATCCGCGGTATGAAAACATTGATTCGGCCGGGTTGGTTCATTTTGACTGATTTTAGCCACCAAGTAATGGGTACATTCTTGCTATTACTCTGTGTCCAACACTGCCTACAGAAATGTTGAAGCCGATCAGTTACAGCTTGTGAGCACACACATGATGAGGTGGAGATGCTTCGGGACCAGCATGATACGAATGCGGGTGACACGGACGCGTTACGCAACATGAGCGAAAATGTAACCTCATCCTCTGTTCTTGAATCTTACACATCTTTTTGATCAGCTATTCCCTTATGATTTTCAGGCGAGTCCAGCTCGTTCTAAAACGAGACGAAGGAACGTGAAGGTGAAGGAAGCGATTCCTTGTGAGAGTACTAGCGAAGATCCCAGTGGTAAGTTTTGTGCTGAAGTACCTGTGATAACTTATCTTCGCTAATCCAGTAATAATCCTCTGATTTTTTGCCGAAAGTCCGACCCCTCACTGGTCGTCGAAGAATTCGACCCTCTCCCCCCACTGTGACATGTACATCATGCCTGAGGCTGGAGTCTGGTCACTTGGTGCCTTGAAGTAGCATCCCTCTGAAGCCACCACTGACAAAACTTCTGCAAGTGGAAGAAAACACCGTACTCCAGAACGACAAGGGAGCGTCCTGATGGTGTTAGGATCACGTCCGCAGAAAACTGTTCTGCAATTCTACGCATGATGTCGTCAACGGCAATGTTGGTTAAAAAGGTCTTGCTACAGCTTCTTGGGTTAATACAGTTTTCACCTCGAAAACTGACGTAAACGTAAACCAGAAAGGCGTACAAATGCTGCTGTTGTTCCTTTGTTCATGTCCTCGATTAGTCGAACATACTTTTCCGGGATTCCATCGGCTCGCAGAGCGTTGAGCAATCGATCACGATGAGGAGAGTTAAATGCGGCTTCAAAGCCCAAAAAGCAAGCTGTAGTGATTTCGAATACCGCTGCCACGATTCAATTACTCTTCTTACGACGAACACTTAGTCGATGGTCGATTTTCCAGGTCGAAAACCGGCTTACTCCTCTCTGATCGTTTCCCCACGACGTTTGATGAGTTGCTCGAGAATGATACGTTCTAAAAGCTATGTACATGACACGCAGTGGAGAAATCCTCCCATAGTTCTTGGGGTCGCTAACGGATAACTTCTTGTGAAGAGGTGCGATGATCGCATGTCTCCACAAATCGGGTATTCTTTCGCTCATCCATATAGCACGGATAGTGTTGGTCATTTCACGAATCCCAGACGGAGAGAGAGCTTTCAGCATTTCAGCAGTAACGTTGTCATCTCCACTTGCCTTTCCATTCTTCATTTTCCGGACACAATTCAAAACTTCAGTCTCAGTCGCCGTTCCTCGCTGACATCGTAATGTGCTCTCTGAACATGCGGGAGCTCAGGTACATACTGATGGCGCTGGACGAATCAGTAATGAACTGAAGAAATCCTTCCATATTGGCAGCGTCGGATCACCAACTACAACTCCATTGGTAGTGTTGAAGACAACAGAACATCTCTTCATCTTGCCGCTGCACTGTCGTAACAACGTGTGGACTTTCCTCGGGTTCTTCTCCTCCTAGGCCTTCTCGAACTCCTTAGCTCTACAAGTCCGTTCGCGGTCGCCTTGAAGCTGCCGACGCAACTGTATTCTCAAACGCTTCTCCTCCACAGAGTTTCTGCAGTTCGGGGAGCACATACTCTGTTCTAAGTCGATCTTGTTTCCTCTGAGACGTAGACGAAATTTTTCTTGGGCTGTACAACCGCGAATGCCTCTTTCGGAGCGTCCTGGATCCACTTGACAAAAGAGTCCGCCTCGCAGTTTTTTCTCAGTCCGTCTTAGTAATGCAACATTCCACACAGCTCTGGATCTTCGAATGTGCGACACTGGAATATTCCTCGCCAGGAAATATTCGAGCTGTAGTTTCAAAGGTGTCATCTTTCGCTGTTCTTCTGGAGATAGCTGGGTTGGTCCCTGCCACGTAAGCTGATGGCGGCGATGATTTCTTCTGAATGTCGATGCAATAATCAGACCACTGCGTTCACACAAGTCGACAAGGCGGTGACCATTGTCCGATGTTTGCTCCACTGAGTAGAACCATTCACCGAGTACTTCGGATTCCTGGTCAATTCCCATCTTCGCATTTGCGTCAACATGCTGTTGTCTTGGAATTTGACGCAAAACAGCATGTTGACTCGTAGAAAGCATCCTTGGAATTGTCTTCGGCGGTTTCGGTGGGCGCATGAGCACTCACTATCCACAGATTGAATCCTCTGTGATCCCGCATTCGCACAAATGCATTCCTACACGATGTTGAGCCGAATTCCTCAATCTTACCATTGAAATCCCTTCCTTACAGCTCATGCACAGTCTCCCACTCTCCTATCATCAGCGTAAGAGCAGTAGATGGCGTATTCTCCGATATTGTTGAAGGGTCTATCCTTGAGGCGAGTTTCCTGCAAAGCAGCAAACGGTGCATGAAATTAGCTAAGAAGATCGGACAGCGCAGATTGTTGGATATCACTCGACAATGACCGGCAATTCAAGGTGGTGAAATTGTGAGTTGTGGCCAAAAACTCCATGAACTCCCTAGGTACGAATCCTAAAGTGCTATGGACCAGAGGCCTTAGTGTGCCAGACGGCGACACCTTTATGCAATGTGCGGGATACTTTCGCGATATAGTTGTGCACGCTATATCGCTCGAACGTTCCCTGTGTTCACTCAAACGTCTGCTGGATTTAGTAGAAGCAGGGGCATCAATGAGCAGGTACTAGCAGGCTTGTATACACACCCCCAACGTTATAACGTGATCACTCCTTATTTACGAGAGATCCCATGGAATCATATAGATTTCTTGAAGCGATGTCATTTATTCCTCACCTAAATTTTAAGTGGCCTCCTACAACTAGTTTTGCACCGGGTTTTGAACTTTTCGAATATCCGACTTCTTGATGTATTCGGACTTCGCACTTCCTCGGATATTCTACTTCTCGAATATATAAAGTAGATGATTTTTCTATCCAAGTGGAACAGGATTCACATCCAATCGTTCGATTCGTGATAAGTGAAATTACCATCTTAAATATGATGATGAAGTATATGATCTTATATGATAATATGATCTACCGTATATATTTATATTTATATTGCACTCTAGGTGCGCCATCGACAATGATAGACAAATAGTGTGCGCATTTGACACTCCAGAAAAAGAAAACACAATAGAGAACAGCAACAATATCAACACTAGAAATGACACCAGGACTGCTCTGCTCTCACCTGAACGCCGAAAACAATTTAAATACTTCTCATATATGCAGCAAGCTTCACCGAGGGATCAAAACTGGTAGAGTCTGATTGAGTTTGGAAACTAGCGAGCGTTGAATCGTTCCATTTTCTCGTATACCCACCGTAACCCACCATTTCTTCCGGGAATGGATATAAGGATCTCTGAATCGAGCTTGGGGTGCAAAATTAGTTCGGGCGCGAATCAGGATTCAAACGAATATGAATGATACCGCGGCTTGAAACTAGTTAGGAGGGGGGCGGGCATTCGAGAAAATGGAACGATTCATCTTGACTGCCGCAAAAAAATTATAACCTCTACAGAGAAGTTCCTGGGCAAATCTATCGTAGCTTTATAGAAATCATGAAAAGTCGTACTCTGCCCGAAAAAAAATGCCGGCACTCTTTCGGAATAGACGACCCACTCTGATAAAAAAGGTATTTTCATGCTGCTACAGGATCATTTTCTCATGTCTCTGCTTGTAAACATGTAGAAGCATAGAGCAACATGTAAAATTTGTGGAAAGAACATATATAAACCACTACGAAAAGCCAATTCTTTTAGGTGGGTCGTCTATTCCGAAAGAGTACCAAAATGCCTTCCTGGAGGCTTCGAATCGAGCCTGCCAAAACTCTCCGGGAATCAGCAGACGCGCTCAGGTACTCAGGGTGATGGCCCGCGAACCTATCCCACCTGGCCCGGGTCTCCGTCCTCCGGCCGCCCGCTTCTGGTTCCCCGGCCAGCTTCATTTTGATGGCCCGTCGACCTTTTCCAGCTGGCTTGCAGTCCCCGTCTTCCACATCATTGTCACAATTATTTGTATTATTGTCTACCTCGAGCATGTGGCCCCGGGTCCACGGCGGAGAAATCCCCACCTCGGTCCGCCACAACGACGTAATCTTTGCCGCGATCTGCGGTGAGGAACCACTCTCCCCGCGGAGCGCGGCGAAAGCTGCCCCCGCCTCCCTCCTCCAGCTGTGAGGATACACCCTATCCCCCAGCTGTCAGAAATTTGCTGGCCTCCGGAGAGTGACTCGGAATCACCTTTCAGGGCCGGCACTGGAATGCCGAATGAGAATTTCAGTGAAATGAGGCGCCTTTTATACCGGCTGTGCACGTGTTCAGCACGTTAGGAGGTAATCATTCGTGATCACCATCAATTGTCACTCCAACCGGCCGAACTGAAGACGGCGTGGTGTGTTTGGTGATTCGCGAGCGAGCCAATGTTCGCGGTGCATGTGCGTCGCATGCAGCATGGTTTGCCGCTGGCCGGCACCTTTAAAATGTGAAGCGCGGACCGTCATTTTAGGCAAAGGGGCGCGAGCTATCACACTTACCTGAACAGACCTAATTTTCGTGCTGATGTAACCTCATGAGAAAAGCTTGATGCTGAACTTGAAGTAACCCCATGAGAAAAGCTTATAGCCAAATCCGATGCGATTATGGACATCCTGGACTGCCTAATCCCTAGTATATATCCTGACCCCCCAGATAAAACCCCTCTGTGCACGGCTCGAAGATTTCCATAGCAGCTGTATACAAACACGGTCTGAAACACCTGTAAGTACTCTTTATCAGAATCTATTTCATCATCCTATGGTACCCTTTCCTAGTAAGAGTTTTTGGATCGCATGGGTAGTCGAGGCGACATTGTAGAATTCAATTGTTCTTAGATTCTCCAACTTGTCTAACTAAAAACTTACAGCAAAGAAGGAGAAAACAGAGTTCATATTTTAGGTCGAGCATTGGAAGTGGTTCACGTGATGAAAGAAAACGCCACAGTGCAGGTTCGACCACCGGCGAAAGTCGCTGAATCCACAAAGGAAAAAGGCAGAAGTGTCTTAGCAACGAAGGGAGCCAGATGTACACGAGACTCCGCATGTCAAGTTAACACTGCATGCGACGCCAAACCGGGAGAAGCGGTTCCCCCATCACTTTCGCCTCCAAATCTGCAAAGGTCACACTTCCTCCAGTCTCAGTATCCTGCTCCTGCTTGGGAAGCACCAGCTTTCAACGTGTCTCCTCTACAAAATGCTACGCCAAGATTGGAAGCACACAACCCAGATGGCCGTTCAAATGCGCAAAGTTATCCAGACACGATGCCATCGAAAGAAAATAATCACTCCTCAACTAGAACCGCAGTTTCGGTTTCACCTCATGCATCCGGACAGTGTTCACCCATGGGCGGTTTCGCGCCATCCCCTAGTTCCTATCTGCCTCAGAATCCACTACCCGTGAGGGTTGGAACTCAAGGAGCCAGCAGAGCAGTGCTGGAACCGCACAAGCACTGTGAAACTTGCGGCAAACCGGAAAAAAGGGACGAACATTTGAGAAAATGCAATGTTTGCGGGAAGTATGGGCGAATACCGCATGTAGGTGAGGCACTAGGGGACAGCGATCGAAGGGGGGACAGTGGCGAGAAGATGAAAATAGAGAAGAAGGCAACACAGCCAAGAAACAAGAAAACGCCTAACAAAACTCTCAGTTGCGATGCAGCAGAAGCGCACACAGCGGCTAAGAAGAAGACCCCCAAAAGGAAAAGGGACAACAACGCAAACGTGGCGACCGAGAAAACTCCCGAGCGGTGTGCTGGAAAAGGTTGCCTATACCTATACTTAAATGCTTAAACCACAGCACGTTTCATAACCTTACGAGCGCCCTAAAAAAATTGACATTTCTAAAAAATTAAAGTTTTCATCCTGATGACCAATATTTTTTTTGATTCCACGTCCGAAGTAAGGGCGGAGTGAAAGTTATTACTGGCAGTTGTCTAGTGCAGCTCCCGACAGAGTATGGTACAGATTCATTCTGCAGGGCATTTCGGCGTCTACGCCTTTTTGGGAGCCTGAAAAGTAGAAAGCATTTGGGACACTTATTCGACAAAGCGTCATTTCATTCTACAGATCTCATCCGGTGGAAAGCAGGACCACCTACTACTTAAAGGGGAGAAGGAAAGACATAGGGACCTTAGACTGTGAGCCGATAAGCTCAACGAGAGACTGTGAGCCGATAAGCTCAACGAGTCACCCTGAACTGCAGATGAACGGAAGGGATGAAGTTCGCGCTCGGAGCCGCCCGTATATGGTAGTGATTTCCTTTAAGGGACCAGCTTGGGCGACTGAATAAAGCCAGTGTTTACGTGGAAAACTTCTTCGAATTTCTCACCGAAAATCGAATTTACTGGGTTTTATAGCAAAGGCGAAAAAACGGCTAAAAACAAACCGTAGCCATAACAGGCCCCATACTGCAGTATGCATATCGCCCCAGACGGGGGATGGGACCCTTGCCACGAAAGAGGGGCACCCGGCGGGAACTCCCGCGATGCACATGTCCCCGGCGGGTGGCCCCATCTCCCCGGCGGGGGCTCCCAACGTCCCCCTACTCTGGAGTAGGGCGAGATTTAAAATTGCAGCTTTCTTGAGCCAATTTTTCTCTTTTGTGTGCAGTTTTTCAGATGATATTCTCCATTTTAGAGAAAAAAAGGATTTTATTTTTCAGTATTGCAGCTATGTTACAATTTTCCAGCAAGAAAAACTTTTATAAATTTTCCAGTTTATTCACCACACTTGATTTTTGTTCCAAAAATTTGATGTTTTTGAGTTTCTTCGTTTTTTCATTTTTTTGCTATTTCAAAAGAATGGAATGTTTTTTGTAGTCAGAGTCCAAAACAAACCGCACTAAAAAATGTGTTTTGAAAGCTTATCGTGGGTCTAGGGTTGGGTTCTCAGACAGTAGGTGCGGAATGACCGCTGGCAATCAAGTCCTCTCGCGGCGGTACGCCGGCAAGTTGCGGGCGGATCGCTGCTCATCGTGGCCTCGGCAAGCGGATTGCTGCCTCTCGTCGTCTCAGCGGGCGGATCGCTGCGTTTTGGCGGGCGGATAGCGGCACCTGGCAAAGTTGGTCACGCTAGCGCGCGAATCGCCGGCAAGCTCTGAAGCGGCAATCCGCCCGCAAGGGCTTTGATAGCCAGTGATCCGCTTGCTGAGCTATGAGATGCAGCGATCCGCTCGCAACCTGCCAGCGATCCGCCCGCTCAAATTTTACACGGGTAAACTTATCAATCATTGACAAGTTCTTTTCTGTTATCAGTATCATGCCCAGAGTAAACAAACCGAAGGGTATAACAGGCGCTCCATCGCACTGACTGCTCACTCGGCATTTCGAGGCCGATCCTGAATGGTGACTTAAAATCACCTCTGAAGGATCACTCAGAAGCCGAAGGATAATTTTTGTCAGCTGAGGGATGGTCCCCACGGCTAGGGGGGGGGGGGTTGGTCCCGCACACGGAGACCGTGGTGGGAACCACCGGAAACCAACATATGGCATCGAGGGAGGATCGCTGGCTAAAGGCGGGCGGCTCGCTGGCTAGTAGCGGGCGGATACTGGAAAGTGGCGGCGGGTTGCTGGTTGAAAAAAAAACAGAACTCTCAAAAATTAATAGTCTTGAATTCCGTTCATTGCTAACTCCATGAACTACCAAAAATATACCTTTGAAAAAACACTTTTTTCTAACGATGAAAAAGTACTAGAATACGATGGAGAAAAAGAAATGTCTTTTCATATTTATATCATCTCCCCTCCATCATGAAATGCAGCTCAAAGAACAAAAAAAGCCTCAAAGAAAAGTTCAAAAAATAGAGGACGCGCAAGTGACATCATCACGCCGCTATTGCGCACAACATTTCATTCGACGCCAAGCAACTTCTTCGGCGCGGGGAGTCTCCTGGCGGGGAGAGTGAGGGGGTCCCCCACTATGCATCGCGGAGCACTCCCGCTCTCCCCGCCGGGAAACTCCCCGCGAGGGGACGGGGGTCCCATCCTCTCCCGCTGGGAGCGATATGCGTACGGCCCCGGCCTCAAACTTGGTTGTTCTACGCCCGCCCCGCCCACTTCCTCAATGGTCAACGGTCAACAAGGAAGCCCGTATAGGGTTATCTATGGCTCCTTTTAGCTGTTCTTTAGACATTATTCTTGCAATAAATTCCGGTACATTCGAGGTCCGGTGAAATTTCGAAGACCTTTTTTATTGTGAACACTGCCTTTTAAGACACCGTACGCGCTGAAAACCACTTACCGTTTTCTGGGTTCGAATCAATGGTTGGGCTCGTTGGGCCCGCCAGAGAACGTAGGTAGAGTTTTTGGGTCACCGACGCATTATTGTGAAGATATGGGTGTACAAATGCTTCGAATTCCGCCGAAAGCTTCCACCCATTTACGCGGTACAACTTGTTGATAAGCTATCTGCCGTTCTCTAAATATGCCGCATGCCTGTCGGAAGGCCGTTCCCTTTCGACGGAATTCGAGGCATTCGATCTTCCATATCTTCCCAATAATGCGACAGGGACCCAACGAACTTTACCTACGTTCTCTGGCGGGCCCAACCAATGATTCAAACTCAAAAAACGGTGAGTGATTTTCAGCGCGTACGATGCCTTCAAGGTGAAAAAGCCTACAGAGGCTTTTGCGTAATTGCGACACACTCCCGCAGTTGATTTTTGGATCGCTAGTCGCGATCCAAACCGCCTCACGGGTTGTGCGGGCAGGAATATCACCCTCGCGCGCCAAGATAGTCACCGTAATTTCAAATAACATGTCGCCATGTTTGCGGACGCGGTGGCCTCCCAGAGGGGTTCAGATCTCAGACTTATTAAGATTGCCCAGACTCTCCTTTATCCCAGAACAGTAAGCTCTGCCTGTCTCAACAATGTACTAAACGGCGCCTCAAATTATTAAATCACCTCCACCGGGATCGCCACAGCTGAAGTAGACGATGTCCTTCCGGAGATCATTCCCTAGCACTTAAAGCCACCTGGACTGCCTCACTGATTGTAAGACCTTCAACTCCGATGACTCGTCGGCTCCATTTACTATAAGAGTGAGTCCCCGGAAGACCTTGTCGGGGTCTCAGATCGCATATCAACCGCACTCTGACGTAGCCGGCGTGAAGTTCTGATTTCATTGTTATGAAGAGCATGTGGAGCATCACTGTTACCAAGGGAAAAGCTTTGAAGCGTCCGGTTTCTATAGCTGTGTAGCTGGAAACGGCAATCGAGGAAGTGCAGAGTAACATAGGGTCCATAAACACTGAGCCACCCCGCGACCGGTGTGCCTTGATGTACCCTTGAACACGCAAAGACTAGTGGAGGGCTGATAGACGTTTAAACATTGATGGTATCTCTTTTTTCAACTAAAATTGATTTTCGTTTGTGTTCTTAGAATCCGAAATCATGTGAAGTTAGACAACTTATTATCGATTGGGTTAGAGTTTTATACACACACGAAAACTTGGGGCCGTATGCAAGAACGCGCCGGTTGGGGCAGGGGCAGTGCAGTGGGCGCCTTTGAAAATCGCCGTCGTTCACAAGACAGGACACGTCTATCGTGGTTTATTTTTTATTTATTGATGCACGTAGGGGTGCACATTGTTAAGCATCTTGAAATAGGAACAGTACCACCGGGTCATAGAAAAATTTGAAAAAAAACGACAAATAAAGTGATAAAAAGAATGGAAACGTAAAAGCAACACTAAAAAACGATTTGAAAACAAATCAAACACGCCTCGAAAAGAGGCCACGGACGGAAACACAGTTAGCTGCGCACAGAAAAATAAGTCAACAAGCCCCATGATACCAGGTTGTCCAATAATTCTTGTCCGAAAATTTAACCATTTTTAATTTTTTTTTCAACTTTATTGAAAAACAAGTCTAATCAACAATATAATCACCACAGTTATCCACAGCAGTGGCCCATCGATTGGGCAGGTCGCCGATGCCCTTCGCCCAGAACTCCGGGGGCTGCGACTCGAAGAAATCCGCGATGTCGGATTTGAGGTTGTCGTAGTTGGTGAATTTTCTTCCGGCCAAATGGTGCTTCAGCGGGCGGAACAAGTGGTAGTCGGAGGGGGCGAGGTCCGGGTAATACGGCGGATGGGCAACCGTCTCTCAGCCGAGCGTCGCCAACTTCTGCTGGGTCTCCTTCGCCACGTAGGGGCGCGCGTTGTCGTGCAGCAGGTGGGCCGAGGCCCGTCGGGGACGCTTTTCTCGGATGGCGGCGGCTAGTTTCTTAAGCTGATCGGTGTAGATGGAGGCGGTGACCGTCCTGCCTTGCGGGAGCAGCTCGAAGTACAGCATGCCCTTGGTGTCCCACCAGCAGCAGAGCATGATCTTCAGCTGGTGCAGGTCGGCTTTCGGCGTCGTGGGCGGCTCTTCACCGCGCGGGATCCAGACCGCACGGCGGACGACGTTGTCGTAGAGGACCCAGCTCTCATCCCCAGTGACCGGGTCTTCGAGAAACTCCTTGCGATGCGGACGAAGGAGGAGGTACTGGCAGACGGCCACGGGGCTCTGCTTGTTGGCCTCCGTCAGACGGTGGGGGATCCAACGGGCCAGAACTTTGTGGTAGCCGAGTAAGTTGAGTCGATTGTGGATGGTGGACTCGCTGCAGCCGAGCGTCGTCGCCAGTTCACGGGTGGTGGCTTCCGGCTTCACCTTGATACAGCGACGGACTTCGCCATCATCCACCGTAGAAGGCCTCCCGCCGTGCTCCCTGTCCTCGAGGCTCCTGTCGCCGCTCTCGAAACGATTGAACCAGCGGCTGACTGTGCGTTGGGACACTGCATCCTCCTTGCACGCTCTGCAGATGTTGGCGACCGCGGTGCCCGTGTCGTTGCCCAGCAGCCACTCGTAGTACACGAACGTACGAAGTCGACCCTTGTCAATTTTAGCGCGTACTGGTAGCTAGACGCGGCGACTGCGCCTCATATACCCCTAGCGTAAAATTTTGGAGAACCTTCTAGAAGGTTCTTACATTTGCCTGATATTATGACTTTACTAAGGAAAATTATAGAATTTTGAAAATTTTCGGACAGGAATTATTGGACGGCCTGGTACATCACCAGAATATTGTCAGCAACGAACTTGCGAGTTTATTCGAAAGGAAAAGTTTTTGCCTTGTATTTCTCGAAATTACATTCTACACAGAGTGGATAGCGCTAGGGAAGCACTACTCCTCACGAGCTTTAGAGCATGCATGCGGAATCTGGCGCAGGATTTCCGGATGTTAGGTACTCCCTACCCCTAACAATCAAGCTCCAGACCCACCCACAATTGAAATTGAAGCGATAAAAAAACAACCCGTTACATGGGCTTCCTATCCAGCTGACTGCAAGTCAGTCGGAGCAAAATCTAGGGTATGATCATGAAGCCTTAGTCACATGTACTACGAGAAGTAAAGCCTATGTACTATATCTCGCCAGGAACGGTACTGGGAGAAAAACGACAAGTAGCGACGACCGCAGTTGTTCAGAGTACTTTCGGGTCCAGACGGTGTGCTCCTCTTCAACACAGGAAATCCTACACATCTGGAATATCCAAAATCGCAAACAAATCGACCTTTTTCAGCCTGTTCTTGAAAACTGATACATTTCCAGCTTCACTCAGACAGTAGCAGGCCCCGGGCGCAACCGGCTCCGCCTCTCCCCGCCCACTGCAACCGAAACGCAGAGCAGTTGATATTCGAACATGCGGTGCGTTTCGGTAGTGATTGCAACGTGCAGTGCGTTCAGGTTGCTCTTCGGGCCACATGCGTTGACTGACGCGCGCATTTCGAAATTGGATGAATCAATTGAAACAAGGAAGAGCATCTGGGCTTCCTGCGTTTTTTGAGCGGAATTCCAACTGTTTCTCTTGTGGGGCTTGTAATGGACTTCCTTTGCTTCATTTGTGCTCAATATTCGACCATCCTAGAACTCACCATATTCTTCTTCATATCTATGCAATATTAAGGCTGTATTCAAACAATGAAACGTTAACATGACTTTCCGAACGCATTTTGCAAATATTCATGGAGGGTATACTTTTCATTGTTAGCTTTGAATCGTTCAACGAGATCATTAGATGGACTGAGAAAGGGGGGTTGTTATAGATACCTAATAATTTCAGGGAAATATACCTACTAGTTGGAGTAAATCAGGTGAAATCAGAAGATTAATGGGCGAAGTTGTGAGGGAAACTGTGACGGAATCAAAATTATAAGCAGGGGAAAGTATATTAAGCCTAAAGGCAGTGTCCAGGATAATCTTCGCTTTTGAGATTAATCGCTAAATCGATTGTTTGGCCCCCGAGTAGAACTGAAATGACGATGAAACCGAGAAAAACTCACCAGAAGGGCACGAAATTCTCAAGTATCAGCCCGCCTCTTAAGCATCAATGGAACTGTTCGTTGTGACAATTAAATCTTTTGTGGATCCGTCTTTTGCAATTCTCCATTCTGTATTGCTCCGTTCTTTCCTTCGGGCCCAAACTAATACTGTTTTGCCCAACATATTCTTCCATTTTGGATAAGTCCCATTTTTTACAGGTGACAACCACCGTGAACATGTTCATCCAACCAGACAACTAGTCCAGGCCATAGAATAATGTCACTGAAATCAGACGAATTAGTGCGTTTCTCGCCGTTTCTTCTTAAATTTGGTAACAATTGGTAGCCAGCGCATTGTTTTGAGTGGAAAACTTGGAAACGAGAATCATCGTGAACACTGCCTTTAAAGGCAGCATACACGCTCGTAAACGTGATTGAGATAACTACGGAAATAGAATGGTTTGGCTCAGATTACAACGCCTACGGATTTTGAAGCTTCAAAAACGACCCACAATGCCGTTACAGGTGTAGCAAGTTTTATCACGCCCGTATTTTCACGCCCCCTGTATTTGTCCTTTTCCTCCAATGCAGGGTTGCTGGGTCTTCTTCGCCGTAACTGACGCGAGTGCTTCTCTTCTTAGGCAACCCACCAGCAGCACCGACGATGAAGATGACCCAGCAATCTTGCGTTGAAGGAAAAAAAAGCAAATACAGGGGGCGTGAAAATACGGGCGGGGCCAAACTTGCTACCCCTGTAACAGCATTGTCGGTCGTTTTTGACGCTTCAAAATGCGTAGGCGTTGCAATCTGAGCCATCCCATTCTTTTTCCGTAGTTATCTCGATCATGTTTACGAGCGTGTATGCTGCCTTTAAAGGTACTTCATGATCAACACAAGCTCAGAAAAGGGACAATTAAGGGTCACATAAATCCAAGGGAATTCAGTAGGGTGGGGTAATTCGGTGAATGTGTGGAAATCGTTGGATTCTTGCTTGAAAAATCGATTAGCTAAAATGGGTGCGATAATCGATCAGCGAAGCGTCTGAAATACGTCGAGGTGTCGATTTTTGCAACTGTGTTGCTTAAATCGGTTTATAGCAAGCGCCCGAGGCGCAACCATCTACGCTGTATGATACACTGTGACGTCATCAGCCGACAGTTGCGCTCAGGGCGCTGCGTGAATCAATCTCGTCGGTAGCACCCGGTGCGCAACGTTTGCGGCCTGCATAGCAACATATGTGGCCCGGAAATTGCCAAATTTGTCACCCTGAGCGCAACATGGACGTTGCTCCGGGTGCATTCGGGGTGGGCTCAGGGCCTGCTATTGCCTGAGTAATTACTTCTTGTGGTAGCCTCTCAAGCCACCACGCTCCCTTGAAGAATGGCGAGTTGAATATTTTGGTCCTATGTATTCTCTTGACACTGAGACACTACAGAGAGAGTCTGGAAACTGTTCACAAGTCAAGACAAGTATGTCGTGCCGTAGCAGTCTTTGTTGCTGCCCCCCCCCGATCCAATCTCCTGGCTGGGGCGGCTAGGGCACAGCGACGGGGCACGACATACGCGTCTTGACTTGTGACCTACCACGATAGGCGTGTCCTGTCTTGTGAGCAACGGCGATCTTCAAAGGCGCAGACTGCACTGCCCCTGCCCCAAGCGGCGCAATCTTGCATACGGCCCCTGTTTTCCACCCTTGTTTTAGGCGTAAAATCTGGAAAACATGTTGGCTGTGCGGATAAGAAATTCTTCTTGAGAATATCAATTTGTAGGGTCCTCGTATGAATATGAAACGCATTGTATTACTGTGACATTACCTAGAATAATTTCAAAAAAAGCTGCTTTTAGAAAAGACACCACGAAAAACAAAGAAGGATGATCCAGAGCAGGTAGTCGAGTTGTACAGTGAAGGAGAGGACAACAAGCTGTACTGTTTTTGCCGAAGGGTTCGTATTACTTGACGTTCCTAGTATTGAAGTTTGGGGCAATAGTTTGGAGAACATACGAGAGATTTTGATGAACTTTCTTGCGGCGATGTGCAATCTCACGGGCCTGACGTCAATTGAAACAAAATCACTTCCGCAGGATCAAGAAATTCATGGAGGTTCCAGTTGAAGGCACTGATTAAAACAAAACGTCGTCCTCGAGTTTTCACTGAGAAACAGTGGTGATAGCCCTCACTAGTACTGCTTTAAACTTCCCGTGGAGATTTGGAAAACCATGTTGTCGTCGCTGTAAGTCTGTGACAGTACATAAATTATACGTGCTTGAAAATCCCTAAATGACTGTGGGGATTCCAAAGAATGGCATTTTTATTGCTTCAAAAAAAGGTAAGGGGGTAGCATTAGGCAATTTTTGGGGTGTTGAAAAAAAAATTTCCGGATTTGGCTCAAAACTTGCATCTGGAGGTTATTTAGGGCGCTTACCCAGAATATGGGGTCTATTCCTCGCCTGTTTAAGGGTTACGGTAGGTTACGGTAGGCAAAATGCCTTTTAACTGGCGTTACTTACCTTAAAATTTCGAAAGTCCAAAAAATGGACTTCAAAATCGTGTTCAGCGTTCCAAATAACACCCACAATGAAATTTTTGAGTCAAACCTGAGACTTTGAGCGAGCTACCGTATTCCCACCGTAATCTACCGTAATTTGTCGAAATGGGTCGCAGATTCGTGTTAGGCAGCCCGAATAACCCCTATGTACACGATTTGAGGCGATTTGGCCGTAGCATTCTCAAAATCGTCAAAAGTGGCGTTTTTTCAGCAAAATTTCCCCCATTTTGAAGCTTCGGACCAAATCAGATGGAATGTTATTGAGTATTGACAAATGGGCCTCAGATTCGTGATCAGCTCACAGACCAACCTCTAGAAAGAAGTTTGCAGCCCAATCTGAGAACATTTTATTAAATAACATCCCGAAAATTGCCATTCGTGTACCCTTTTTGTCTACGCAAAGCTATGAAAACGCCCACTTTTGGAAATCTCCTGTAAATCTCTGAGGCATTTAGGGGATTTTGAAAACGGATTATCAATACTGTGTCCCATACCTAAAACTCTCAACACATGGTTTTATAAAAGCCCACCGGAAATGTAAGGCAAGCCCAGCAGACCAGCGCTGAAAAAAGGATCTGAACGCAGCGACAAAAAAACGGCCTTGAAATTTTCCAACGTGAGTTAGCATATCCAGGACGGCCACGGAAGGCTCAGGCGTGCTCAGTACGGCCCGATTTTTACACACGATTCGCATGATATACTCAGACAGTAGCAGGCCCGGAGCGCAACCGATCCCGCCCCTCCCCGCCCACTGCGACCGAAACGCAGAGCAGTTGATATTCGAACTTGCGGTGCGTTTCGGTTGTGATTGCAACGTGCAGTGCGTTCGGGTTGCTCTCCAGGCCACATGCGTTGACTGACGCGCGCATTTCGAAATCGGATGAATCAATTGGAACAAGGAAGAGCATCTGGGGTTCCTGCGATTTTCGAGCGGGATTCTCACTATTTCTGTTGTAGGGCTTGTAATTGATTTCCTCTGCTCCATTTGCGCTCGATATTCGACCATACTCGGATTCACTATATTCTTCATATTTGTGCAATATTTGTATTCGAAAAATGAAACGTTAACATGACTTTCCGAACACAGTTCGCAAACATTCATGGAGGGAAAAAATGAGAAAAACAAATCGCTCTGATATTCGGATTTATTTTGATGTATATTTAAATTTATATTTTAATTTTAATGTTTGGAATAAATATGTGTCATGCATACTTTTCATTGTTAGCTTTGAATCGTTCAACGAGGTCATTAGAAGGACTCTGAGAAAGGGCGGTTATTAGGAATACCTAATAATTTCAGGGAAATATACCTAATAGTCGGAGAAAATCAGGTGGAATCAGAAGATTAATGGGTGAAGTTGTGAGGGAAATTGTGACAGAATCAATATTCTAAGCAGGGGAAGTATATTAGGCTTAAAGGTATTTCATAATCAGCACAAGCTTAGAAAAGGGACAATTAAGGGTCACATAAATCCAAGGAAATTCAGTAGGGTAGGGGAATTCGGTGAACGTGTGAATCGTTGGATTCTTCCTTGAAAAACCAATTAGCTTAAATGGGTGCAATAATGGATCAGCGAAGCATCTGAACCACGTCGATGTATCGATTTTTGCAACTGTGTTGCTAAAATCGGTTTATAGAGAGCGCTCGGGGCTCAACCATGTACGCTGTATGATATACTGTGACGTCATCGGCCGACAGTTGCGCTCAGGGCGCTGCAAGAATCAATCTCGTCGGTAGCACCCGGAGCGCAACGCATGCGGCCTGGATAGCCACATATGTGGCCCGGAAGTTGCTCAAGGCCTGCTATCGTCTGAGTAGTTGCTTATCGACCAAGCTGGTTACCGCCGATTGTTGTATTCTGACGGGAGTCTCACAGGTGTAGCTGATGTACACTATATTTGTTCCAAATGAAATTTATTTCGAATAATCGACTTTTCGACTATAGTCGGATATCGCACTTTTTCGAATATTCGACATTCCGACTGTAGTCGGATATCGCACTTTTTCGAATATCCGATTTTTCGAATAAAAAGTCGACTTTTTTATCCGACTGAAACAGTTGGATACTCATCCGATTATTCGATTCGGAAGAAGTATAATGTACACAACTCCGTGACAGGTTGCCCAAACTAGAGCCTATGAATGTTTATGAGCTGTAATCACTTGTTAGCATGTATAGAATCCCAAAACTTAAACACAGTCATTCCAGCGCTCGTTCGGAGGGATGATTGCTTGTGACGACGAAGAGTGCAGTATCCAGTGGTTCCACTTTCCCTGTGTTGGCATTCCTGAAGGCGCCCAGAACCTGGAAGGTTGGTTTCCTCAACGAGATTGTGTTTGATCTGAATCTGATATATAGTCAGTGTAGCTGTGATTACAGGCAACTGGTATTGTCCCAGCTGCAGCATGAAGCCAGGAAATAACAGATCTAAATAAGAAGGCATTCTGTTTGCATCTAGCGCTCGTAATTGTAATTCACGAGTTCAAAACAACGTATTTGCTTGCATAGGCTCGTAAAGAGTAAAATGTTGTCGGTGTATTGATGTAATAAAAGGGGCTACAGATTTCGTAACATTTTGTTTTGTGCAGTTATGATGCAATGCCGACACAAATAATGTACCACGCTTCGAAGTCGCAGTGTCTCACATACTCGCGGCTTGGTAAGGCAGCACGAGGGGATTACTGAAGCAAATACTCGTCGAGGTGTAAGCCCCTTTCGTCCCTCAAAGCTGCCCAGGGCAGCAGGTTGTGTCCTCGTGCTTCGCTAACTGCCCCAACAGCTGCTCTGTATAATGGCCTTACGTGCTGCTACCGTCGCCCCAGCTGTCCCACTCGTCTCCCAAACTGCTGCTCCTGATTGTGGCCCCGACTGCTGCTCTTCTGTCCCCAACTGCTGCTACCCATGGTAGCCCCAACTGCTTTTTATTCTTGGGAGGTGCATTCATACCCGGAACCGCTCTAGGGAGGTCATTCCAGCTGCCATCGGGATCTGAGGCATGATCCTCTCCACGGTCTCCGGGTGCGGGACCACCCTTTCCCCCCACGAGCCGTGGAGCCCATCCTCTCAGCTGCCAAAAATTATCCTTCGGCTTCTGTGTGATCCTTCAGAGGCGACTTGAAGTCACCATCCGGGACCGGCCTCGAAATGCCGAGTGAGCATGCGGTGACATGAAGCGCCTTTTATACCTCAGGCGATTCCCGGCCCAAAGCCGCACCGAACAGGAATCGGAGCCGCCTGACAGTCCGGCTCGTTCTCCCAATCTCCGAGCCGCTGCTGTTGTTGTTGACTACGATCGACGAGGAAAAACAGGACCGTGACAACTCATCCACGAAATTCTCATAGTTCGAATTCACAATCTCTGAGGAACCATAACTCCGTTCGTTGTGAGTTCTGAGCAATTCTGAAGACACCTTTGTGATCAGTCCGACATTCTCTCCAAATAAGCTCTCAAACTGTAAAACGACTCTGAGGTTGGACTGTACCTTTAAAGACGGAAACGTCGAAGTCTTGGTCACAGGTGGTAGATGCGCCGGGTACGAACCACCAATGATCACGAGGAGACAGACTTTGCCGCATCACAGGGAGGCTCAAAATGCAAAATCTAATGAATAATCGCTTCACAATTCGGACTAAGAACCACTACCGACGACATCTTCTACACTCCTTGCACAGTCTTGCCCGATCCGCACGATGCCCTACAAAACAGCAGTATCACAGCATCGCTTGCCGATGTCCTGCGATGCAGGCCTGTGCCCAATGTCCAAGCGCTTAATATGCAGAGCCGTGCCCGCTCGCCACGTTGTGCTGCACGCTGAGAGCAACGCCTCATCCAGTTCCGATTCGTTCTTGCACACTCCTGTTCGGGTCCTTCCCAGTCCCTCTTCCGAATCCCAGCTCAGCGTTCGACGTCTTACACAGCCCTGCCTAAGTCCTGCACATATATTACCTTTGTAGCGCAGGTTTGTTGACGACATGAAAACTGGTCGAGATATCGTCAAAGACTAACAACGTCGAGAAATTGTCGGGAATTTGGCTGAATACAAGCAGGTCTAAATTTTAGAACAGCCGTCAAGAACTTACCGAGAATTCTCGACAAAACTAGAACAAATTCTCTAACTGGTGAGAAGATGTCCTGAATTCTGCAGCACTTCTCGACAAAAACACGATTTTCCAGGACTCTCAACAACCTCTTCCTGGATTAAGAACAACTTTCGGATTTTTGACCTATTCAGGAAAAGTTTTCGACGTATTCAGGACAACTGCTTTTACCTATGTAGGGCATCTGCAACCTTGAAGGGATAACACCCAGAAAATTATTTTTCAGTTTTTATGCTGATCTTGGAGAGAGTCACACGCTGATCACAGTGGTATCTCTGAAATCGTCCAAGACCACCTACGAACAGAATTATGGCTCCTTAAGTATGCCTATATTTTGAGGGTGAACAATTGGTGGACGAGTTGTCTCAGGCCCGTATTTCTGTTCATTCGCAATCGTTGGGAGAAAGCGAGCCAAGATAAGAAGACAGCCCGGCAATGAGGTCAACAACGGAGACTCATCGGAATTTATCCATAGATCAAATCGCTATCGAGTTCGAAAATTTGGCAGGGGTCGGGCCTGTGGTGATGAGCGAAGGTCGGGCCTGAGGTGGTGGCTTATATCTCGCTAATATAGAGGAATTGAGATCTCGCACTTGGCACGTGTTATATATCGTCGGCATGGATCCTGAATAGACTTTGCGTTCCTCATTGGAAGTTGGCGCAAGCCCGGTGCACCTATGTTATAGCATATGGCACCGAGTTTGCGCCAACCTTCAACAGTGAACTCGAAGTCTCTTCCGGATCCATGCCGACGTTAGGAGTCTGCCACACAATCAAATTAAAATCACCAAATTCATTTTAAGGGTGTACTGTGCCTTTGAATCGACAAGCCATTTTGTAGCAACTACGGAGTATGATAAAGCCAATATGCTAGCCGACCTCTTTGTCAAATCTTTCCAAAAAGATAACGGCATAATTCCGCATACCTCTGTCCTTGTAAAAGAACATATGGAAAGTTTTCCACGGTTTCACGCCAGTCAGATTTATGATCTTGCCATGCATTGGCCCAAATGGTCCTCTCTCACACCCGATTTCCTTCCTTTATTTTTTATACAAAAAGTAGCTGCGGCCTTTTGCGGACCTCTTTCATACATTTTCAACCAAACGATGATGTTTGGTGAGGTTCCGTCACGTTGGAAACACTCTTTTGTAACACCAATTTTGGAAAAACAGCCAGCTTTCGATCCTGGAAATTATCGCCTTGTCAGCACAACTTCTTTGTTTCGCAGGATTTTTGAGAAAATCCTCAAGAAGTTTACATCTAGTTAACCACCTAAAGATTAATAATATAATACCACGAAATCAGCATGGGTTCTTTCCAGGACGCTCGGTTGAGACGAATTTGATAGAATCTCTGAATGACTGGACTGAGGCGTTGGACAAAAAGCATGAATGCGATGCAATCTCGATTTTGCCAAAGCATTTGATCGAGTTTCACACAAAAAAATCATATAAATGCAAGCGTTCCGGATTCCATCCTATTCTTCTCAATTGGATTGCTCAATATCTCAATGATAGGACATTCCAGGTCAGAATATTGAACACCTATTCCGACGTGAAACCCATTTTGAGCGGAGTCCCACAAGGCGAGGTGCTGTCCCCTGTACTTTTCAATATTTATACGGCTGATATTCCACAGATGTTTTGCAGTGTAGGGGTACAATGTCAAATTCATGCAGACGATTTGAAAATTTACAAAACGATATTAAGATCAGAGGATGAACTAAGTCTCAAAAAAAACTAGGATATGGTTGAGGGATGCTCCAAAACATGGCAATTGCCCTTGGCTCCACATAAAACCGTTTTCATGCGACTGAGTTCTGGTGTATCCAACGAAACGCTGGAGCCAACATAATATAATGACTCAAGCCTAGTTTTGACTGCAGAGGTGCGCTCCAAGAACATTCCCATGGCAAAACGCGTTCATGGAAACGTAGCCACGGCCACGTGGAAGCAATTTTCAGTCATAATTCGCACCCATGGAAAGCATATTCGTCCATGGGTGCGTTCCAAGAACGTTTCCACGACGCTGTGGGAGGAAAAGCAACCTCAACATGGACAAACTTGCTTTCCATGGATGTGAATTATCACTGAAAATTGCTCCAACGTGGCCGTGGCTACGTTTCCATGGACGCGTATTGCCATGGGGATGTCCTTGGAACGCACCCCATTCGCTGCGGCCATGCGATGGACAACTGTTCCTTTTCATCGCGCGTGATGGAGAGCCGCTCCAATTGTGATAGCTTCGTGGCAAACGTCCTGTATCGCTGGGTCGCGGCGACAAAATCCTATGTTTTACTGCATCGCTGCTCGAAGAACGATTCTCAATGGTCGCGACCGTGGCTCCAACGCGGCCAAAATGGTAGCGATAGAGCGGTTGCCAGCGAATGACACGTTTCGTCTAGTGAACGTTGACCCTTTCACATGACAAGGTCAGTGTTTACGGGTCCAAACGTGTTATTGATAACTAACAGCCATCAATTTCACTGATTGATTCAATTTCTTCGCTCATCCGTGAGGCTATGCCCTATGAACAGACTCCCTGCCGCTGCTACATCGCTGCAGCAGCGGGTGTGAAATCGCTGCGATGAAAAACAGCAGCGATGCAGTCAAAACTATACTTCAGGCTCCCATTTCTTCTGCCAGCTCCGTAAGGGATCTCGGCTTCCATTACACCAATAGGCTAAAGTTTTTCAATCACATAAAGATTCGGTCCAATATGGCTTTCACTAACAGGGAACCACAGGAAGTCATAGTGACCATTCCAAATGAAATGTACTTTTCTAGAACCATTTTCGGACGAAAATTCCGAATATGCCCATCGCAGCTGCCTAGACCCACTCCGAAAAAAGTTATAGGCATTTTTTCTCTGATCTTGGTACTTATTGTACACTCCAAAAAGCGCACAATTTTTACGAAAATCCGGAAACGGACCTCATAATCGCGTTCAGCGCCAAAACACTACCCCACTAAGCAAAGTTACATAGGTTGAAGGAACATGTTCCAAAGTTTGCGCAGACTAATAGCGTTTTGGACTTGTACGGATTTTCGGTTCGGCGTTTATTTATACCAATTAGAGAGCTCTCGAAGCAATTTAGAAAAATATTTTAGATTTGACTAAAAATCCGTTCTGGGGGGAGGGTTATTTGGGGTGCTGATCACGAATCTGAGGTTCATTTGTCGATTATCCGAAGTTTTCGACTGTATTCGTTCACAGGTTCCCATCGGGGAGAATTTGATGGCAAATCGCAACTTTTGACGATTTCCGGAGTGCTTTTATAGAATATGCTCAAATTATTTCTGTGGGGGTTATTTGGAGTGCTGAACACGAATCTGATGTCGGTTTATCGATTTTCGGCAGCTTACGGTAGATTACGGTGGGTATACGGTAGTTTGGTCAAAGTCTCAGATCTGTTTCAAAGTTTCTATGTGGGGTTATTTGGGGTGCTGAATATGAATTTGATGTCCATTTGTCGATTATCGGAATATTGAGGTATGTTTTGCCTCTTAAAAGGCATGTTACCTACCGTAACCTACAGTAAACCTTAAAATTTGGGCAAGCAAACCTCAGATTCGTGTTCAGCACCTCAGATTACCCCTACATACATGTTTTTAGCAAAATCAGGAGAAAAATTTTAAAACGTCCTAAAAATTCCATGGGGGGGGTAACCTTACCTTGTCGCGAAGCTTTAAAAAAACGCTCATAACTTTTTTTTCAGAGTGGGTCTAGGCAGCTGCGATTGGCATATTCGGCCTTTTCGTCCGAAAACGGTTCTAGAAAAGTAAATTCCATTGGGAATGGTCACTATGACTTATTGTGGTTCCCTTGTAAGGCTTCTCACCTCATTAATTGTTTATCAGTTAAAAATAAGGCTTTACTATTACGAGCATTTAAAACATACATCCATCCTATTGTGGAATCAAGCACCACGTTTTTTTGTCCCACCATGAATAAAGACATATACATCATGGAGAAAGTTCAGAATAATTTTACGCGAAAACTACTTTCAAGGATCGGAGGCTTCTTATATTCAAAAATCCCACGAGCCCCTACATATTAGAAACCGGTAAATTGGGCTTTCGTCCCTTGAATCACGGCGGAAGGTATTCGACGTATACATGGTTCACAAATTACTGCATAACTCGATAGTAATTGGAATCATCAGCGCTTTCAAGACAGTTCTACCACGAACAAGAGGATCTCGTTTGAAAATTTCACTTGGGCAGCCAAAAACTACTCAGACGACAGGTGCGGACTGACCGCTGGCAATCAAGGCCTCTCCGGGCGGTCCGCCGGCAAGTTGCGGGCGGATCGCTGCTCATCAGGCCTCGGGCGGGCGGATCGCTGGCTATCAAAGCCGTTGCGGGCGGATCGCTGCGTTTTGGCGGGCGGATAGCGGCGCCTGGGAAACTTGATCACGCTAGCGGGCTGATCGCCGGCAAGCTCTAAAGCGGCGATCTGCCCGCAACTCGCCGCGATCCGCCCGCAAGGGCTTTGATAGCCAGCGATCCGCCCGCTGAGCTATGAAATGCGGCGATCCGCTCCGCAACTTGCCGGCGATCCGCCCGCCAGGGCTTTGATAGCCAGCGATCCGCCTGCTCCAATTGTACACGGTGAAACTGGTCAACTGTCAATGATGAGCGACTGGAGCTCGTCGCATTGATCCACCGCCACGCCATGAAGCCCCACCCCGCATCTCGACTTCGTGTGATAAATGTTTCAAAGCTCTCGCATATGTCGCTTTCGACAAATGCCGATCGCAGGCGACTCGGCACGCCACTTGCATCGGCTTCGGTTGAGTACGTGTTCATAATTCTCTAAATGTGATCATGGAGTAATCTGAATTCTCCAAAGCAGTTGTCTTTGAGAAAGATATATGTATGCTAGAAAAAGGCTTCGCTCAAATGATGGCGGAATGACATGCTGACGATCCGCAAAGAGATTATGAATGAATCCAGTCATAGATATTCTTGACAGAGATACTGACATGAACCACAACAATCGTTTGAGCGCCAAAGAGAAAGCTCAGGTCAAATCATCGCAGCGACTGATCAGGGCTAACAGTATCGCTGCGGCAACTAGGGTGGTGGTCGTAATGTATTCCGATTACGAAAGGGGCGGACAGACGGGGGATGATCGGAGCGCTTGAGTGGACGAACGGGGGAGAAGCGAAGCGCGTGAATGGAAGAGTCACGGAGTTTTCCCCGCCTCTCCTGCGTTTGTAATAATTCACGATCATCCACTGACGGCTCACTTGGCCTGTTTTCAGTTTTCGCTTTGAAATTATTCGAAAAATTGTTCGAATATATTCGAGTCGATTTCATCTTTCGAAACTATTCAAAATTCGGAACTCGAAAAAAAAGAGGGACATCTGAATATATTCAAAAATCGGACGTTAAAAAAGGAGTCATTCGAATCTATTCGATTTTCTATTCTTTTCTTTCCAGGGCACAACTTAAGTAAACTGGTGTCAACCTTTGTTTTTAGAGGAAGCGAGCCTCCTTCGAGGGAAGTAGATATATGACGCATTTTTCAGGCGCAGGAGTCAGATGGCAGCGGCGTCCCCGGTTCAGTTACTAGAAGTTTGCGGTGCTTGAACCCTCTATCTGGAGGTCCCTCTCACCCGGTGAATGCCCCAATAGAGGTTGGGAGGGAGTCGTCGCGCCGCGTGTCGGGGGTGCCGGGCCGCATCGTGTGTCGCTGTGTCGGCCGCGTCGTATGTCGGCGTGCAGGCGGTGTCCCGGCTTAGCGTGCAGGCTAGCTGTGTGGGCGCAGTGTTAAATTCGAGTGATGAGGTTCCCAATTTGGATACCGTGATCGCCCACATTTTTGAGGGTTTTCTATGGGAGGATACGAAAGGTAAGAATTCGAAAACCTGAATATACCCTAAAGTCCGAGTTTCAAAGAAGTCGAATTACGACATTTGAAATGTACGGTCGGCATGGATCCTAGTGAGACGTTCTGTTCCCTAGTAAACGTTGGCGCAAGCTCGGTGCCATATGCTAATACATATGTAGGTGCACCAAGTTTGTTCCAACCTTCAGTCAGGAACGCATGGTAAATTGAATTTCATTATTTCGAGACCCACAATGCAGATTTTTTTGGAACTTAGGCAATGTAGGGAGCCCTTACTAACTTTGTGAAAGTGCCGAGCGAGCCAAATTATCCGCTCTAGCACGATGTCATTTTACTTCATTTGCCAAAAGATGAAAATGCGACTACATAGCTGTAGCTAGCAACACGTTTTGGCGCAATTTAGTTAGTTGGCCGTATTCATGAAACAAAGGGAGCCTCCCGGAAAGGTCCAAAGTTCGCCCAACGCATACACTGGCTGCTTGTAGGAACCCTTCCGAGAGGCTCCCGTAGTTTCATGGATATGGCCACAGAAAAAAATAAAGTCAGTGTCCACGATAGAAACCATGTTTGATTTTTTGGTAGAGATCGGCAGCTGCGGGGCCTAGCGAAACCCTAGCGTTGAAAAAACTAAGAAAAATGAGCTCGGAACGGTCCCCTACTGTCTCAAAGTTGGGACACCCGTCAGCCTGTCACCCCAGATGCACTCCTTTCCACGCTCACTGACGTGAATTGATGAATGCTCGAGATTGTGAGATGAGCGATAGTTTCCGATCAATAGCCCTGTTCTTCCCTTTGAATATCAACTTCTCTCTTTTACTCAGGTTTAGCCTGCATACATCGGCTGCAAAAGACGGATGTTACAAGCCTCGGACAACCCTATCCACCATGTTTCCCTTAGCTCAATTTCTTGAGGGACCATAACTCCGTTCCCAAAGCATCTTGTACGATTCCAAGAACATCATTGGAATCAGCATGGAACCGTTCTTCAAGATGGGCGGAAAAGCAGAATAACGATTCTAATCGTGAACACTGCCTTTAAGGGTGATTGTGAACTGGCGCCCTGGAAAGGATGGTCGCGTGAATGATTCCACACAATATCCAACCTGCGCCCCATATTGGAGCACAATC